>CM024245.1:58086709-58650098 GCA_013421045.1 Propylea japonica
GATATACATACACTAGTTTTCGTATTATTTCATTAGCTTATTATTTCAACACAAAAGATTTCTTTAATCTTCGATTATAATGAATGGTGCTCAAATCTATATCGTTTCACCCAAATGTCAGAAATTTTCGAATTTTGGTCCGAAAATGTTCTCCAACGATAGGGTTCGACTCCCTGATGACGAATTCGTGGCAAATTCTATTCTGTCCGTGGGGTTGTCCGACCGTAAGCACGATAGCTTTCGAAAGGATCGTCCTAGAAACTTGAGATTATTAGGGGGATTTCGGTTCCCAAATGCCTCGATTAGGTTGGTTAACCAGCCAAATCGTACTAGCGTTCGATAAAATATGGTTATTCAAAATTTTTGTTTCTCAATATCCCGAACGAAACGAAACCAATCGGAACAAACTTTTGCGGCATCATGCAATATGCTCATAAGAAGCCTCATGCAAAATTTTGTGGTCATAGTGTTAAAAGAACCAAAGAAAATTCAATTGGGATATTGAAAACGAAAATCTTTTGTATTTCCAAAACAAAAAATTCGATTCGAAAGAAATTCATTTTGTGAATGAAGATTGATATACTGAATGTTCATGCAATATAATAATAAAAAATATCAGAATTTACGGACACAGCTACATCAAGTGATGATTTTTCTAATCTTCTGTTCTTCTAAGACCGCTACAGAACCCTAATTGAAGGGTAATCATCTCCCATAGATTTAAATATTGGTATTTCATCCAGAATATCGATTTCAATTTTGGAATAAGGATAAAAAACGTGTGACAAACTTATGTCAAAATGAATAAATAAATGGACAGTATGAAACAAATATTTCTACACCAATCCAAATAGAAATAATTGTTTTTCCAATATGAACAAGTGCTTTAAAGCAAAGGACATTGAAAAATTCGAAGAATGTGAGATATCATTCCAAATGATATTAAAGTTAAAGTTTCCCATACAAACGTCCTAACCAAAACAACACCTATTCTACCTTTTCCTCAAATCCTTAAATCAAACATAAACAAGCACTTCCGAAGGTCACAAATCATCCATTGAATGGACGACATATCAGAAACTAACGGACACAGGGCAGTTAGCTACAATGTCCACTATCATTACCTCTCAGCTGGAGCCAGGGGTGTTGACTGGTTCATTCAATATTGCGTCTTTGGTCCGGGTTCCCATTATCAAAACATCCGTTTCAAAGTGGATTCAAGGGAAATTGCGAGCAAAGGGTCGTTTACTGGGATCTATTATTGCCTGAGGAATCGCCCAATATCGAATTTATCCTGTCGTATGTTGGCCAGAGTGAGATACGATTGGTAAAAAAGGTTTTGGTTGGGAAAAAGGATTGGGGCAATGTTAGGAATTTATATCAATATAGGTCAGGAAGGAATGAAATTACTACACAGGCCTATTTCAGCATTTGCTGATGAGTTCCTGATAGCTATCGAGCAGATATCATTGAAGTTGGAAAATATTCTTTACGTTTTATAGAATTCATGATATTCCGTATTAAAAATCTGAAAGTATTTTGATTTAATAAATACAGATGAGAGAGAGCAAGTGGTGATGGCTATCTGTCAGTCACCGTTGGTCTGTATTTATAACCTCGAAAGTCTTTTTGATTTTGAATATGGAATACTATGAATTTTATGGAAAATGAATATGTCCTGACTGAAACATCTGAAAGATTCAAAATTTCAATGAATAAATATCCCATATTTATTTTAATGATATCTGCTAAATAACTATCAGCCTCTGAAATAACATTGAAATACTCGTAGGGTTTTAAAATTCAAAGTAGAAAAGAAACCTCAATTGTTTCAATTTCAATGAATACTGAGTCTGACAGATATGTTCATCTAAATGATATCTGCAGATAGCTATCAGCTACTCATATAAATGGTGAAAAAGCACTTTGTTGATTGCAATTCAGGATGTTTTGAAAAACAGCTATCAGAGCTCATACACTAATTCAGTGGAAGAAGTAAACTTGTTTACTTCTTCCTCTGAGAATTCACTGGTAGCTGGTAAACATTTGATTTTCCATTGAGCATTGAGCTTTCATTGAACGGTACCTACTCTTTTCTGTGAATAAAAAATAACATAAAAGTGCCAACACCAAAATACTTCTGCTGAGATGAATTTTGAAATATTAACGAGAGCAATCTTCGACTACACTACGATAAATGTACAACTTCATGTCTCACCCTGTATATCTCTATTTGTGTTTCCATTTTTTGTTCTCAGTCAATTCTAAGCTTCTACTTCATGTTAATTCTAAAGATGGAAAAAAGAAGTCCATCTTATTGAATCTCGACAAGGAAATAACCAGTATGAGTTAATCGCATTTCTCTTGTTTCTGTGAGAGATTCTTTCTTGTGCTCAGCGATTTTTAATCCGATTCATTAATTCCAACTCGATCAGATCAGGAAAGAGTTTTTTCCGTTACGGCCGGAGATAAATACCTATCGCTTGAACATCAGCGAGGAAATGGAAATCGCGAAGGCTATCTTCAATTTCAGGTCACGATATAAAATATTAGATATTATGATTGGAGAATTCCACTTTCATTCCTACAAATTCAAGAAAAATGGAAATTAATTCAAAGAACCTAATACGTGAACAATTGATGACTAAAAATATCGAAATTTTTCGGTTCTGATTTAAAAATCCTTTCGAAAATATGCATGGTCATTCAATCCGCCATTTTGCATACTCAAACTCGAATTCATCTCATTCGTACGTTTTGTCATGAAAATATTAGATTTTTTCTATATAACGGTAGACTTTTGTATGGCTTTATTTACTCCCATAGTTTTTTGGGTATTGCTTTGAATATATATTGAACATTTCAATGCTAAATTTTAGCTTAATCGAATTGACAAATTCTGAATTATTCCAAGAACGTGTAATTTAGAAAAAAATTTAATTATACGATCGCGATCGTCTCGAAATTTCGCATGATCATTCAATAAAATAATCTTCACCACCTAAATAAATTTCACCTGAATCGGATATTTTGTTGTGAAAATATATGGATTTTTCTTCTCAATATACCGATTGGATCTTATATGACATGAGTTTGTCAAACGTTTTTTATCATTACTCCGAAATTGAATTCGATATTTAGGATGAAATATCACTATTTAAATCTATGGGAGATCATTATCCTTTAATAGGGTCTTGTAGCGGTCTTAGAAGTACAGGAGATTCAAAAATCATCACTTGGAATGCCAGACCTGGTTTAAAACACTCTCCTGGCCCAAGAGTATGAATTGAGTATTTTGTATCTAAATATTGAAGGTATTTATTCGAATAGTTTTAAGTTTCAATTTTGTAAAAACGGCGAGACAGGGTTTTTTCTACTGAGGTTTGTCCCTGTGCTCTGGTATCATACGCCAGAATAGTATGGTACCCCGTTTTGCACAAACCTCAGCAAGGGACTTTTTTGTTTCATGTGTTGTATTTCGATAGCTCTCAATTCAAAAGAATATATATATGGTTGTTTTAACACTATGGGTTTTGTTCTGTCTGAGATATTGAGGAACAATAATTGTGAATGGCCGTACTTCATGGATGATTTTACTCTCTCGTATCAGGAATTGACGGGCCCGAGAAATTTTCCACATTTTTGAAATATAAACAGGCACACAGAAGCTTCTAACTTCGCATCAGTGCTCTTCCCGAATAAAAAGAATCTCTAAATGATGAGAAAAGTAAGAAATACCTTACATTCGTTGAATCGCAGCAATCTCATAAATTCGACATTGACCATTCCAGAGGGGTCCCCGAATAACTTTAAAATATAGCTACTTGTTTGTTTAACCTTTTGTCGTTGCACAAATGGGCAGTAAACGCCCCCATAAACTCTCACAATTGCACCAGGTCAAGCACCTGTTCGAACCGAAGACTCGATTTCGTGGGAAACCGAATTTTTTCGATGAACGGTTTCGTGTAAAAATTCCTACTGCTACGCTCTAATCTGCCATTCTTCTTTTCGGCTGTTCATTCAACAATAAAAAAGTCATTGTAGCCGGTGTAAAAACGAAGTTTTTCGAGCCTTTTACGATTGATTCTGGTCTTTAGGGGGCGTTGAATATTTGATGGATTTTTATTTACTCGATTTGAAAGTTTACATCTGATAAATCGAACTTGAATGGAAATTATGATTGATCGGATGCTTTAAGGCACCTGACTTTTCTCGTTTCTTGTGTCGAACTCGGATTTTTTGATAGATCTTGTTGTCTTTTGTTGTTGGTTAGTGACCATGATGTGTGTTGAATTTTTTGTTCGTACAAGTTTTTATTGAGGGACTGTTGTGATCTGAATTCTATTGCATCATATAGTAGAATAGATTGGTTCTTTATTCACAAAAGAATGAACCTGTGAAGACCAGGAGAACTCATATTCGTTCGCTCTACATATAAGAAATGTTTCCCATCATTAATCCTTTGATTAATGATTAATATTCTAAGAATTATTATGAAAATTTCGTTTATGTTCAAAATATTGGCAATGCTGCTTCACCTTACAAGTCTCAAAAATGCAGTGGACAATTTTTCAGGTTCTCTGGTCATGTTAAACGTTATTTAGATTGAAACCGTAGTTTTTTGATGAACGGTTCGTGTAAAAATTCCTATTGCTACGCTCTAATCTGCCATTCTTCTTTTCGGCTGTTCATTCAACAATAAAAAAGTCATTGTAGCCGGTGTAAAAACGAAGTTTTTCGAGCCTTTTACGATTGATTCTGGTCTTTAGGGGGCGTTGAATATTTGATGGATTTTTATTTACTCGATTTGAAAGTTTACATCTGATAAATCGAACTTGAATGGAAATTATGATTGATTGGATGCTTTTAGGCACCTGACTTTACTTGTTTCTTGTGTCGAACTCTGATTTTTTGATAGATCTTTGTTGTCTTTTGTTGTTGGTTAGTGACCATGATGTGTGTTGAATTTTTTGTTCGTACAAGTTTTTATTGAGGGACTGTTGTGATCTGAATTCTATTGCATCATATAGGAGAATAGATTGGTTCTTTATTCACAAAAAGATGAACCTGTGAAGACTAGGGGAACTCATACTGTTTCGCTTTATATACAAGAAATGTTTCCCATCATTAATCCAGTGATTCAATAATCAATATTTTAAGAATAGTAAGGAAAATTTCGGTTATGAGGAGAATATCTCTTTACAAGCCTTAAAAATGTAGTTTTCAGGTTCTCTCGTCATGTTAAATGTTATTTTGATTGAACCCGAAGTTTTTCGATGAACGTTTTCGTGTTAAAATTCTTACTGCTAATCTGCCATTTTTCTTTTCGTCTGTTCATTCAACAATGAAAAAGTAGCCATAAAAAATCATTAATCATCTCTCGATAGCGCAATCCATTCACCGTAACTGTTGCTCCAGCTTCATTTTGAAAAAGTAAGGTCCAATGACTCCGCCGGACCATAAACAGCAACAGAAAGTCACACGTTGAGGATAGAGAGGTTTTTCAACAATAACTCTTGGGTTTTCCGAGCCCCAGATGCGACAATTTTGGTTGTTGATAAAGCCACCGAGATGGAAATGGGCCTCATCACAAAAGATGATTATTCGATGGAATTCCGGATCATTTTCATGCATTTCAACGACTTAATCAGCAAAAACCCGACGTTCTTGATGATCGGCCGGCTTAAGTTTTTGTGTTAACTGAACTTTATAAGCCTTAAAACCAAAAACTTCATGCAAAATGCGGTGTAATGACGTTTGTGGAATGCCTAATTCCAAAGAACGACGAGGAAAAGACAAGCTGGGTTTTCTTCAACACTTTCGGCTACAGAAGCAATATTCTCGGCTGTTCTTGAGCGAAGTGCACGTGTTTTATTCTTTACAGACTAACTTGTCCAAACAGCTCGAATTTTTCCACCAATTTCTTCATTGCGGTCCGACAAGGTGCTTCACGACGACCCAAAAATGTTCGAGTTTACGAAGCGTTTTTGCCTAACTTTCACCAGTTTTATAGTGAATTTCAATAATTTCAATGCATTTTTGAAGCGTCTATCATTCCATTTTTATCAATGGCGTAGTTTCTACTTGTCAAATGACAAAAAATGACAGCTTCAAACGTGAAATCTACCGAAATAGCGGGCTATTCAAAATAACACGTCTCTGATTGGAAAACCCTTCATAACTGAGCTCAAGTGAGAATCTCTGTCTATGTAGACAAAAACAATCTCCATATTATCCTTCACTTCCTCAAAGCCAAGCAGACAGCACAACCACGAAAAAGTGTCTCACGTATTTCCAGTATAATCTAGCGTTCCCTAACGTGTTCATCCGCCTTATTGTGACACATCACAATGAGACAAATCGAATTTTTCCGCCTGTATGTGGTTTATACATAATAGATAGAGAAGAGAGCTTCCCACTGTGATCGCTAAATATTTCTCCGTCGAAAAGACAGCTAGGACCCCACGCGGAGCTACGGAAGTCAGAATTAGTTTCAATTTATGCAAGGGTGTTGTCGTAATGCTGCCCCTGTCATTCATCAATAAATTTATAACGTCCCCTGTAGTATGGAATCGTGTGATACTGAAATTGTGCAGTTGGTTATTGCTCTGTTTGAAATTCAAATTGAGATCTTGGTGTTTGTGGTGTAATGAATATGAATGTCTGTGATTTCTCATTAATGAAATGATAAACAGGGTAGTTGGTGGTAATAATCGTTGGATGCAGTGGCGTATCTTAGGGGACAATAATGATATTATCACCGAATCGATTTTCACCCTGGACAAACAATTCAGCAGCTGTAGTTCAAATAATTTTTGTTAATCGACCTCCCTTTCAAGATTCAGCCTTTGGAAGGCGTTGACGAGTTGACAGTTTTTTACGGCTTCTTAAAAACACTGAGTTATAAAACTATACATAATAAGAATCACTAAATAAATGTTACACAAATTTTTTAAATCTCATAACTTTATTATTAGAGGTTGAAAATAACAACCCCCTATGATTTTCGTTCAAAAATTGTTTTCGTGGGATAGATTTTCGAAAAATAAAATTATCTTATGGTCTCCCATTCAATTCTGGAAAAAAATCTCCTGCAAAATTTCGATACAGTCGATACTTTTCTCGGAAAAATAAAAACTTATAGAAGCAGTTTATGATCACTGTTTATTCCATTTTATTGTATAAGTGTTCCATACAATGAATATTCTGAGATATTATATGTCTACGACAGGAGATAAAGATGTTCTATAAATCTTTCTAAAGGTTTAATTACTAATTTCCCGAAAATAATTATATATATATATATTATATTTTAATTTCACAAATAGAATTTTCTTCTCATTAATAAGCATAATTGGCTAAACCAATTTTGAGCATAAACAATATCTTAGAATATTCATTCTATGTAACATACGATGAAATGGAATGAACAGTGATCATAACTGCTTGTAAGTTTTAATTTTTTTCGAGAAAAGTATCGACTGTATCGAAATTTTGCAGGGGACTTTTTTCCTCCAGAATTGAATGAGAAACTATAAGAGAATTTTATTTTTCGAAAATCTATCCCACGAAAACAATTTTTGAAGAAAAATCATAAGAGGTTGTTATTTTCAACCCCTAATAATAAAGTTATGGGATCAAAAAAAAATTGTTTAAGTAACATCTTCCTAATGAATCATATTATGTATTGTTGTTTAGTGTGCATTAATTCAGAAACAACCTGTATTTATAGAGCTCTCTGTGACAAAGCCAAATTCAACCTAATTTAAAAAACTCACAAATCCAAATTATGTCCTAATTTCCCAAATTGTATTTCACCGACAAGAGTGGGAAGTTTTGTCAATATTTATTCAAATTATTTCGACCGGTATATAGGAAAACAACAACAAAAAGTCTGGAATAAATTCGTTATTCATATATGCCATATAAACCCAATCAAAAGTAAACATGGCACTTTTCATGCAACGTATAGCAGTGAGTAATATAATAAACGAAATCTCATTTCTTTTTTATGATCGCTAATTGCCAATTAATTTGTATTTGATGGCTTTTGTTCGAAAATATGCACTCATCGAGAATATTTCATGCAGGAATACACCGCAGTAAATTCTGAATGGTAAAACAAATGGTGCATCAAATGAAGAGATGTGGCTTGCTGTGTTTGAATAGTTTATATAGCCAAAGTGGATTGTGTTTGAGTTGAATGTCAGGTTAGGAATCTGGGCAACATCTTAAGTTTGCTAATGAACGAAGGGATAACACAAGTCGTGAGTAGTTTACGAACTGCTCATTCCAAACAGATTTGAGGTATGTTTCTCTGATTCTATAACATAAAGCAGAACAGAGGTACTTAATTTCTAAGGGAATCAAATTTAAATTTGCCATAACGCTTGTGGTCGAGTCAGTTAATTGAGTAGACGTTCTTTGTATATCTAATTTCACTGAATAAAAGACGTTTCTTATCATTATTATCGACTTGATCCTATTAGAGTAGAAATGGTATGATTTCTCACACCCCCTAGCGATCGGCTATCACACCCCCTACTAAGGGGAACATTCACTCATCCCGGATAGCAAGTATGAAGGGGATTGAGCTCTGAGGTGTTCGGTGTTCTTCTCCTCCTGGGTCCTGGGTTGTTCGTCCTTCGTTGCTTGATCCTGGATTTCTCGGTTGATGTCCTGGTAGTCGGTCTTGCAATGTTTCCCTCCATGGTTGTTCCTGGTGTCCATCGTGACCTATAAACTTTCTTACCGTTCTAGCAGTACCGAGAAGTACTGATTTTTGCATTACTTTGTAGAGGTTTTTATCCAAATCTAGCTCCTTGAGGGTGGACTGGAGCCTTTTAGGAAAAATTCCTGTGCCTGATATGAGAATGGGAATGGTTCTGGTACATTCCTCACTGCCTTTTGATCTGAAGTTCATGCTCTCGATATTTTGATATTTTCTCAACGTATTTTTGACGTGGGTTGTCGTTGTTCGGGATGGTCACGTCTATAAGTATTGCTCTCTTCTCTTTTTTCTTCTTTACAAGGCTCAAGTGCGTCCAGCTATGGAATATTGCTCTCATGCTTGGGGTTCAGCTCCTAAGCTCTCGTTACTCCTACTTGATTCCATTCAAAAAAGAGCAGTGCGCCTAATAGACGATCCAACGTTAACTGCCAACCTTCATAGTCTCGATCACCGTAGGAAGGTTGGAGACTTATGCCTTTTTTACTGATACTACCACGGAAGGTGTTCTGCTGGAATTGCCTCCATGATTCCACCAGGGGCTCAATTTGATCGACAAACAAGGCTAGCCGATAGTAGTCACCAGTTTGCCGTGCATCTTTCTACAGCTAGGACATCGGTGTATCAGAAGGCTTTTCTTTACCGAACTGCAAGGCTATGGAATACCCTACCTCAAGATGTATTCCCCCTTGGTTACAACTTACAGCAGTTTAAGACACGCATAAACCGATTTCTTCTAAATTCATCTCGGGGCGCATGAAAGGGCGTTATAAGCTCAGTCTTTTCCCGAGAGATGCGTATAAAAAAAAAGAATAATGTCTGGCCTGTTATTAGCAACTGTTAAATTTGTAAGTACTGTGTGATCCCAGTGTAGTCTGTTATGGTGAATTTCCAGTATTACTTCAGGCTGATACTTATATTATAATATCAGTGGCGTAACTAAGCCATGGAGTGCCCCCCCCGCCGGGCCGATTGCCGATGATTGACAACCCGTACAGCGGAGGGCGCTTCGCGCCCTCCGGCGCCCCCCGGACTGCTGCGCCCCCCCGCACGGCGGGGCTGCGGGGGTGTTATTTACGCCACTGTATAATATGGAATTGATTCGGATTGCAGCATCTTCAGTTGGATGACTACGATTCCTCTTATTATGAAACCTGTCTCACACGAACTATTTACTTTTAGTACTTTTCATGATTTATTTTCGAAACTGCACAGAAAACCAGTAAAACACCAAAATCCCTATTCAGGTTCTTCGTATAAATTGTATGTCTAGTTGATTATTTTTTCAGTTTGATAATTAGAGAGATTAAAATTTTATTCATTTGAGATTCCGTAGTTTTAGATTCCACCCGATAAAAAGTTTATGAGGGAAAATATTCATAATTCGTGTTCCAGTTTCAGCCTATTCTAAAGTTTAAATTAGAAAAGTTATACGATGCCATCGATAAAGTATAATCAAGTGAGAGGCTTCATTAGCAGTAACTCTACAAGAGATGCCCTGAAACTCCTTATGTTAGAAAGATAATAATCAATAAAATATAATTTGAAAGAATATCTTTTTCTTAAACAATATTGCAATGAAAGATCGAATTAGAATTCTGCGAAATTTTACGCAAATATGTTCTTTCTGGTTCATCGTTTATTATATTCTTGATCGCTCGTTCTATTCAAACGAGTGCTCATCGTTTAGCTCAAATGTCATTGAGAAATCATTGGTCAAATTCAATTCTGTCCGTGGGGCCATCTGTCCGGCCGCAAGCACGATAACTTTCGACGAGATTGTCCTAAAGACTTGAGATTCTTAGGTTGAGTTTGGGCCCCAGCCAACTCGTACAGGGTGTTCCATAAAATATGACCATTAAAAATTTTTGTTTCTCAATATGTCAGACAAAACGACACCAAAAGAAATGAAATTTTGCGGCCACATGCAAGATGCTCATAATAAGCCTCATGCAGAATTTTGTGGCCATAGTGTTAACAGAAACATAGAAAATTAAATTAGAAGATTGAAAAGAAGACTCTTCATTTTTCCATAACGAGATATCCGATTCCAATGAAATGTATTTTGTGAATGAAGATTGTTATACTGAATGTTCTTGCAAAATTTCAAGAGGGTCGCATCATCAGAACCATAGAATTAAATTTGTGTTACTACATAATTAATTTTTTACATATTTCATTTTGTGGATAATTTCTATACAAAATTTTGAGGTATCAGTATTATAGCTCCACCAATGAACGAGCTCTCTAAAGCGCCTGCTAAGGGCTTTTCTTATTTTTTTCGTTCTATATTGAATTATATTTTGATTGCCATGGTGATAAACAATAATAACCTATTCAATCGCTAAAAATGATGGAATTGGTGGGGAAAATCGATCGAAATATTCCCAATTGTGGAAACTCACTCCCCCAATGTCGAGTTGAAGAAACCCTTACAGGAATATCGACGAAATCGTGACAATAACAAGGCGAATACGACAACGGCTTATCATTCTGTCTTCATACTCGAAAATACAAGGCACGAATGAGAAAATCTGACGCAGGCAAAGAATATCAACAAGAATAAAGCCCGGCATTACATATAGCGAAGTTTTATTGATAAAATTTGAGCACGAACATCGCTTACTGCTACGACATGATAATATGGATCATTTCAGGATTTTTCTCTTGGTTCGAGGACTCTAATTGGTTTAGATCGGTGCTCTGATTTGAACTGGTAGATATTGATTTCGATGTTTGAAGAATAGGGTACATAATATCTTGGTTTATTTTACGAAAAATCTTGCGGAATACCAAATATCCCACTGAAATATCGTATTTCTTGGAGATCGAGGTATTGAAAATATATGCGTATTTGAGGCGAATTAAATTCCCTAAGAAAATCAGCCCTTCATTTGAATAATACGGAGACAGTTTTGTTTCAAAGTCTATTCTATTCTATTCTATAATTTACAAAACTGATGGAAAGATTTGATGGTTGATTCCTCAGATAATTTCATGAAAAAAAAGTTTCGATGAATGTAAGTCCGGAAATGCAGTGTTCCCAAGATACAGAATGTTGAAATTTTACTCAAAAACCCCACTAAAATGTTTTTTATTAACAAATATTTTGAATTCATGGTTCAACTCCTGACAGAAAGTATCTTTTCCCTTTTATTCTGGTATGATGGCGTTTTTATGAAAAAAAAAGCATCTCAATGTCTCTACTACATAATGTTTCAAAGTAACCACAACTACACTTTGAAATCTATTATTTTTTTACATAAAAACGGCTCCCTACGCGTTGAAATGCGAAAGAAATTTTGGCCACAAATTGAAAGAAGAATTCGAAATATGTTTGATTGAAATATCTTAGTCACGTACGATATTTTTAAGCCAAAATCTAACACCCTGCACAAACTACATTGGATATCTGAAAGGATAAACGAATTATAGAATATTCATTATATTTTTATCACGCAAAAAACCAAATTGCATAATACAATCTGTCTTTCTCATATTGAAATCTTTTTAATGTTACATCTAAATAGAACCAAATTCCAGACAAAACTTCAGAAAAGATTCCCACTCAATCTTTTACCTACCACAAGACTTCGAACTCTAATAAATTACGTCAAATTCGTCACCGCAAAACTAGTAAAATAGAGTAAATATTGCAAAATCCACACACTGTCCGAATTAAGTGATTTACACTACTTTTATTCACTACAAACTATTCAACCGAGTTCATTCATATTGTATTCCAATTCAGTTTTGGTGAATGAATGTCTATTCAGGTTGAAAAGTTGTAGGTGAAGATATTGCTTATCTTCTTGGGTGGCTGGTACTACCTTGAGTTATTTATGTCATTTCGGGCATATCTTCAATGAATGTGTCATTGTATAATTTTATAGAGCGTCGAAAATTGTCAGAATAGTTCAACTTGACTTCATATATTCTTGGACAGCTCGGCACTTGTTTGGAATATACTATTTAGAAGACCCGTGTAACGTTATAATTGTGGGATGTCATAAAACCTTTTATTGTGAATCTTTTTCAAGTATCTGACCACATATATTTCAAGGCTACAAAAATACTCACGTTTTTTTTGTCGGTATATGAACTTTAATAATGAGATAAATTTTGGAAAAACCCCTGTAATAATATATATCTTCTTGTATAAGTGAAGGATGGAATAGTGTAAACAAAACGTCTGTGTCTCAAAATACTCTTCATACTTTTCTTTGAAATTCCTTCGATATTTAGAAAAAGCTGTTCTTCCACCAGAAGGAGTTTACAAAACCAGGACATGCTCTCCATCAAGGGTTAAACCTTCAGTACCTCCCATATTTAAGGAACTGACTACAGACTTTTGAAACTGGGTGATCATCTTCCATAGGTTTGACCAGTTAATGTCCACCTCACACATCAAATTTATTTTTCGAATAGTAATGAAAAAATTATGACATAGTTATGTGTAAATATGGAATTGATTTTCTAAAAACAAAAATTCTCTCAATGTTTCCCATTCAATTCTGTAGAGAAAAAGTCCTCTGCAAAATTTCGATACAGTCGATACTTTTTTCGGAAAAAATTAAAACTTACAAGCAGTTATGATCACTATTCTTTTCATTCCATCAAATGTTCCATAGAATGAATATTCTAAGATATTGCATGACTATGACAGGGGATAAATCTTTCTGAAGGTTCAATTACTAATTTTCTAATATGTATACTAATATACCTCCAGAGGAAGAAGTAAACTTTACTTCACTTACTTTACTAAAGTTTACTTCTTCCTCTGAGGGTATACCACTTTTTCTAGTCAGTTTCGTAGTAAAACTTTAACACCCTGTATCTATGAAACATTGCGTTGCCGGATTTACATTTATGAAAACACTTCCTCATGAAATTATCTGAGGAATCATCCCTTAGATATTTTACACTTCTCTCAATGCTGTCACATGAAAAAACCCTATACAGGGTGTCTGTAAACAAATACGAGGACTTTTAGGAGTCCTAAAAACACTGAGTCATAAAACTATACATAATATGATTCATAAATTAGATGTCACACAGATAAAATTTTTTGATCTCATAACTTTATTGTTAGGGGTTGAAAAGAACAACCCCTTATGATGAATATTAAGTATATGGTTTTCTTCCGGAAATTAGTGATTAAGCCTTCAGAAAGATTTATAGAACATCTTCATCTCCTGTCATAGACATACAATATCTTAGAATATTCATTCTGTGGAACACTTATACGATGAAATGGAATGAACAGTGATCATAACTGCTTGAAATTTTTTATTGTTTCCGAGAAAAGTATCGACTGTATCGAAATTTTGCAAGCTACTAATTTCTCCAGAATAGAATGGGAAACCATAAGTGAATTTTATTTTTCGAAAATATATCCCACGAAAACAATTTTTGCAGGAAAATCATAAGGGATTGTTATTTTCAAGCTCAAATATAACGTAAGGGGATCAAAAAAAATGTGAGTAACATCTATCATCATATTATGTATAGTATTATGACTCAGTGTTTTTAAGAAGCCGTAAGAAAATTAAAAACTGTCAACTCGTCATCGCCTTGCAAAGGCTGTATCTTGGAAGGAAGGTCGATTTCGAAAAAAAAACTATGTGAACTACCCCTGCTTATTTTCATCGAGGAATCATCTCTCTTAGTCCCTCGCAGTTGTTTACAGACACCTTGTATATTCACCCAAATGACCCTAAGTTTCTGATTTCGAATCTGGAGTGGTTTCGAACGATTCGGTTGAACTCATCACTGTTCAAGAATCTAGCCGAACTGAATTTTACACGTAAATGGGCAGCAGGGTGAGTTCCAGTGAAACTTCTACTGCGTTTGAAGGAGTCATAATTTCCTGTCTTACTTCATAAGAAATTCAGTCATCAGGACTATTAGTGACCTAATGGAGCTAATTGAACCGATGACAACACGTCTTTCTCTACAGAAACGTCGTTATGACCTCCGAGAAAACTTCTTCGACCTCTCAAAGCAGAAGATAAATTAATTTCGCATCGCGTAACGAGACTGAATTGATTCCCACCTCATCATCAATTCGGATACATCAGGCTCCAGCATTCTCAAACGATCCCGCGTAAGTTCGAAATTTTATTCGCAGGGAAAGTTTAGCAGGACTGCGCGTACATAAGGGCGGTTCCTGATCCTGAAATCCTCGGGGTCAAAGCCAACTAATCTGGCTCAACTCAATCGCACTTGCTTCCTTATGAAATCGTCAAATGCATCCTCTTGATTAGGGGTTCTCAATTTTTCGCTGTTATGTGCAAATTTGAAAGGGACGCATCGGTATTATGCAAGTATGTATCAGAGTTTCTCTTGGTCTTCCATAAAGCGTAACACCGAAATTGTGAATTGTAACATATCGTAACATCAACAGGATTGGCACGTGGTCGGCGATGAAGTCCTTTTTGAGCGCTTGAAATTTTCAGGATCACATGCAAAATACTCATAAGTAGCCTCATACGAAATTTTGTGGCCATAGTGTTAACAGAATCATAGAAAATTCAATTGGAATTTTGTAAATAAGAATCTTTATAATTTCATAACAAGATATTCCATTCGAGTGAAATATATTTTGCGAATAAAGATTGATATACTGAATGTTTATGCAAAATTTCAAGAGAATTGCATCATAGAAATCGTAGAATTTTTTTTTTCTAAATCAAAATTATTTTAAATAATTCCAAGTTCGTTGATTCTATCGAAAGGTAATTTGGCAGTAAAATGTTCAATGTCAATTCAAAACAGTAAGCAAAAATTTGTGGGAGTTGTGTCACTACAACTATGGCAAAATCTAATCGTAATATCGAAAAAAATTCTACTTTCATTTCACATTTCGAATAATTCCCAGAAAATAATTCTGATCGTGGTGATATTTTGCATTCATATATTCAGTATCAATCTCAATAATTCCTATTCAAAATTTTGAGGTAATATCTTTATTGCCCCACCAATGAACGAGCTTTCGAAACTCGAAAGCTCCTACTCAGGGCTTTTCTCCAATTTCTTTTTAGGGCAGGCCCACCAAACAGTAGCGACGCTAGCTTCTGAAAACAGGGGGGCCAAGGAGGGGTCAGAATTTTTCAGTTAGGCCACAATTCATGGGGGGGCAGAAAAAAACTAAAAATTAGGGGAGGCTGGCCCCCTCTGCCCCCCTAGCGTCGCCGCCACTACCAAATGTGGATTGGTTCATTTTTCAGAGAAAAAAAGCATTTATCTTATGTTAAATCTAATTGCAACTACTTAGATCATCAGTCGGAACTGCTAAAACGGAAATTGAAACACTCTTGCCTAATTTCAGAATTGTAAGTAACACCAGATCTGAAATGTAACTCGAATGTTACAATTGTAACACCTGAAACATCACTGGTATGTACAGGGTTTGTCCACATCGATTGTCACAGGGCGCATGCGCGGTTCGTCTTGACAGGGACCTTCATTCCAGACCGCGAGAATCAAGTATGTTATGGCCCAATTTTCCCGATCGTCGCTTGTTCTGCCCTTTAATTTCGCATGTTTTTTCCGTACGTGAAATGCTCCCTTTTCCGTAAGTAGTATCTAGTGGCTTTGGTAGCATGCGAGTGGTGGAAAATCCTCGGTTGTCGGACGGAAAAAGGAAATTCGCGGAAATCTTTTGAATTTTGGCCAGATTGAGATGAACTAAAGAAGTAATAAATATCGAATGTGTGCGATGTTGGAAATTGGAAAAAAGGGGGTAAGGAATTTGAAAATTATTTTGGAAAATTTAATTATTGTAGGTTTAAGTCTTGTTAGAAAGATTGGGGATGTTTGTTAGGGTGTTGTTTTGAGGTTTGAATTATTTTGAATTTTTACGGGAGAACGTTGACTCGACCAAAACAATTGGGTGGGGATTTATAGGGATAATCGGGAAGTTGGAGTTCACAAACTGAGTAGGATTTAGTTTTATGTTGAAGAATCTTAAGGGTAGTTTCATTAGTAATTTTCGGGTTTATTTGAATATTGATGAGCTGAAAAAATTAATAGAAAGTAAAAATTCTGTGAAAAAATTGGAGAAGGAATGTTGAGTAAAATGAAATGCGTGTGTTTTAATAGAAATAATAATATAATCTGTGCAGAATATCTTGAGAAAGAATCATGACAACTGAAAAAAAAGACTTGAAACATTCAATAGGTCGAAAATTTTATTTACGGGTCATAAATTGAATCAGCTGCATGAAAAATTAGGTTTGTGATACTCTTGAATCAAAAATTTCTCGAGTTTTCTCTTTGAAAAAGGTCGATCGATTCAGTCAGAAAATAGCTTACCGTCTAAAAATAAGAATTAATGAAAAAAGTAATAACAAAACATACTTGAAATGAAAATTAAATTTTTTTTAATATAAATGTCAATCAAGAGTAAAAATATTTGTGGTTTTTTAGCTACTAATTTTTCTTTTTGTGGGGGCTATATATTTGAAGAATTAAGGAACTCAATAGTTTCATTCAATCGTCGAAAACATAACCTTGTGAATGCTATGCAAAAATTCTTATTTTAATTTTAATAAAGATATTTAATATCGAGAAAGTAAAAGACTGAATAATAAGCTCAAATAATTATATTCAGAAACCCGATGAGCAAGAACAAAATGTAATAAAGAAAAATTGATTACTTCAATGAATTCTACTAAAAAAAGTGCCTGTACAATGTTTTAGTTTCCTGTTTATAACTTCAATAATAAAGAAGTTATGAGAACTTTTCATTTGAAGCCATTTTCCAATTTTCTCAAATAGCTCAAAAACGGTTTGACTTAGAAGGTTGCGGTTTTCACCAAATGAATTCTCTCAAAAATCCAGCCCAAAAACGTGCCACCCATTTTGTTGTAGCTTATCGGGTCTCTGAGATCCCCTCACTAGACAACGAATTTAGAACACCCGCTACTTGATGATGGAAAAATAATCAAATCGATATTCGACGAAGTTTTTGTTCGATTAAATTCCTAAATCAGCATATCCCTCTGCCCCACCCTGTAGCTCAACTTCGCAATAGCAAATAAACCTTTTTCCACTAAAATTAATTCATATACGATAAGCGGGAATGATTCAATTACAGCTCAGAACCAGTGGAAAGGTTTGAAAAGAACAAACTGTTAATTATATCAAAGCCGAGGGATCTTGTTTGCTCATAGAGTTTGTAAAGTTCCTGAAGTGGGCCTTTTATTGTTACGAAACGAGAACCAATTAGTGCAAGCTCTTGCTTGCTTATTCTTGGGAACTTGAGCGGTGTCATTACTGTGAAATATTTGTTATTTTTCGATATTCGAATCTACAATATTGTCGAATGCTTAGGGTGTTTCTAGGATGAAAAAAATCTGGTATTGAAATTCTACTATTTAATCTATTTATTTAATTTCGCACGTTTCAGTTTTTTTCTTTCGATATAATGGTTTTTATTCAAAACATGTTGAACATGCTTTGATTTATCAGTATCTCCCTGTTGAGTTAAAATTTCATGTTGTTCGATTCGAACATTTATAGTTATTTGATCAACTAGGTTACTAAAGAGAGCGACTAATGATCAAGATATTTTAACGAGTGATCGGAGCACATTAAAATAGCAGAAATTGAGCATTAAAATGTACACTAATAAGCAATTTCGTTATCAGGACGAAAATCATCAGACTGAATGTTCGTGCGAAATCAGAACCATATTTAATACATATTTTCCTAAATTTTCCATTTTTTCACATAGCTCAGTATTCATCAATTCGATTGAGCTGAAATTTCGCAGTAAAATTTTCAATACCATTTCGAAGCATCACACAAAATTTTGGGAGTTGCGTTAATACAGCCCAAGAAGAGTCTATCGTAATATCTAAAAATTTAAGAAAGCTCTGTGCAGGTGCTTTTGAGCGCTTGTTCATTGGTGGAGCAATGAGGTTATTACCTCAAAATTTTGTGTAAGTCCTGAAATTGATACAAAAAATATGAATGCAAAATTTCAGCACGATCGAAATAATCTGGCAATTATTCAAAAAGCGAAATATGTATAAACTTGATAATTGAATTGAATTTTGCATTCAGTATATTAATCTACATACACAAAATGAATTTCATCCGAATCAGATATATTGTTATGGAAATATAGAGACTCTTCTACTCAATATTCCAATTGATTTTTTTATG
Source organism: Propylea japonica (assembly GCA_013421045.1). Lineage (NCBI taxonomy): Eukaryota > Metazoa > Arthropoda > Insecta > Coleoptera > Coccinellidae > Propylea > Propylea japonica. Next base: position 58,105,611 of record CM024245.1, read on the forward strand.
GTTCAGATGATGCGATTTCCTTGAAATTTTGCTTGAATATTCAGTATATCAATCTACATCTTCAAAAAAGTTTCTTCTTTTCAATATTCCAATTGAATAAGACTTACTATTAGCATCTTGCATATGAAAGCAAAACTTCATTTCGATTTTTTTGGTTTTGTCTGAGATATTGAGAAACAAAAGTTTTGAATGGCTATATTTTATGCAACACCCTGTACGATTTGGCTGGTTAACGAACTCAACTGAGGCATTTGTGGACCAAACTCACCCTGGAAATCTCAAGTCTCTAGGACAATTCTTTCGAAAGTTATCGTGCTAACGGCGGAAGGACAGAATTGAATAAGATCTCGAATTCTTCATCAGGAAATCGATCCCTATCGTTTGAGACTATTTTGGGCTCAAAATTAGAAAATTACATTCATTTGGACAAAACGACATAGCACTCGTTTAAGTAGAACGAGCGCTCAAAAAAGATTTTAGTATTCCTATGAAAAAACCTCAGATTCAAATGAAAACGAACAGTTTCAATCATAATCAAATCTATAAATCTCCTATGAAAGATAAGTAAATGAGAGAAGCTCACAATCTCAAGATCGACTCGGATAGAAGAGAGCAATCTCTGGAAGGGAGCTTTCTAATATAAATTTCATTGCAAGTGAAAGAACTGGGGTAGCTCTTGTACATCAAATGGGCTCATAAATTCCGCAGGAAACCGTGGCCCCAAACAGAAGCAGGGCTGTTTTGCAGGAGTCAAATGAGGTCGATTTGTCCTGACTTCATCTAGTCAGTTGAAATTTAAAAAAGGACGAATCCTCCTGTTTCGGGAGTTTACTTTCAGCCACTTCAAATGGAAATAGAATTGCACTTTTTCGCTGGAGGATTGTCTTATTCTCTACCTTTTTCATGTTTTCGTTTTTCGTCTTTTATTTCATTAATCATTGAGTTGTCGAGTACTTAATTAATAGCACAATTTGTCGTTTGAAAACAATTCTTCAATATACACTGGAATTTTTCGAAATAACATTCGAGCATTTTTTCGTTGTGAAGTACAGAAGTTGGTTCGTTAATTTTTATTTTATAATTCGCTAAGCGTTTTATCAAAAATTTGAAATAGCTCTTCCGCTTTTATTTCAAATAGTTTTGTTCCTTTCTGAGATATTGAGGAAAAAAATTCTGAATGATTATATTTTACACCTTGTACAGTCCAAATTTTCTTTGCAAGATTAAATCCAGGAACTTTATTGGAGGGATCAGTTATTAAATCTTTGTTTTGAATATCACTTGAGTTCCTTTCGTATTGCCAAATTGCTTTTTATTATTTATTGATGATCATTGGCGAGACTTAGCTTACGTAAAATGAAAATGATATTGCAAAGATGATTGCAGAAAAATGTAGGGTGAAGTGGGATTATTGCGTACATGGGGCAAATGTGTACTCATTCGAAAGAAGGAGGAAAAACTGAAGCTAGCTGCTATCTAGTGGCGCCATTTGTGTCTTTCAATTTTTCTATCGAAGACGTTTTTTACCTTTTAATCCTATGCTTTTTACTTTGTTTTCACCTTTGTAAACTGTGTCAATTAAGAGAGAACAAAAGGAGGGCAACAAAAAAGTGCATAGCTTTCGCTGGAAAATTCGGAAATGAAAAAATCATATAAAGAATTTTTTTGTACTCAACTGCTCCTTGTACACATTTGCCCCAACAGTAAAACAATTGAATTGTACAGGAATTCCATACTTCGTACACATTTGCCCCAACTTGTGGGGCAAATGTGTACTTCGGGGGCGGTTTAAAAAAATAGTAATAGAACCATGAAACAAATAGTTTATTAAAATTCTTTGGGTGATTTGTAATCTAGAGAAACGCCGCTAAACGATAAAATGAAAAAAATAAAATTTTGAATAATTCCCTTCCCACCAGAGGCTGAAGAAGTTGAATTTCGTCAAAACAGGTACGCAATTACCCCACTTCACCCTACATCATTTTGACAATATAATATGAAATATCGTGTAAGTAGGTATCTGGTACTTTTATCAGTACATTACCAATGTAGAAGGAAAATTCGAGTTATGAATGCTTCTGATTATCGTGTTGAATCTCCAGGAATTCACGAAAATTCTATCCACGATTTAAAAGCTCGAAATCCTGCTGAAGTATCATCCCCAGATTACAATGGATTTCATACTAACATGCTGTTTTCAAACTGATTCGCTTCTACCTAACTTTGCTGTTGAAATTAATGATACTCTCTCGAGCAAAACTAATTCGAACAGTTTTTGACCCCGAACTTTACCATATCCATTATTCACAACTTCCGAAATAATTCCCACAGTGAAATGTATCAGGTTCCTTGCGTGGAAAGATGATTTCAGTCGAAAACACTGTAAATTTCAAAAGGATGCTTTCATGTGTGTCGAAAAGTCAGACTCCTATTAGGTTGGTTGATTTTTGCGCGTCTGTTCGTACTTCTTTTTGAACGCTGCTTTTATACTTAAACGAGTGCAGTATCTCTGGAAAACTTTTTAGGTTTTCAGTCCCAATCTCTGAAACAGAAATATTTAAAAATGTTTCAATTAAGATGGCTGCTGCTTAAATCTTTCCACTAATTTCTCAGGAGCAAAATGCTTAAAAAAAATTGTTGCTTAACAGCAAAACTAAAAAAGGAAATAAATGAAAAGAATGTGACGTTTCGGTGTCTATATCAGACAAACTTATAATATCTTTGAAATTGTGTTGTTTTTCGTTTGCAGTCTAATCAATTAGGAATTGTTTGAGGAAACAGAATATTGGTAAAGGCAGTGTTTTCACCTTGAAATTTCGTCTTAAAAAAGAAAACTGGAATACAAAAAACCACGAAAAAAGTAGTATGAATATCACCTATGTGCCCACTGGCCCATTCGAATATTTTCTATAAAATTCCTTCGATATTCGAAGAAAGCTGCTCTGCCACATGAGGGTTTATCAAAACAAATGTGGCTCTACAAGTGATGATCTTTCATATGCCAGATGTTCAAGGAACTGTCTACAGACCCATAACACTGGAAAATTATCTTCCAGATCGAAAAACTCACCCATAGCACCCATAGCATTCCCTACTCTACCGTTAATTCTAAATCCAGCTCATTTAGTCTGGAAGTTAAGGGTTTTCACGAGCAAATAGAATAAATTTGTAGCTCAAATCTTTCAGTGAGATGATTTTGTGCTCGAAATCTGTTATGTTATAGCACACATTGTAATGTTTAATTTTAATTTGGCAACAGAGATATTACATTGAATTGAGTAGACAACTCAAAACCGCATCCTATACAGTGTGTTTTTGGTCATGAGTTAACGATAATTTAAGGTCATCAAATATACCTAATATTATCGACAAAAACACCCAAACTTGGCAGTTTACCCCCTCAGTTTTGGAGTAGCCCTCAGTTTAAATTTACTTTTTCATTTTCGTTGACCCTTCTAAATAATATCGATTTCTTTGGATATAAAGGTCCTACAGATGTGAAAAAAATGTTTTTTGAGAGATGAAACTACCACCTTTCATTGGAGTATAACAATATAAAAATATTCAACTTGAAAACGCCATCATAACACAATTCTTTGAAAATGTTAGTTTTGTTTTGTAGCTAATATCTTTGCGTGTAAAATCATTGAAAAAAAAATATACCTCAATCTGCTAGTTCTTGTACTATTGCGGACTTACTAAGAAAATCAGTACATATTTTCACTATGGAATTTTTCAAATTTTTTTATGGCGTTTTCAAGTTAAATGTTTTCTTATTGTTATACTTCAATGAAGGATGGTAGTATCATCTTTCAAAAAACATTTTTTTCACATCTGTAGGACCTTTATGTCCAAAGAATTCGATATTATTTGGAAGGGTCAACGAAAATAAAAAATAAATTTAAAATGGGGGCTACTCCAAAACTAAGGGGGTAAACTTCCAAGTTTGGGTGTTTTTGTCGATAAAATTATGTATATTTGATGACCTTAAATTATCGCTAAGTCATGACTAAACACACTGTATATAACACCAGCACGAACGCTCAAATTATATCATTCAATCTTCCTGTACACTCATAAAAATATAGTAACAAACCGTAAAATCTTAATCCCAGCTCAACAATTCCCGTAAAGAAAATCGTTATACTCTATTTTGATTGAATTCTCGGATAAATATGCCACGCTAAACCATTAAATTTTTCCATTCAACTTCACTTCCTCCTTGTCTCTGATTATATGGAAGAAATAACAAGGCATCAAAGCAGCTGTATTATATCGAGCTATTGAGAAATGATGACTCTCTTTCGTTATTGTTCGCCCATTTTATTGTACCGTGGCCAGAGCTCATTAAACAGGAGGCAAATGAGTTCAAACTCAACAAGACTGATAAACGCTATTGAAAAGTTTCATTACCCATCTACCAACTATACAATCAGATTAAGTTGATGAGGCCTCATTTTATTATCTCCTAAAAAGAGTTATACGAGTTTGATCTTGTTGGGGAAGACGAGGAGGAAATCGATTTAAAATTCAGGGAAAAATGTTCTATGAACTTTATAAAGAGGTTTCCAATAAGAGGTGTTATTTTGATATTCAAAGAAAAATGCCATTTTCAATATAAATGATCGGATGTTTATCTATACTCTATACTAATATCAAAAAGAGGAAAGATTTGTATGTTTGTGTGTTTGATACGAGTTAACTCATAAGCTACTAGACCGATTTCAAGAATTCTTTCACCCTTAGAATGCTACACTATCTCTGAGTAACATAGGCTATACTTTTCACCCGAGAAAATTAATGAAACCTACTATAACTTCAATGATAATGAATATGAGTACCAAAATCTATGATCAGCTATTTTCAGGTGAGCTGCAAAAACCATAAGACGTACATGGAACCAATGTATGACAGAAATGTACCTCTTTAATAGTTCTACAAAAAACTCCGCGATAGCATATATCTATCTTTCAAGGTTTACTCGGTATTACCTTTTAAAGGTATCCAAATGTTTCTCAAAATATGCATTATTTGGGAGTATTTTCTTATGAATACGCTATTAATCCTCATCCAATTAAATACGTCGTTCATCTCCAGTATTTAATTTAGAACGAAATTGCCTTCCACATCATTCAATTATGATGAATACATCAAAAGATATGGCAGGTTGTAGATGAAATCGCACCAAAATGCGTCTCCGAAGTGTGAAAGGGGGGCATGCATATCTATATAAGAGAGGCCTATATCCAGTAGTGGATTTGGAGGGGCTGATTGAAAGAAGAAATGTAAAAATTCAAAAAAGTTTCATAAGCAAAATAAGTCTTTTACATCTGCTCTTCGTTGATCGCAAATTTCTACCTAAGAGAAGCTGGGGCGGGTTTCTAGTTTCATTATGAAGAAGCAGCTATGCCGTTAATAGTGAAAAATAACATCAGGCAAATGACCACCACGACCACGCATACAGGACCATATCCTTTTAATGAAATTTTCCATAACCAAATCGCAAAGTGGCTGCCCTATGCCCTCGATAGCCTCACGAATTCCATCTTTGAGGTCTTGAATCGACGCTGGTTATTGGCGTAGACCTTCTCTTTCACGTGGCCCCGAAGGAAGAAGTCGCAAGGTGTTAAATCACAAGATCTCGGTGGCCAATAATTGTGATCACCTCTTCGAGAAATAACACGGTCCGAAAACTTTTCCCGCAAAAGATCAATGGTTTCGTTGCTTGTGTGAAACGTCTTGTTGAAAGTAAACGTTGTCCAGATCAATACCATCCAATTTCGGCCATAAAAAATCATTAATCATCTCTCGATAGCGCAATCCATTCACCGAAACACTTGGGCTAAGGCAGCAATATTCTCGGCTGTTCTTGAGCGACGTGCACGGTTTAATTCTTCACATCACTAGCTTGTCCCAGCAGCTCGAATTTTGCCACCAATTTCTTTATTGCTTCACGACGACCCAAAAATGTTCGAGTTTTACGAACCCTCTCTGCCAAATTTTCACATTTTTATAGTGAATTTTAATAATTTCAATGCGTTCGTGAAGCGTGTATCATTCCATTTTTATTAATGGTGTAGTTTCTACTTGTGAATTGTCGTCAAAAAATGACAGCTTCAAACGTGACATCTACCGAAATAGCGGGCTATTCAAAATAACACCTCTCATTGGAAAAATACTTAACTCTTTAGAGCTTGTTCTTCTGGTGAGAGCATATTAAACTTTTGGCTAAACATCTGTAAGTTTTGAGGTAGGGTTTTGAATCATAAGGTATGATTCACTGGTGAAGAATTCTAAATTAAAAGTGTTAGTGCGACTCCATTCGTAAATACTACTAGTAGAACAGGGTAGTTGTGGGATAGAAATGTCATGGATATGTCTTTTACTTTTCAAATGCCAATAAGTATGAAAAGGTTAACTCGACTTTCGAGAAACAGTCTCTAGGCACATATAATGCTTATGCTATGTATTTACGTGAACCCCTATACAGCATATATTAATTGAATTTCAAACAATCAATTATTACATTCAGCTAATCATCATTTATGGTGTTGTGGATAACTATAATATCGTAATATCGTTAGATTATCATAATTCTCGATTATATTATTCTATGCATCGTTTTCATATTCGATTATTGATTTCAGAGAATGGAGAGAAGAAGAAGAAGACAACCTCATGAAGAATGACCACAGAATGCAGCAAACTAGAGTTCAAGAAAGTCCGACTCAAACAAAGCCTTACCGAAATCTATAGCAATAATTGAAAAATGTCTAAAACCTTAATCCTGATAATCGATTTAGATACAATATACCCTTTGTGTCCTCGTAAATATTCGGAATTTTTCGTGAAAAAATGACGAATCCAAAATTCATCCCCACCCTCTGAATTCTTCGCGTGAAAATGTCCCAGAACTTTTGGCACAGAGAAAATCGCAAAACTATTATATTAGTACAGTTACTAGCCCTGTTTTCGTTTCAAGTATATGGTTTGAACCTAACCTCAAAACATAGTCAAGAAGAAGAGAAAATGTATTTTGTTGTCGCTTCCCCCTCTAACATGACATACAGCAGGATTTTCAATAAAACTCTGACCAATCTGACCCGAAGTTTGTTTCCGAAAGAGAAAATACAGATGGAATTAGATACCCTTATTATTGATTTGCCGGTGAACGGAAGTTTTAGTGCCATATTTTTGGAGGAACTTTGCTCGAAACTGGAAAGAAAACGTGTGTTGGCCTTGTTCGTAATTGGGGATTCACCAGCAGCATCGACCGTGAGCATGGCGGCTACCCACATCGGAATTCCTGTTTTGTGGGCCAGAGGACAGGACAAGTTTCTTCCAGGATTTAGGAGTTTGGTGAGTTCTATATGAAAATAGTTTCGATTGGTCGTGCCTGGAATAAATTTGGATGAGGGGTTTAACTTCTATTTATTTTCGGTTGTTTTTATGGTTCTACTTGGTATTTTTGGTGAGTTTCTGACAAATGTGCTCAGAACGTTCTTCTAATGTGATTATAAGTTGTTAGCCGAGCAAAAGTTTTAGATAACTCCTACCTGAAACCACTCCAATTCCTGTTCATCAAGACTCTAAAAGTGAACGACGAGCTGCAGGCAAATCGAGCTAACGATACGCCCTATAGGGACTATCTGAGTTACCTTTAATATTGACATGAAACCCCACTGAAGAGAAAAAGTACTGTTTGAATATAATAAAATGAAGTTAATTCAACTGTCTAAAAAACAAAATTGTTTTCCTTGATTTCCTCAACAGTCTTTCAACCTAATTCATTTTTTACTATGGCTGAAATGAATCGAAACAAAGTATACACATACCGTCTTCACAGAAAATAAAAATATAATATACAAAGTAATACACACGTTCACTATAGATTTCTGAAACTTGGATTTATTCATGAAAAATCCAAATTTTAATGAAGCATGTGTATAGTATACACATAAACAATACAACCAAATCCTTCCATGTCAGTATTGATATTTCTACGAATACCCGCCGTGGCGCTGCAATCTGCATTCTTATCTTCAGTACAGTGACTATATATTACCACAGTGGCCACAACTGGTCACAGAACTGTCAAAAGTCCGCCATGTTTCGTCAAGATGTTTTTGGCGGTATTTTTGAATAACTCTCTGTAAAAGTTTCTTTCGACCTTATTCTTTATCTGTAGGCAACAAAACATACATAAACAAACTAAATCATGGCGGCCAACCGATAGAAAATGAAACACGAGTTGTTGAGACTGTGGAAATATAGTCACTGTACTTTTCAGATAGGGAGTCCTACTCCAGGTAGTCAGTTTGCATAGTGTTATAGAAGATATTTATAAAGAAAATTTGGTGGCCCAAAATAAAGGGAAAATCATCTATGTCACAAGAGAAATGCTCTGATGGTTGGCTTCTTTCAATCAAGAGAACAGATTAAATCTGAAAATCCTGACATCACAAATTACATACAGGGGCTTGGTGGAATAAAGTTTCACTCCAATATTGATGTGTGTAGCGGAAACTTGTCTTTGATGATAATTAATTTAGGAACTTGATGTGACTTTCTGCTTCATCAACCAAGGTAATTCGCGAATACCTTCCGCGGAAAATTTCACTTTGATTTATCGGAATTTGCGATGCTCACATGCCTAGAAGGAAACACTCCCGAAAACTCTGATTATAAGATAATGGAATAAAACCAGAGGAATTCTACAATGTTCAATATTTCATGAGATATTATCATCACATGTGGAATAGGGATATTCAGAGCGGAAATTACTCATTGTTTTTTCTGAAGAACGTTCCAGAACGGATATTCTTGTAATATCCGTTGCGGTACAAACAGGGTGTCCCGTAATTAGACGGACAAACTTCTAGTGGACATTATAGATCGTATTTTAGACAGATTCGACCCAAATCATATAATGCAAAATTGCTTCGTTAAGGAGCTAGTGCCCTTTGAAGATGACGTCCTGTCCACACTTTTTGCCACATAATATTCGCAAATCGTGAAGGCAACTCTAGGTTCACTTTTCACTCTGGGGTTAGATAATTCTCGTTTGTACACTTCAAAATTTGTCAAATTGTGAAATCATCCAATCTGTCTCCTTCAAAAAAAGCCATCAATTATAAGATATCCAAAGTTCTTTTCCTGTTTCTGAAGGCTGTTAATATTAAAATACCCCAAGCCAAATTTCCGAATACTGTTCATTTTTAATTTCAAGATTCAAAAACCCCTTTATCTGAAACTTATCTTCCAGAGCACCCCAATCAATACCAAATTTCATTACACAGTCATGCTTTGTCACTCAATCGAGCTAAAAAAATTAATTATCTGCTTTCAGGCCGTCAGTCCTCTGGAGATCCAGCTGACGCCAACTGGAAGGGAACTCGTATCTGCTCTAAGAGGATTGCTGCTCCACGCACACTGGCACACTTTTACGTTACTGGCTGACCCAGCTTCGGCAACAGCACTTAGAGGCCCCGAACTGTGGCCCATTTTGAGAGCCCAACCGTTACATCCAACTTTAATCGCATTACCGTCGCCTCTAAGGGCACAGAGTCTGTTTAGGTGAGTAAAACCGTAATTGTGAGGTTATGGTCTCCGGAAAATTCGTTATTTGATTAAATTATCTTGTTTCAGTTAATCGAATTAGGTTGTTATGAGATATTATGCTTGTGGGTTTCAACAGATACTATTTGATTAGTTTCGTCGATATTTCTCGAAGGAATTTGAAAAAAAAGATTGAATGATCTGTTACAAGGAATAACAATATGGCGGTGGATGGCATATTGATTGTTCACATTGATCGAGGATATTTGACGCATTCTACTATAGGGGCGTTTGGCATCGACATCGGACGTGTCGGATCGATCTGAACCGTTCGTTAATTACACATCTGGAGCGTTCGTCATAAAAATCTGAGCAATCGGACGTCGATCTTTTCGCTCGGTCTATTTCGACGGAGCAAAGCTATTTTATCCATAGAGTTTTATGTTTTTTATATATTTTCTGTTTTATGTTGAGTTTCCCAATCCGACAACCGATAGATTGAAAAATTCTAACACTTTTATTCTTCTGTTTTCATTTATTCATTAAAAACTTAATTAATTCATTAAAATTTTTCGATATAGCTATCGCAGTTATGAATGTGCAGGAGGGGATTTTCCTTTCTCGTTTCTTTTTCTTGTAATTAATTAATAAATTAGGATCTTTCGATGCAAATATCGCCGTATTGATAGACCAGAAGGCGATATTGCATTCCTCGTTTCCTTTGCATTAAGTGCCTTTGCACCTAATTATTTAATTGAGATTTAACTGAGAAGCTACGAAAATGGTGAAAGTATCGTTAAAGGATAAGCATATTTCCCAAAATAGTGATCTTTGAAATCTCATAATCTAGTAAAGTAGAACAGAGCAATATGTTCTGTGGCAGATGCTCTGTACCGTTCGTTTATTCCCAGGTATTACAGATGAATCTGTACGATCTGTAGTTGCGTGACTAAAAAATCCGTCTGCTCGCGGAGGTCAATGCCGAACGGGCTTTATGTTGAATATAAGTTTGTGGAGTTAGACTTATAATAATATCCATTGTGATGGCATATTTGATTGTTCACTTGTTGGAATAGGTATTGATATTATGTTTTGTTGGGTTGTTTTTGGTTATTGACAGATACAATTTTATGAATTTCTTCGATATTTCTCGAACGAATTTGAAAAAAAGAGGAATTGAATGATCTGTCAAAAGAATAAGAATATGGCGGTGGATGGCATATTAATTTTTCACATTAGTCGAGGATATTTGAGACATTCTACTAGGTTTAATATAAGTTTGTGAGGTTAGACATATAATGATTTTCACTGTGATGGCATATCTGATTGTTTAAATATTGAAAATGCATACTTTTATGTTACTGGCTGACCCAGCTACTGAATGTGCCTCTCATACTAAAAAACAGATATTGTGCTATTTTGTAGCCAATCCATTAGCGATAAAGTCAGTATTACATAATATATTAAAGCCGAGGAAGCACGAACCACATTTTTGTGAGACAGAAAGGGCTGACCATATCGAAAGGGAGTTTAGCGAGATTTATAGCTTGATTTCTTTCATCCATTTTATCGACTAAATCGACTAAAGATGGAAGCCATATCATAAATTTATTACCAAAAATAATAGGGGAAAAACTCTCTGGAAGAGGGGCTTTTATGAGGAAGACAATATTTAACTACTAGAAAAATAATTTGTTACTTTTATCAAGCAATTAACCTTGTAAACTCGTGATATACAGATGAAAGCTACTCATTTCGTCACTCTTTGAAAGTGTTTGGTCATTTTTGAAAGTTCTCAGAAAACAATCATCATCATCAATGACTTGGATCAATAACTTTTGATTGAATCAGTCGTTAAACAATTCATTCGATCTTTTTAAGCAAGATTTCATTATTGGAATTTAGGTTATCTTGACATTAACAGACGGATAGAGAAGTTGAAAAAGAATTTGGTTGGACAGCAGAATGTAATGAAGTAATGAAGAAGCTGAAAATATAGTTCGGGCCAGTTATATCGTTAGTAAGAAAAAAGCAGGATACTCGAAGACATTTTCAGTAGGTGAATTTATGAGAAAGTGCTTGATAGAACTTGCGGATACTTTGTATCTAGATGAAAGAAAACGATTGCAGAAGTAAGTCTATATCAAGAAGAACAGTCGAAAGACAAATAGATGCAATATTTGTAATCATAAAAGTCGCTTTTTGAAAAGTGGTGGAAACATATGTTGCTTTTTCCATAGCATTGGATGAAAGCACTGACATTTTTGATATATCCCAGTTAACAATCTCCATTCGCGCAGTCGTTCAAAATTACAGAAGACACATTTGCGCTAAGCCAACCTGATATTGATGCTTTTGCGAAAAAAATGCAATCTTAGGTGTCTCATTAGTTAAAAACTTCTGACTGATGAGTCACAGTGTTTTTTTGTTGAATTATATCAGTATTATCAGTTTAAGTTTTTTTCATTTCTTTCATTGCGAGGAACAGATTAAAACGTTCATTTGAATTTTGTTGAATTCATTTTAGTAGTTAGAAATTTTAGTTTGGCCTGTGGTCTACGAAAAATTCTTTCATTGGGCCCCTTACGAAGAACGTTGCCCATGGCTGTTCTAGTCCTTTCTCTAGGAGGTAGATCACAATATAATATCTAAGGTTATTGAAAATTTCATTACTAATAATACAGAATGGAAATCTCGAGAACAAGTTTAACGCAGAAAACACTGAATATAACGCGCAGAAGACCGAAAATGCTTTTTGCCCCCTAATCATCGCAAAAAATCGCGCTCATTTTATTTCCATCTGCCAGGCGGGATATAAAATAATGATAACGCATACGGAAAAAAAGCATTTCCGAGCGAGGACTTAATTCGATAATGCGAATCTCATGGGACAACCGCTCGGCAAACGACGAAGAAAATTTGTTACTAACAATCGAAACCCGAAAATATCGCACTAATTCACGATCCGTCGCCCCGGTTGGATGATAATTTATTTTCATGACCTCTTTTTCCTCCACGAGTCCGTTATCTAATTACCCGGAAAGGTTTTGGAGGAATGCCAGAGGATTCACGTCAGAGGATGGTCCTGATGGCGTCATTGGGATCAGTGGTTCTCAACTTCTCTTCTTCGCTTAAGCCTTGTTCGCACTACGCTAGTAGTTTAGTCGAGCCGCTAGAAATTTAGTAGCTACTCTCCATCCAATCGTTCGCACTTTGTTCGAGTTAAGTTCACAAGTGAGTAGCGCTTTGTACGATGAACAACTCGCAACGCACGAACTCTGACGTGTTTCTTCGGCCCAGCGAAACGACATCATCGCGGCAAATTATATTACTAATGAACTCGAATAAACTGATCGGTTCGGACCTATCTAGTCCGTGAGCGAGTGAAGAGTATCGCGTAGTGGGGTACTCTACTCGCCCGATGAAATAGAACCAAATGGATCGACTCGACTAAACTACATACTAATCTACCCGACTAAATTCTTGGTGTTCACACACGGTTAGTGACTAAATTTTTAGCTCCTAGACTAAACTACTAGCGTAGTGCGAACAAGGCTTTAGGCAGAGTTATGAAGGATTTTCCAATGAGAGGTGTTATTTTGATATTCAAAGAAAAATGTCAATATAAATAATCGGATGTTTATTTCATTATGAAGAAGAAGCTACGCCGTTAATAGTGGAAAATAACATCAGGCAAATGACCACCACGACCACGTTAACAGGACTATATCCTTTTAATGAAATTTTCCATAACCAAATAGCAAAGTGGCTGCCCTATGTCCTCGATAGCCTCACGAGTTCCATCTTTGAGGTCTTGAATCGACGCTGGGCTATTGGCGTAGACCTTCTCTTTCACGTGTCCCCAAAAGAAGAAGTCGCAAGGTGTAAATCAGAAGATCTCGGTGGCTAATTGAGATCACCTCTTCGAGAAATTACACGGTCCGGAAACTTTTCCCCCAAGAGATCGATGGCTACGTATGGCACGTAGCGCCGCCTTGTGAAAGTAAACATTGTTCAGATCAATACTATTCAATTTTGGCCATGAAAAATCATTAATCATCTCTCGATAGCGCAATCCTTTCACTCGTAACTGTTGCTATAGCCTTATATTCAAAAAAGTAAGGTCCAATGACTGCGCCGGACCATAAACCGCACCAAGCAGTCACACGTTGAGGATAGAGAGGCTTTTCAACAATAACTCTTAGGTTTTCCGAGCTCCAGATGCGACAATTTTGCTCGTTGACGAAGCCACCGAGATGGAAATGGGCCTCATCACTCAAGATGATTTTTCGATGGAATTCCGGATCATCTTCATGCATTTCAACGAACCAATCAGCAAAGACACGACTTTGTTGATGATCGGCCGGCTTGAGTTCTTGCGTTAACTGAACTTTATAAGCCTTAAGACCCAAATTTTTATGAAAAATACGGTGTAATGACGTTTGTGGAATGCCTTATTCCAAAGAACGACGATGAATGGACAAACATAGGTTTTCTTCAACACTTTCAGCTACAGCAGTAATATTCTCGGCTGTTCTTAAGTGACGTGCACGGGTTTCATTCTTCACTTCACTAACTTGTCCCATCAGCTCGAATTTTTCCACCAATTTCTTTATTGCGGTCCGACAAGGTGCTTCACGACGACCCAAAAATGTTCGAGTTTTAAGAACCGTCTCTGTCAAATTTTCACTATTTTTATTGTGAATTTCAATAATTTCAATGCGTTCTTGAAGCGTGTATCGTTCCATTTCTATTAATGGCGTAGTTTCTACTTGTTAAATGTCCAAAAATGACAGCTTCAAACGTGACATCTACCGAAATAGCGGGATATTCAAAATAACACCTCTAATTGAAAACCCTTCATAATATACCAATTTGCAACACAATTAGAGAAACTCCATAACTAAATATATCGGTACAAACAACACATTTCCACAATTCACCCAACTCCACTCTAAATGCAGACCATTTAATTGTAGAAGCTTATCAATCAGTGCCCTCCAGTAAAAAACAATCATTATTACCGAAATTCCAATTTCACCACTACAATATCATATCACAGAGCCCACAGGACGTGCAGACAAACCACTGGCTGGGAAACTCCGAAGTCTGTAGACAATAAAGCGCTGAAATCGAAACGAGAACCAGGACAATCGGAGTCGGATTGAATTTTCATTCAGATGAGAATAAATTTAGGAAATCTGCAATTACCAGAGAGTGCTTATATGCACTGTTCAATCACAGTGGAAGGTCGTATAAAAGTTCGAAGCCACGATAAGAAATATCAGTTTCCATAGGCTGAGTGATATTGGAGGATTTCCTCCACTTTTATGGAGAGAAATGTGAGGAGTATCCTACGGGTTTGCTTTCAAGTTAATGTGGAAGTGGGAATATGTTGAGGAAAACATGCCAGGCCGGATATAATTCCAGGTCCCCAGGATTTAGTAAAAACCTCCAGGAAGAGTTGCGACCTGTCAAATTGACGTGAATGATGAAAGATTATTTTGTAGAAGTGGCGGATCTGTGTACTGTCACTATCTGTCAAATTATAGGAATCTAACCGGTAAAACTGTCCATGACTTGTCAACGGTTTAATCTCTATCCCATAGACTAACTAACGGAGAATAGATGAGACACTAGAAGAACAAGCTTCAGCGCCATCTGTTTTTGTACAACATTACTAATTCGTGAAAAAACCTCAATTAAAAAAGGAATTTGTATCGTAAAGCTGCCGCAAAAAAGAATTCTGTAGTGCACATTTTGAATAGGTAGGTACTCCCATATAGGCAAAAAGTTTTTTGAAATTCAATTTCCAAAAGGATATCAGAAAAGCATTCGTGCAAGTTATCGATGAGTGAGAAAATTTATTCTCATGAAAATAATACCTGCAACTAACTTTCATCTGATTTTCTTTTGGAATCGAGAAATGAGGATCAATAATCAAATTCTGGATAGAACAAAAATTTATTGACTGAAATATCACCAATTGAAAATACAGGTTTATTTCATAAATATCTAATCAATAAACTAATAATTGCATTGAAAACATTATCAAAAACTAACAATAATGAATTCAATAATACAAAATATGAGTATTTACCTACTAAACTTATTCAATACATGAAAAACTTTTTTGAAAACTATGAGTATCTTAATTCTTATAGGTAACAGAATATACATATATATTTTATAATTATGTACCTTCTTCTTCTTCTTTCACATCCAATAACACAGCACGTCTTCACTCTTGCATATCAAAATTTATTATATTTCAAAAAGAACGTGTCAAACCACTCCTTGTGTCAGTTGACAATTCAAAGGTTTTTTGATAATAATGATTTTATACTTACTATTTTCTCGATAGGATTTCCATGAATGCAACGACATCTAGCTATCAAATTGAAAATAATTTTTTCGTGTATTAGTCTCCTCCTCCGACAGATGGCGCGGAATATACGAGTGGCTCATCTAATTTTCTAGTTTGTCTATGCTCTATCCTCAACGTGTGTTGGTGCGGTTAATGGTCCGGCGGAGTCATTGGACCTTACTCTTTGGAAATCGAGACTGGAGCAACAGTTACGGTGCGTGCCACACAAGCAACGAAACCATTGTTCTTTTGTGGAAAAAGTTTCCGAACCGTGTTATCTCTCGAAGAGGTTTTCACAATTGGCCACCGAGATCTTGTGATTTAACACCTTGCGACTTCTTCCTTTGGGGGCACGTGAAAGAGAAGGTCTAGGCCAATAGCCCAGCGTCGATTCAAGACCTCAAAGATGGAATTCGTGAGGCTATCGAGGACATAGGGCAGCCACTTCGCGATTTGGTTATGGAAAATTTCATTAAAAGGATATGGTCCTGTAAGCATGGTTTTGGTGGTCATTTGCCTGATGTTATTTCTACTATTAAAGGCAAAGCTTCTTCTTTATAATGAAAAAAACAATCGATCATTTATAATGAAAAATGGTATTTTCTTAAAATATCAAAATAACACCACTTATTGAAGAACCCTTTACATTTTTCTCGTGTATGTAGTAGGAGAATCGTAAAATATCAAGAATTACTGAAGGAAATTTAAAAAGGCCACGACAGAATATTCTACAAATTTCCATAACGCTCTCCAAATCAAATTATTTACACAACTGACCAAAAATCCTGAAACGACTACAAAAATAAACAGCCTCCAGAAAATAATTGCTCATAAACGACAAAAAAATCTTTAAACCCTTTCACGAGAATTCCCATGATACACAAATTAGGGGTTTCCTTTCTTGAAGATTAACAAAGGAATCTGCCCGAATAGGGTAATAGACGAAAAAAGAGGATAGCATAAAGCGAGCAGCTCTGAAAGACCTGGTGCATAGAAATACGCGAAGGGAAATTCTCAGGAAAATGGAATAGAACCCGTGGACGTTTTCATCGGGAGCCGATGTAAAAAGGAGAGCGGAAGCAGTGTGTGATATAGGGGTATTATTCGGGATATATCAGATGGAGGGACAATTTATGTTCAGCGTATTAAAAAGGACATTTCGGTACATTGGTTTAGCTTAATCTTCAGTTTTTATCATGTTCATAAATTTTTCTTTAATGTGATTTGAATCTAGAAAAATATTAGGTACTTGGTTATGCTATAGTCCGGTTGAGGACAAGAGTAGATTCAGTTACGTTGAGTAATTATAAAGGGTTTTCCAATAAGAAGTGTTATTTTGATATTCAAAGAAAAGGCCATTTTTCAATATAAATGATCGGATGTTCATTAACATAACACGGTCCGGAAACTTTTCCCGCAAAAGATCAATGTTGTTGATGATCGGCTGGCTTGAGTTCTTGTGTTAACTGAACTTTATGAGCCTTAAGACCCAAATCTTTATGCAAAATAAGGTGTTATGTTTTGGGAATGCCTAATTCCAAAGAACGACGAGAAATGAATAAACCTGGGTTTTCTTCAATACTTCCGTCTACAACAGCAGTATTCTCGGCTGTTCTTGAGCGACGTGCACGGGTTTTATTCTTCACATCACTAACTTGTCCCAACAGCTCGAATTTTCCACCAATTTCTTCATTGTGGTCGGCAAGATGGCTTCACGACGACCCAAAAATGTTCGAGTTCTACGAACCGTCTCTGCCAAATTTTACAATTTTTATAGTGAATTTCAATAATTCCAATGCGTTCTGAAGCGTGTAACGTTCCATTTTTTAATGGTGTAGTTTCTACTTGTCAAATGTCTAAAAATGACAGCTTCAAAAGTGACATCTACCGAAATAGCGGGCTATTCAAAATAACACATCTTATAGGAAAACCGTTTATATTGAGGGTTGCAATTCTATGTAGAACAGATTGCATTGTGCAAGGCATAAATTCACATTTGTCTCTGTACGTTTATAGAGCAACATTTTTGTAGAGTAAAAACTTATGACAATATTTTAGGTTTTCACAATTTTCATGATTAGGGTGAGAGGTTCAGTTTTTGACACCTCGATAGTGATTGATACTGTGTATTTATATACCGATGTAAAAAACAATTCGTGAGTTTTTCATCTGTCTCCACATTTTTCTTATAGTCAAGTTCAATTTCTTCATGTTATTATTCTGAAAACGCCATCATTAGATATTTCCTACGAGAGTTTGTAGTAGTGTCAATAATTGCACATATTAGAGTATACTTTACTATAGCGACTTCACATAATTGCGTATATTTTTCTATTTTGTTCTGTTTCATATTCGTTAGATGTTTTGAAATTTTCCAAGGAATATTTAATTGGTGTAAGTAAATTAAATTTATATTAAGGTTTAACCATATAGCAATAACTGTTTCAATAACACTGGATGTAGCCCCAAATATTGTAGACAGATTATATGGAAAATAAGATAGCGCTCCAGAACATCTTGTGATAAAATATTTAGATGAGGCAATATTTAGGAATGAAGACATTGTATTCTCAAAACCACTCCAGTCTTTGACATTTATTGAGATCGTAAACAGATCAGGGCATAAGTTTCAAATATTCTCGGCTGAAAAATGAGACGCATTCAGTATTATATTGTGTTATTGATCGTTATTTCAATATGTATCTAGATTTTACTGATTTTTCAATGAAAATATTAATTTTGTCTTATTTTTTTCAACTACACTACTGGAAAAAATTAAAGGATCAAAAAAAAATTCCAAATTTTTCGGCATTTTTCAACATGCCGTAACTTTGAGAGGAATGGTCGTACAAGGAATTTAAAAAAGGAAATTGTAGCTCCAAGTGTCTAGTTTTTGGATTAGAACTTCAAAATGTTTTGGTGTCATCGGTTGTTGAGTAATCTTGAAGAGACCATCATCAAAAAAAAATTCGAAATTTTTTTCAGTTTTTTCCTTGGTCTACGGGCTTGGAAAAAATTTTTTTGCTCAATCACTATTAGGATTGGATAGTTTCTTCATTCTGTTTTAATCTCATATCCTATAGATTTTGGTATATCCACTTCTTGTCAAGATATCGGCCTTCAAATGAAAAAGGATCCTTTTGCCTTGAATATCGATACCTCGGCAACCAATGATTGCACAGAAAGCTAAAGGTGGGTTTCAGGAACTTGAATGAATTCCCTTCAACGGTTAGCCATTGCTTTTCCGAAAAAAAATCATTCTTTCTGTCACATGAATTTGAAAATGCAACAAAAGAAGGTCTTTCGTGGTGTCTTGGGAATACGAGCGCTGGATCGAAAATATTGTGGGAACAGAAAATGTTAAGTGTGCATTTTCCAGTTCAATAAGTCCACAAAAATCTCACACAGAGCCAAATTAATCCAGCCAACCGTTTTCGTGTTTCACCCGATCAAATTTCTGAAAAAATTAAAGGATCACGTTTCCTGCTCTGAAAAGCTCAAAACCTTTATTATGTCGGAAAAACAAGAAAAAAAAAATTCACGACCCTTTTCGACGATTTCATTGCAGAAAGATAATGAACTTCCAAAATAGAAAAAAAATTCTCGAGAAAATCGAAAAAAAATTCCAAAAAAATATGAGGAAATTTTTTTTAATTTTTATTTTTTTTGAGAAATTTTTTTCTTTTTTGAAAGTTCAATACTTTCTGTAATGAAATTGTAGAGAAAAATTGTGGAACTTTTTTTTTCTCGTTCTTTCAAGATTATGAAGGTGATGAGCTTTTCAGGGCAAGAAACGTGATCCTTTAATTTTTCAGAAATTCGATCGAGTGAAACACGAAAACGGTTGGCTGGATTAATTTGGCTCTTTGTGAGATTTTGTGGACTTATTGAACTGGAAAATGCACACTTAACATTTTCTGTTCCACAATATTTTCGATCCAGCGCTCGTATTCCCAAGACACCACGAAAAGACCTTTTTTGTTGCATTTTCAAATTCATGTGACAGAAAGAATGATTTTTTTTCGGAAAAGCAATGGCTAACCGTTGAAGGGAATTCATTCAAGTTCCTGAAACCCACCTTTAGCTTTCTGTGCAATCATTGGTTGCCTAGGTATCGATATTCAAAGGTAAAGGATCCTTTTTCATTTGAAGGCCGATATCTTGACAAGAAGTGGATATACCAAAATCTATAGAATATGAGATTAAAACAGAATGAAGAAACTATCCAATCCTAATAGTGATTGAGCAAAAAAATTTTTTCCAAGCCCGTAGACCAAGGAAAAAAACTGAAAAAAATTTCGAATTTTTTTTTGATGATGGTCTCTTCAAGATTACTCAACAACCGATGACACCAAAACATTTTGAAGTTCTAATCCAAAAACTAGACACTTGGAGCTACAATTTCCTTTTTTTAAATTCCTTGTACGACCATTCCTCTCAAAGTTACGGCATATTGAAAAATGCCGAAAAATTTGGAATTTTTTTTGATCCTTTAATTTTTTCCAGTAGTGTAGTACATATAAATGAAGATTCTGCTATAAGCCTCAATCAGCTACTTTGCCAAAATTCCCAATGTTTGCACACATTTTTCCATCCAAAAATACGACGTAAATCCTCAGTCATCGACCGAATCTCAACATCCATTTTCCTGACAAGAACAATATCATCTTGGAAGCGCCCGTCTTATCGCCTCTATTTTTCCGGAAACTGGCCGATATTTCCCGCTCGACTAGGGGAGTGGTCGTTCTCCTAAGCGATTAAAACATCAGCCATGAGGATCCTGGAAGACGCGAAACGGCTCAACATGATGGATGGACATTTTGTTTGGTTATGGATTGACACTTCAGCCAATATTAGTTTTAGGTACGTTCTACTTGACATATATATACGTTTATTCACGACCTAGAAGGGATATGACGGTCATTTTGATGGAGGTTGTCATTACGACCGGATTGACGTTCTTTTTTTTACGGGTTTGTGTTATTTTGGCCATGTGTGAATGAGGGGTGAATATATTGGGTATGAAAATTTGATGGGTGCCTTTAGGAAGTGAACAGGTTGGTTTTGATTTGGGCGTACGTTTTGTTTTTTGTTCGAAAGACTGTAACAGATAACATAGTTGAATTTAGGAAATTTTTAAAACGCCCTGAGCAGGTGATTTTGAGCGCTCGTTTATTGGTGGAGCAATAAAGCCTCCACCTCAAAATTTTGCATAAGACTTGAGATTGATACTAAATACAGTGGAACTTCCCTATAACGAACGTCTGTATAACAAATTTCATACAAGACATTGCACCTTGAATCCAAATTCTATGTTAAAAACACCCTTCTAAAACGAAGTAAATTCTCTGGATCACGAAATATTCAAAGAACATCACTTTGAATGGGTATTAGTAAGAAGATATAAGGGTGGGTTTTTTCCGAACATTTTCTGGACGTACGTAATAAATCCTGGCCTTAAACTAAATCATACGGCGCCGGCGGCCAGAAAGATCCTTCTGAGACAGTTTTAAATACACCCCTGGCTGTTTATTTCAATCTAACCATTACGCTAGTGTGAAAGTTGTGCGAAAATGTCGAAAAGCAAGTGCTTAAGTTTTAATGATAACCTTAAACTAATCAATGAAGTCGACTGCGACATTGCCGACTATAGAAAAAATTTTCTATATAACGGAGTTTCTTTATAACGATTTTTTTGTGGATTTAGCGCTTTCGTTATAGGACAGTTTCACTGTATATCAATGCTAAATCTCAGCATGATCGAAATCAAATTCAGGAAATTATTCGAAAAATTGAAAATGTGAAAAATTGATAACTCAAAATTTCAAAATTGTATTGTTCTGATTTCACAATTCCATTGAAAATTTTTTTGATCATTCACTCACCTATTTACATCTTCAAACTCGATTTCTTTTCAATCGATAGTTTTTCCATGTGAACATAAGAATTTTTTTCCTATAACTCAATAGACTTTCCTATGGTTTTGTTATCGCAAATCCCACAAATTTTTGCGTACTGCTTCGAATTGGTATTGAATATTTTATTGCAAAATTTCAGCTCATTGAAGTCAAAAATTATCAATTATTCGAAAAGATGAATAATTCAGAAAAAAAATTTTGCGCGAATATTCAGTGTAATGATCTAAACACTCCAAGTAAATTTCACTTGAATCCGATATTTGGTTGTAGAAATATAAGAAAACATCTTTTAAATACTCAAATACAATTTATTTTTTATGGTTCTGTTTTCACAATGACACAATTTCGTATGAGGTTTCTTATGAATATTTTGCATGTAGCCGCAGAATTTCATTTCGATCCGTTTTGTTCTGTCTGTATTAATAGGAACAAATATTTCGAATGGCCATATTTTTTGAAACACCCTGTACATTATGCTGGTTAATGAACCCAACGGTGGCATAAAGGAACCTCAGCTAACCCTAAATAATATTTTTGTTGGTCAAAAGATATTTTGCATAAAGAGATAAAGCAAGAATAAACTGTTGATCGAAAAATTTGATTTTTAATGCATCACAAATTTAATTTTTCAAAAGGGATGGAGTTAAAGTCTGAAAGGAATATTTTATGAGGGGCCCGACGAACAGAATATGTATAGTGTACACCTCATTTGAAATCAAAAAAAATTTCTGTACAACAACTATAACTCTGTATTCTGATGAAGTATATCAAGTAAAGATAAAACGTGCATAACAAAATTTGAAGAAGAAAATATAATTATAATTTAATTTCTATCAATCTTTCCAAATGAAGGTTAGGCATTACCTTAAAATAGAGATGATAAATATATTCATTTCTCATTTTTATTTTCGATCTTTTATTTGTATCGTATCATCAGGCTTTTTAGAAATCTATAACGATTACTATTTCATTCTCAATTTTTTAATGATCTGGTTTGTAGCAATAAGTACATCTTGCAAATCTTCTTAAAATTTCAAATGCCACACGTTGGGACCAAAAATTCTCACTGCATCTCAACCTTACATTTCATTCGCCAAACGAATTTCCATCACGTAAAACTCAATCTCCTCCGTTCCAGAGAGTTCCCCGAAGACGAAAAAGAAAAGGAAATCAAGAGACTCAAGGAAACGGATATGGAAGACCGAACAAAGCGCAGTCTGACCAAAAGTGATTTAGGCGAATATCACATAAACTACCTTGTACAAAACGATCGATTTCTGTTGTTCAATCGCGAATTCGACTCTCGGAGTTCCAAATCGAAAAAACCGCATACCGACGAACTCAATCCGTATTTCACGTTAAAAGTGATCCCACCCCGAACTTCGGCTGGGTACGTACCTCCGACCTCTTCCGGTGAAGGTAGATAGACATCTTGTGAAGGGTGCTGTGAGGCTGCTAGCAGTGGCTCTGAAGAAGGTGCTTAATGAATCGAGGCATGATTTCGAAACGTTGAGAAGCAGGTTTATCCCGACGAGTTGCTGGAGACCACACAGGGATTTGGAAAAGAATATTCTTTACATCTTGGAAGGTATTTTCGATATCATATCACTTCAAGAAAAATGGTACATCTACAGGGTGTCCCAAAACTCGACGTCAACCTGGAACTAGATGAAAGGGCAAGTAATACTGGTTGTCAGAAAAATTAAGTTGCATGACTTTGAAATAATAGGCATTTAAAGAAAACACAGAAAATTCCACACTCCGTGACAGTGTTTTCACTCCTGTTGCCACAAATAATTGAATCTATTTTTAACTAGGAAGCAGTTAAAGAAAAAGTATATTCACAGGCAATCGGAAGCGAATTGGAACTACGGTAGCTACAATTTAATACGGATTATACCATTCTGGAATCTCCACTAAATGCGCCAACTTTTGACAAAACATGCCAAACTTGCGTACTAGGTACATTTTTTTCAATACAGTCAGTTGAAACTAGGCAATTCTTTCCTTTGGTTTTTTTCTGAGAAGTTAGCCCTATTTTTATGAAACCTAGAACGGCTGAAATCAAAATTCTGACTACAGTTTAGACAAGCATTATTCAGGGTTACACAGCAAAAAAAAACGTTGAAAAAAGTTGATATTTGTGGCAACAGGAGTGAAAAGACTGTCACGGGGTGTGGAATTTTCTGTGTTTTTTTAAATGCCTATTATTTTAAAATCATTCAACTTAGATCATTTTTTATATCTTTCTGACAACCAGAATTACTTGCCCTTTCACCCGGTTTCGGGTTGACGACGAGTTTTCGGACACCCTGTATATTCCGTTCACGAAAGTTTGAGCCATCGGTTGGACATGGAAATTTGGCATATCCACTGTGCATATTAAAATTTTAGGTTATGTTGTTTATTTTCTTGTAAGATTGATACGCAATGTTGTCAATATTGCATAGAGTTCTCTGATAACTCGCACGCTCTTCGGACGAGGCCGGGTACATTCGGCAACGTTGACTTCATTTTACGTTATGACAGCAAATACTGCCAACTTCAGATGAATCAACAAACGCCTACTATGCCCTCAAACTTTCGTGAACGGACTATAAGAAACTTAGGAAGATTTCATAAACCTCTTTTGTTCAGGATTGAATGGAAATTAATTTACGATTTTAAATTTTAGACGAGATACTTGTGTAGGTATTTTTTTTTCTTTCAAAAGCATGAAAGGTTGTTACGCATTCACCAAAGTTGCTGAAGTCGAGTAAATTATTATCTCAATGAATTATTTCCTTTTATTTAGCATCGCTGAAATATTAGGTGCTCCAATAAGTTCCCTTTCATCACTTTGTTGAGTACCAAATATCTCTAGCAGTTTCAACATCATCCAGGAATTTGAAGAAAACATTATGTTTTACCATGTCTTCTTGGAGTTTCAATTTCATAAAAATTTTTTATAGGCAACTTAGGGATGCCTGTACTGATGCCCTAGCGGGAAAGAAATTCACACAAGACATTGGCGTTGACAAAGTGGACAAATCATTAGTTGCAAATTTCGAAATATTGAATCTCATCTCTGAGAGGACATCAAGAGAAGTTAATTCTACAGCGAATAGTAAAACAGAGACTGGTAAGTGAATAAACGTATATGTTTCTCAATGAGATTTAGCTACATGCTCAAAATGGAACCTATTCATAAATAATTTTCAGCTAGGAATACTACCCAAATGAACAGAGTTCGATGGAGAGAGTAGGGTTGGTTTCTGGACGGTCAGTGCGTTTGGACACCATAGTGTGGCCTGGAGGAGATCTTTCAGTGGCTGCAGTATCATCCAGAGCACGAACGGCTTTCAGAGTGGTTACAGCGCTCTCACCTCCTTTCGTCATGGAGAGCGAGCTGGATGAAGATGGACAGTGTCTTAGAGGTGAGATATTTTTGCTCATTCTTTAAAAGTGGTCTTGGTTCAACCCTTAACCTATTAATACCACCTTAAAACCATAAATTGTTACGGTTTCTTGTGAATGTGTGCTTAGAGAATATAACGTTGAGCATTCAACACAAAACTCAATGAAGTAGGCAAGAATAAAAATGTCTCCTAAGTCTGGATTTTTGGTCAGAAATCAAAGGAAAGGAATACACTTACACTCTTGTCATAAAGGAAGCGCAAATTCCATGTTATAGCCAAGAACCCTTGGCGAAGACAAATACAATGCAAGAGTTTTTGGAGAAGAAAGAAACTGAAATGGGTGTCTTCTGGTGGAATCTCCCTGGAATGGATCATTACAAAAAGTTCTTTTGGATCTTTTAAACTGCCAGATATAAAAAGTTTTCGGATCACAAGAGAACGGGCTCAACAGAAACTGACGATTGTAAATTATGTGGGAAAGAGTTGATAACTCATGTTCCCTTAGTTACAGAATGCCTAGCTTTCGCAAGCCTGAGCAAAGAACGTCTTGGGCAGGAGATTCACATTCTTGGAGTGTCCTAGGCCTGAGAGGCTCTACCAGAGTGACTTTCTGTCTGTCATCTCCCATCTCATGAATTTTTCTTGAAAAAAACTTGGACCTATAAGAGAAAAGGAGTTTCAGGTGAAGAATTTTGAAAACTTCTGACAAAGTGAAGTTTTACATATTATGTAAATGGATCATTGTGCATATGATCTGTTGAACAAGTTGAAATGAAGGGTTTTCCAATAAGAGGTGTTATTTTGATATTCAAGGAAAAATGCAATTTTTCAATATTAATGATCGGATGTTTATTTCATTATAAAGGAGAAGCTATGCCGTTAATTGTGGAAAATAACATCAGGCAAATGACCTCCACGACCACGCTTACAGGAGCATATCCTTTTAATGAAATTTCCCATAACCAAATCCTCCTCGATAGCTTCACGAATTCCATCTTTGATATCTTGAATCATCGCAAGGTGGCCAATTGTGGTCACCTTTTTCGAGAGATAACACGATCCGGAAACTTTTCCCGCAAAAGATCAATGGTTTCGTTGCTTGTAGCGCCGTCTTGTTGAGAGTTGACGTTGTCCAGATCAAAATACGGTGTAATGACATTTGTGGAATGCCCGATTCCAAAGAACGACAAGAAATGGATAAACCTAGGTTTTCTTCAACACTTTCGGCTACACCAGCAATATTTTCGGCTGTTCTTGAGCGACGTGCACGGGTTTTATTCTTCACATTCTTACTTGTTCAGAATGTTTTCAACAATTTCTTTATTGCGGCCCGACAAGGTGCTTCACGGCGTCCCAAAAATGTTCGAGTTTTACGAACCGTTTCTGCCAAATTTTCACCATTTTTATAGTAAATTTTAATTATTTCAATGCGTTCTCGAAGCGTGTATCGTTCTGTTTTTATTAATGGCGTAGTTTCTACTTGTCAAATGTCAAAAAATGACAGCTTCAAAGGTGACATTCACCGAAATTGCGGACTATTCAAAATAACACCGTTTATTGGAAAACCTCTAGTTCTCACCTAAACCTGTACCTTCCTCAACTATATGAACAAAATAGCTATCATCTTTACACCGAGCTGAAATCTGGATTGAAAACAAACTTGCTCGGATAAAATCACAAATTCATCTGACAAACCAGAAATCTGCGGTAGCTTCAGATGTCTAATTCCTAAGCAGTTCAGTCATGCGGACCCTTCAATTAGGAAATTTCCGTCTCTAATTTGAATATATTACCTTTTAATCAATACTCAGAGGGTAGGTTTTGAGTTGAACCACACTTACAAATAAATGAGATTAACTCTAATGATCCTTCCAGAGAGTTTACACTGATTTATTTGTTCAGACAACTGATTGGATAATTAAATTTCGTGAAAGTTTGTTCATGAGAACTGGCTGAAAAGATGACCTCATTATTTTACGTCTGAGGTGCAAGGCTTCATTAACTATATACTTCTAGTCCTGAACTTGATAACTTATGGAAGGAATAAGGAATGTTACATAATAGTATATCTCAACTTGAGGGGTAAATCTTTATGTAATTTTATGGAATAAAGTTTATATAAACATGGATCTGTAAAGAATTCGTTACGGAGCTACAGTGTGTGAAATTTCCGAGAAACAATTGGTTTTTTCTTCAAAACTCCTGCAGGTTTTGAGATATTCAGTCTAAATTTGGAATGCGAGCTATTTCCAACAGTCCTTATCATTGCACGTGCTGAATCTCAACTAAAATCTACAAGGTGTTTTTTTCCGGAGCCATGTCTCCTTTTTCCCTCTCCATCTTTTTTGCGGTACGCCACTGGTCAGCGTGAAATCAAATTTTAATATCTTCGTTCAGTTTAGAAACTTTTTTGACTCTCGTCAAAAACTCTAACCGTTTTCGAGTGAAAAGTTATTGAACGATTGTATGTTATTCTCTTAATAAAAAAATAGCTAATAGAAATACTCGATAGGTACGCTCAAAATTTGTTTTTATTTCAATAGCTCGTCATCTGAGACTCAACTTAAGCTTATTCAATGTCATTATACAATCGTTCAATAACTTTTCACTTGAAAACGTTTAGAGATACGAAAAAATTACAAGACACAAACAAATTTTAAATAGAACGCAGATATCAAAAATGAAGGGAAAAAGGAGACATGGCTCCGGAAAAAAAACACCCTGTAGATTTTAGTTAAGATTCAGGACGTGTAAAGATGGAGACTGATGAAAATAGCTCGCATTTCAAATTTGGACTGAATATATCAAAAACTGCAGAAGTTATGAAGAAATAAACAATTTTTTCAGGAAATTTCAACACCCTGTATATTTAGTTAAGATTCAGGACGTGCAATGATGGAGACTGATGAAAATAGCTCCTATTTTAAATTTGGACTGAATATCTCAAAAACTGCAGAAGTTATGAAGAAAAATAACAATTTTTTCAGGAGATTTCAACACGCTGTATATTACATGTAGATTTACCCCCTCAAGTTGTGACATACTATCAAGTTACTCAATTTTTTGGGGAAATTTCTATATTAATCAAAATTCATCATGGAATGAGTTGAATAATTTCTGACATCTTTAATATTGGTATTTTTCCTCTACATTGATACATTTTTTCAGGTCTTCCTTGCCACCGAGTTCTGACTTCTGACAAAGACAACCTAACACTAGTCTTCAACGAAATGCGAAGATTAGAAGACGAAGAAGAAGAAAAAGAAGAAGTTCTAAAAGAAGTCAAGAACTCAGAGTACTACAACGTCGAATACGAGGACGAAAAAGAGCCATTTTTACCATTCCAAAAGTTC
Source organism: Propylea japonica (assembly GCA_013421045.1). Classification (NCBI taxonomy): domain Eukaryota; kingdom Metazoa; phylum Arthropoda; class Insecta; order Coleoptera; family Coccinellidae; genus Propylea; species Propylea japonica. Next base: position 58,134,205 of record CM024245.1, read on the forward strand.
AAGTACAAAACCAACTGCTGCTACGGTCTAGCTATGGATCTCCTCGAAAACATAGCACAAGAACTTGAGTTCGATTTCAGGTTATACATCGTGGCAGATGGCCTGTTCGGTTCAAACACTTTGGTCAGGAAGAAAGGCAAAAATAAAAGAGATGTAGGAAAAAAATATCTGAGTTATCGATTCAAGGACATGGGAAAAAAAGGTCAGCTCACCAACGAGGAAGAAGAGGAAATAATAGAGCAAAAATGGAACGGAATTGTCGGGGATATAGTCTCTGGAGCTGCTCACATGAGTTTCGCAGCTTTGAGTGTGTCAAGTGCACGAAGTGAAGTCATGGATTTCAGTGTTCCATACTTTTCAGCGGTGTCTCTTTCATTGCAGCTCCCCAGCAGAAATCAGATATACCTCTCTTGGCGTTTCTTCTTCCTTTTTCACCCGAGCTTTGGGTAGCTATCTTCACCAGCTTGAATATCACAGCAATTGCTGTAGCCATATACGAATGGTTGTCTCCATTTGGACTCAATCCCTGGGGAAGACAGCGTTCGAAGAATTTCAGTATGAGTTCTGCACTTTGGGTAATGTGGGTTTGCTCTGTGGACATCTGGTTGCTTTCAAAGCCCCAAAGAGTTGGCCAAACAAGTTCCTCATCAATGTTTGGGGTGGTTTTTCCGTGATTTTCGTAGCCAGCTATACTGCCAACATTGCTGCTCTGATTGCTGGTCTGTTTTTCCATGATACGGTCAGCAACTACCATGATAGAAGCGTAAGTAGATTTGTTTTTTTAATACAAATAGATTTTTGTTATTTAGAAAGAGCTGCTTTATCCAAAATTAGTTACATTACACATCGATGAACCGGGTTTTTCACTTAATTTGACCCCCCCCCCTCAACTTTGATACTGAAGAAGATACAAAAAATTTTCGTATAGAAGTTTGACGAAATCAACTGAGGTTTTTTGATGTGACTCCACACGCTGAAATATATACAGGGTGGCCGACATACTGATGGCAACTTCATTTTTTCGAATGGAACATCCTGTATATTTTTCCATATATGGTTAGCTCTTTTTCTCCTGATTTCGAATATGTAACATAATATGTTGGTCTATCTTTTTCATTCTGAGCACCACAGAGTTTCAAATTTCAAGAACCATCTGGTATAGCGTTTTGGAAGTTTGTGAATATTTAAATGGCCAATTTGATCTTTGAATTTGTAATGGCGCACCCATTTCAAGGTCACCAAATAGTCCCGATTTAACACCGTTGGACACGTTTTTATAACCGTTCCTGAAGGAAAAAATTTACTTCATCAATAATGACAATCAATGAAAGCGGAGAATAATGTTAATAATTTAAAATCAAGCAATATTAAACCCATAATTCGGTACTAGTCCCGTCAGCGCACGAAGAATAATGATACCTAATAATATTGTAATGATTAGAAACAAATTTTGAAGCTTTAATTCTGACTTGAATCAGTGCCATAATTAATAATGCTATCAAAAATGGTCTAAACAACTTGAGACAACTATATGAACTATGTGTATTGAATAAATGTGGTCAATTTGAGCAATTTCTTCAGTTGATGTTATTCTCACCATACTACCATAGTTCATCATTTTCCATTGGTTAAGTAATTGTTAAGTATTCATTCTAAAATAATACTTTCAAGTAGATTGTTTGGATATAAAGCATTTGGTAGGTATTTCACAAGTTTTTTTATTCGGTGTCATCATTTCAAAACTTTGAAACTCTGAAAATTGAGGAGACACATCCACATACTCACATCCACTCCAAAAATGAGCATTTTCAGTAAACGCATTCTGCCACTTGTAAAATGATAACAGATCTTGGCAGGTGGTTCTTAAAATTTTAAACTCTGTGGTTCTCAGAATAAGAGAGATAGACCAGCATATGTTACATATTCGAAATCAGGGAAAAAGGGCTAGTCAAACATGGAAAAATAAACAGGGTGTTCCATTTGAAAAAATGAAGTTGCCATCAATATGTTGGCCACCCTGTATATTTTTTATTTCAGTTTGTGGAGTCCTATCAAAAAACCTCAGTTGATTTCGTAAAACTTTTATACAAACATTTTTTTTGTATCTCCTTTAGTAACAAAGTTAAAGGGGGGGTCAAATTATAGTGAAAAACCCGGTACACCACCTGAAATTGAAAAAGAAGCAAAATGAACGTCACAAAATTTACTGCCTGAAAAGTACAAAAGAATGATCAAGCAATAAGCAAATAAGAAGCTCCATAGCTGAAAACGTTTTGCATGCAAATAGAGCAGAGAATGGTAAAGTCTTCACTCAAGACATAAGCTATCTTGTCGTGTTATGTGAGATGTGGATCAGTGAAAATTCACCATGAATAAGCACTCTGATAGTTTATGATCCGTCAAAGCTTTCTAGAAGTTCTTATTTCACCCTGGATAATCACAATTATCTATTTCTTTATATTACCTAGAAAAGCTGTAAACAACTTGATATAATAGAGTTTCAATGTTCCATTCATTTTACGATTTTTCCTAGCTCATAAAACACACATAAGGCTAAATATCTACGAGATACAGGAGTCTTAAAATGAGATTCAGTTCAGCGAAATTGATGAGCTTGAGGTCGATAGTAGTTAAGAGCTTCCAAGCTTGGCTTGTAGTGTTGAACATAAAACATTTCACTATAATTCATGGTGTGTGGAGACATAGCATTGTAATAAAACTGATGACAACCCTATTATGCATGAGATAAATGTGCCCTTGAACCCCTATCCTTTTCTATATGACTACAAGAATTACTAAGAAAGTTATGACTTCTAGGACAAATTTAACGTTAGCTTTGATTTAATATACCACTGCCATCATCTTTTCGTATTTAATTCGAATTGGGAAGCTTTGAACTGCATACAAGACTCAATTATTTGCATACACAGAATGAATGATTCAATTCACACATCTATTTTAACCATAGGATTTTTCAATAAATTTTTCATAGAAAAATAATAATATCGCAAATGATGCAAGCGCAATAAAGGAAGAAAAAGAATGATATGTGTTTCGTAGGTTCTTCAACAGTTTACATTCTTGTATTCATACAAGAAGTAATTTGGTATGAAAAAATAAATTTGATATTGTAGATTTCCAATACAGGGACAAATTTGATGTTCAATATCTTGAAATAACGCGTTTCTGCGTGGATGTACTGTCTCAACTAAAATTCTTCATTGCTTTATCTTCTTCAGCTCCTCAGTCAAAGAGTCGGAGCACCAAAGGCTTCAGCTGCTGAATACTATGTCCAGAAGGCGAATCAACATCTATGGCAACATATGAGGAGATACACCTTGAACAACATTGAAGAAGGTGTTGAACGACTAAGGAACAGATCCTTGGATATCCTGATTGCTGATACGCCGATCCTGGACTACTACAGAGCTACAGATCATGGTTGTAAATTACAGAAAATTGGGGATACCATAAACGAAGATACGTACGCTATTGGATGACTAAAGGATTTCCTTTGAAAGTGAGTATTTCGAGTTTGCAATCTAATCATTCGTTAAAATTGTAGGTCGATTGGGATAAAAGCAATTTGTGACAGGGTGCATTGTCTTGATGAAAGAGCACTTTATTTTTTCATTATGTGGCATTTTTGAAGATTTCTTTCTTCAAACGCATAGTTTTATAGGTCTTTTTCGTGCTTGCAGGACAGCATTTCAGCAGTTATAGCAAAATATTCAAGCAATGGCTACATGGATATTCTCCAAGAAAAGTGGTATGGTGGCTTGCCCTGTTTCAAACTGGTCCAGGATATCGTTCAACCAAGACCTCTTGGTGTACGTGCTGTAACAGGCGTTTTATCCTCCTTGGTATAGGAGTAATCATGGGTGTGATGATTTTGATAGTAGAACATTGGTTTTTTCGATTCACGCTGCCTCATTTGCGTGAAAAACCTAAAGGATCGGTGTGGAGGAGTCGGAACATCATGTTTTTCAGTCAGGTAGGAGAAATTTTAAAATTAGCAGCAATTTTTGGTAGAACAAACTTTCCTCTCATCAAGTATCTAAACACCCACATAATGCGTTGCGGCATTGCAAATTTTATAGAGAAAAGAACAGTTTTCTATAGTATTGAATATGAGAGTGATAAATCTAATCTTTTCTTGTTTCAGAAACTATATCGTTTCATTAATTGCGTAGAATTAGTATCTCCACATCATGCTGCAAGAGAATTGGTACATACCATTCGGCAGGGACAGATAACCAGTTTGTTCCAGAAAAGCATATAAAAAGGGTTCGTATTGAATTTCAAACATATACACTGCGCAAAAAATTAAAGCACATTATGGAAATCTCAAATTTATTCTACAACTGAAGACTGAAGGTGTTCTCAATGATAATTATTTTTATCAGGATTATGCATGCATATGTTATCCACTTTCAACGTTTTTCTTCTAAAGAGATGTTTTTTCCAGCTGGAATAAATAAGAATGAGATTATCAGATTTTGAATGTATTTGCTCCATTCTGAAATCAGTTGTTCTCGATCAATTCTAGGGATCCATAGTTTTTTTTTTCGTTTGATTTTCTACACTCGTTCGCTATGTAACGCGAAACACGCAATTTGACCCAAGAGGAATGTGCCCAAGCGGTAGTTTTGCGAGAAGTTTGGACATACACAAGAATTGTAGAAAGGCTTGGAATTTCCCCCAAGTGTGTCCAGAATGTTGCAGTGATTCAAGAGAGACAGGTATGAATGTCCGACCACGGGTAACAACTGCCATTCAAGAACGTTACTTGAGAATTTCTTCGTTGAGACAACGGTTTGTAACCGCTCGCCTCCTTTAAAATCAGCTTGAGTAAACTCAGACAATAAGAAATCGCCTCAGAGAATATGATTTAAGGCCTGGTGTCGCGGGAAGAGCTCAGCTCTTACTCCAGCCATCGAAAGGCGCGTTTGGATTTTGCGAGAGAGCATATACTTTGGGAAGAGGCTGATTGGGAAAGAGTTCTCTTCACAGATGAGTCTTGATTCTGCCTCTACCATTGTGATCGACTTCTCTTTGTATACAGACGTCTACATGAAAGAAAGATATGCTCAGTGCAATTTCCTGAATACTACTGGTTTCGGGGGATGATCGATTATGGTATGGGGTGGAATATCTTTGACTGCTTGCACAGACTTAGTGGTAGTTGATAATGGAGCTATGAATGCTGATGGTCTCTCGAATGGAATGGCCAGCAAGAAGTCCAGATCTCAATCCGATTGAGCAGGTTTGGAACAACCTCAATAGAAGGCTGAGAAGTTCAGCAAATCGTCCAGCTACTCTTAATGACTTAGGAATCCAACTCATCAGAGAAATCTGGGAAGGATTGAATCAGAACATTTTAAGATCACTCATTTTGAGTATGAACCGTCCTTGCCGAGCTGTAATTAACGCAAGGGTTGTAAATACCAAGTATTAAATCACTTATCAGCATTCCAGTATTTTGAAAATTGTTTATTTCTGTTTTTTTCACATAAGATTCGGTCAGATCCTGAATTTTTCTTCTATTTAATGTGTTTTGTTTCGTTCAAAACCTTCCCGAGAGAACAATAAAATAAGTTATAAAGTCCAATGTAGAGTTGACTTTCATTAAAATTGAGATTTTCAGAATTTTTTCTGGTTAATTTTGTAACATCGAGAATAGAACGATCATTCCTGAATAAGATTATTATATTATATTTTCCAAATTTGTAGAACTTTTTTCCTTTTAATTCTGCACAGATAATCTTGATTACTCCTTGTTTCAGAAGGAACACGAACAACGCAGACGAAGAAAAAGTAAGGCTCAATTTTTCGAAATGATACAAGAGATAAGAAGGTAAGTTTGAATATTTCAGCACTAAACCTCCAAATTAAAACTTCAAAAAATATTAATACATCCAAAATTACAGTACACTAAAACGCCAACAAGAAGAAAAGCAGCTAGAAGCCGTTACTGAAGTAGATTCAGAAGGAAATTCGTCCCCAGAAGAAAGAGATCGAAAATCAGTCCAAGCCTCATCAAAAGAGCTTTATGAGATCAAGTCCAAAAAGTGACTTGAAAAAATAAGATCTCCTACATCTCATTTGAATAGACATCCGTTATTTAGTCCTAGGTCAAGGAACAAGACCAAGTCTGCTACAAACTTGAACGTCAGAAGGTTCAGTACTGATAGTATCTTCAATTCACCAAGTCTCCTGAATGAAAGAAGTAATCTTGTCGGTAGAGAGATTAAGCAGAGATGCTTCTTCTTTCCTCACTAGCAGCCCTCCAGATATGAACAGTAGGAGATCTAGTTACTTGGACACTCTAGATTCTGCCAACAGGTTATCTGCAAAGAGTCCAGTTTTATCAATCGAAAATGTTTCAGACTGCAGCGCGAAATCAGCCATGGAGCCCATGCGAAAACTATCAGACTCTGAAAGCATTGGAAGAAAATTAGCTACTCTACCCAAATACAAAGAAGCCATCGAAAAGAATTTCCTTCATCCTCAGCACAGTTTAAACATTAGAAGAAGCGAGGAAACCTTTCAAGCATAGAAAAACGTAACGTACTCAGTGCCAAAAGTTTCACCAATATATCTGAGACCGATCAGAAGAACGATGGAAATTTGACGGATGACGAGATTGCTAGAAGAAACAAGATGAACATAAGCGAACTTACCAAAGAACTGTCAAGCAGGTTAGAAGCTGTCAAGGTTAAAGACAATAATACGCCATCTAAGCAGAAGAATCCTCTCATCAAGATACACGTTGAAGATACAACGAACGATGAGAAACCCGTAGGGTCCAAGCTGCAAAGGACACGACATCAGAGTCTGGGGGATGTTATTGACATTCCAGTGAAACGGAAAGTTCAGGAAGCTTCGCTTTCTTTGGACAATAGCACAAAAACGACTTCTTCCAGGGAATCTAGGGAAAGTCGTCCTCCGAAATTAAAGAAGAGAGATGAATCACTGCCTGAAGCTTCAAAATCCTTGGATTCACATCCAATCGCAAAGCAGCATAGGTCAGCTAGGAAAAAGAGTAAGGAAGATTCAACCATAGATTCTAAATCCTCCGATAATGATCCTGCATCGAAAACGTCGAGACCAAGCAGATTAAGGAAGAAGGACGAAGGTTCTATTCTTCCACCAGCCCCTCCCCCTCCAAACTGCTCGCCAAGGAACTCGAATGGAAGGTCACCATTGGAGAGGTTGTCCAAAGATGAGCTAGTTCTCCTTTGGAGAAGTTCTGAGTCAGAACTTAGAAGCCATCTTCTGAAAGCCATCAGGGATAAGGAAGAATCCAACCCTCCTCCCTGAGTAAAATCTTGAGTTCAACAGGTGACTTCAATTTTCCCACAATTCTCTGGGGTTTCTTGAACTGAAACGCAGGATGTATATCGTACATTTTCAGTATATTTGTAACACAATTCCTGATGAATTGTGTGCCTACCAATGACAGATACGGCCTTAGAAGTGTAGAGTGATACAAGCGACCTAGTGTCATCGAAATTATGTTCATTTCGTTTTGTTTATACTCTTATATATTTATGGTACCTATTTAATGGGACATTTGGGATCTTATTCCTCGAGCAATATTCTTTTATGGACGAAAAAACTCTTGAAGAGCTTCAAATATGGAGACAAAGTTGTCCACAAGTTGGTATATACAGAAATACTTCATTGGCATAAGAAATCAGAAAATATTTCTTCTGAATTTTATCGTTAGCTGCCTTTGTTGATGGATTAGGTTCTTTTTTCTCACGAGATGTTTCCTTATATATTATTCTCAGTTGCGAACAATTATTTTGATGTGTTACTTACAAATTGAGTGGTTCAATATTGAAACATCCATTTGAGATTAATATCTGAGTAGTTCGTTGTTTTATGGAATTACTTAGTAACAAATAGCAGTTGTAGAACTTGAATTGCAGTTAAACGTTCACGAAGCCATATTATGGAATGATTCGTACAAACTTATCGACTCATTAAGTTGAATTTTCCCAACTCAATCTCAACACTGGAGCATATAGTCCGTTTACGAAAGTTTGAGCGCATAGTAGGCGTTTGTTTATTTTTCTGAAGTTGGCAGTATTTGCTGTCATAACGTAAGATAAAGTCAACGTTGCCGAATGTACCCGGCCTCGTCATACGAACTTGCGAGTTATCAGAGAACTCTATGCAATATTGACAACATTTCGTATCAATCTGACAAGAAACTAAATAACATAACCTAAAATTTCGATATACACAGTGAAATATGCCAAATTTCCATGGCCAACCGAAGGCTCAAACTTTCATGAACGACTATAGATGTTTTCACATATATTTGGCGATTGACATAAAAAGCTGCTTCTTTCAATTCACTTTGTTTTATTCATTCTTCTTTAGATATTAGGGACGCTCCACAAGATTTCATTCTATTGCTCTCATTCAAAGAATACTACACTATAGTTTTGACTGAGCAGTTTCTTACTTTTGAGCTATACCAAAAGTTCGGATTGTAGAAAACAAAGAATTAGCTTAACAAAAGCAAAACCTTACTTAAGATAGATGGAATGAAAGTTCTATAACAAATAGAATAAAAATTTGAACCAAAATCACGGCTATCTTTTGATCTGACAAACACCTGGCCAAATTTTATTCCTGTTCAAATAATTATTTTGATTGCCACTCCACGTGACAATTTTAAATTTGCAATATTTCGAATTTGTGGAAAAAAATAGAAATTTACTTCCTCTGTAAGGTTGTCAGATTCTTTTTTACTGAGATTTTTGTTGAAGAAAATGCAAAAGAAATGAGCAATCGAAGAATCATTCCATCTTTGCAAAACCTACAACTAATTCATCAATTTTGTCAAGGAAAGTTTATCTCGAATAGTATGAATTTTCTAAAGAATTTGCCTTATTGTTATTTATGTTTCTAATAGAATATAAATGTTACTAATGTAAGATGAGCGTCAATTACTGGAACACCGCCCATCAAAAACAAAAATGCCAAATTTGAAATCGTTTTTCGAGGCAGATAATGACATCAAATTTTTTTGAACTTTAGCTTTGCCATTCTGCAACGATTTTCATAAAAAACGCACAACTGAATTGCTTAATCATTTCATGCATGCAAAATATTTTAAATCTAGTCGTCGACTGTAATCAACTGAGTACAAATGATTTTATTTCAACTAAAGTACTAACAATATTACACGAAGTTTTAAAAGAGTTTCATTGCAAAGTAAAATAATTTTCAGAGAAAAATATGGCTTATAGAATTGTACGAACTGAACTCTGTTTTTGAGCCTTGAAGAACAATCAATATGAGTATCTATCAATTCTACCTTCAGCTGTCAATGTTCCCTAATTTTGATTTATTTTTTCTGACAGCTCTGTCAGTTCCACTTCACTTTACTTGGGTGAAAAAAAGGTCTTAAGCCGGCATACTTTGCCTCAGCTTTGTTTTCAATTCGAGACGGTATTTTACTGAAAATTATAGTTTTCAATGTGACCCTTTTACGACTGCGTAATGTTGAGAAAGATGTTTTTAGAGAAAGAACTGCCAAATAAATTTAGTGTATCTCTTGAGGATGGTGATAACGAATCTTATGCAAATCAAAAAAGCCAACAGTTGGCCATTTTAACATAGTTGTAGCGGAGTAGGATATTAACTCACATTGGAATTTGAGGTATTATATTTTTATCGCGAGTTATACCGCTGCGATATTACTGTAATACCAGTTAATAAGCACCAGAATACAAACAATTGTCTGTAGTTTGCTTATAATTTGATTTTAACTGTTCATATTTCATTGATTATGGAAAACAAGTAGGTCCCATGAAAAATTAGAGGAAAGCTTGCGATAGGCAGATCGTCGTTTTTTATGAAATCTGAAAATTTTCATATAATTAATCCAATAATTCGTTGTAGTATAAAACCCAGTGTCTATATATTTTCTTCGTAAAAATATTATAAATCGCTCCGTCCATTGGCAGACAGTTACCAATAGTACCAACTTCTACCAGACAACCTCAAAGTGCATTCTATTGCAGTTATAGTTCATTATGATATCAAAACTGCGTCCTATACTAAACAAATATTATACAACAGTTTAGTTAGCAACTTATATTATGAATTCCAGATTTTATAAAATAACGAAAATATAAATAAAGTTAATTAGAGTTCAAGGGTGTCTGGCAAAGGGTTAGATTGATACTAATCATCTGACAATGAACGAAGTGATTTCTAATATTTCTTATTAATATTCTATATATTTCTACAAAGAAAATTTACAGGGTGTTTCAAGAATAATTGGCGCAACTGCAGGGAATCTTGGAGAGTCTAAATCAGTGTTAGGGATATGTCTTAAGTATATTCGTTTGGGGCATACAGGCTGTTTTGTGCATTTCTCCAAAACTTTTGTTTCATATTATAATGAATTTAGAGGTCAAGTTTCAACCTCTTTATTACCTTTTACCTGTCACACCCAAGTTTGACGATAGATCTAACCTAACCTTACCTAACTTAACCTAACCTAATTTATGTTGAGGTCATCTATAGAAAAAATTTCAGCTTGAATAGAATAACGGAGGTCTACCTGTTGCATTTCTTGGACTAAACTTGTTTTCAGTCGTTTCACGTTTTCTTATGAATCTTATGATACTCAGTATAAGACATATTACAGTTCCGGTAAAAATTGTTGATGTTTTGGAAGAGGACTTTGATTTAAGATATGTGATGCAATAGAATATATTTTCTGAATACTCAATTAAAACTGTAATATTATTCTAATTGAAATATTAAAATTAAGGTTGGATATTTTAGATCAAATGTATAAATTTTATTGAAAATAATTAAAATACATATTATAAGCTCCGTTTCAAAGAAATATATATATTCAAGTGTACATATTGTAAAAATTCCAGATTCAAGTTTGTATGTTTTGATTTTCTTCCAGATTTTATTGTTGAGAAATACAAATTAGACCAAACATCTCTTATTCCTCACCCTATAAATATAGCTGAAGTCTTGCATTCAATTCTCATCACTTAATCACATAATTATAATACTCACATTAGCTCTTATATTATATTTGTCACAAAAAGACTCATGAAATTATAAAGAATAATTGCAAATGCTATTGTTCTCTTACAATTTTTTCTCATGTTCATGCCTTCCTATAACAATATTAATTTTATCAAGTTTGAAAATTCGTTGAAAGACAATTAACTGTTATAGTTTCTCAACATAATGATTCAAATGGTTTTTCCGATCTTGATAAATCATTTTGTGTTTCGGTTAATCAATTTTACTCTCAAGGGAGTTTTTGTTTCCAACAAAATTCCTGGAACGAGTTCTATGTCTTCAAGTGAACCAACTGCTTCAATTTTATATTTATTCAACATTCCTACTATAGTAGTTTTTATTTCGAGCATAGCAAACTTTTGAGCTGAAACAAAAATAATATAAGTCGAGATCAAATATAAAGTCCATTCACGAAAGTTTGGGCGCATAGTAGGCATTTGTTTATTTATCTGAAGTTGGCAGTATTTGCTGTCATAACGTAAAATAAAGTCAACGTTGCCGAATGTACCCAGCCTCGTCCGACGAGCTTGATAGTTATCAGAGAACTCTATGCAATATTGACAACATTGCGTATCAATCTGTCAAGAAAATAACAACATAACCTAAAATTTTGATATACACAGTGAAATATGCCAAATTTCCATGGCTAACCGACGGCTCAACCTTTCGTGAACGGACTATACAGAGGATTCTTACTCACCAATACAATTTCTATGCCCGCCACTGAAAGGAATGAAAGAATATGGATGTCTTCCCGAGAATTCTCTGGTAAAAATCTATCTGGATCAAAAACGTCTGGATTTGGATAAATGTTTGGATTCCTATGAACGTCGGATATATTTAGGAAAATCCAGGTTTCGGCCGGTATTGTGTAGCGAGTCGGTGTTAGACATCCTCTTTTAAAGATCTTCCAATAAAATATACAGGTGGATACATTCGAAGGCATTCTTTGATGAAACGATCCAAAAAGTTCATTTGATTTATGTCACCGTATGTTGGATTTCTTTATCAGGCATTTGCATCATTTCTTTATATATTTCATCCTGTGAAAATGAGAAAAATTAAAAAGAATTACAGTATGTCGATACAAGACTTAAGTTTCTTCTTGGTTTCTTAAAAAAAAAGTATAAACTTACTTGAGATGCGGCTGACATCCAATACATACAGGAGATGAAATAGAGTGCTGTGGATGTAGTGTCTTGAGCCTACAAAATAAAATCGGTATAGTTCAAACATTGTAGTCATAATTTGAAATCAGAAAAAATAAATGATAAGAAGACGTCGATTTTGTGGCGATTCTTCTGATCGTCTCATCAAATTGATGCTATCTTACTATGAATTTAGTTTAAGTTTCAGTTTAAAGGGGGTTACAGTTCACTGCGACCTCAAGGTCATTGTGCCCCCTCACAGAGCTGTTCTGGCCACACCCTTCACAGCTCGCCTTCCAGTTCCAGAGATCTTAATGAAATCTTATATCTGTGAAGGCTTCAAGGAGGCTAGTTCCTCACTCTTACAAGTTTCTCACCAAGGCATTTCCGTGACTAGGTGAATGGGGGTTTCCCTCCTCCCCACAGAAACTTCACTCGTCAGTGTCCGATAATCCCATGCTCAACATTTCTGAGGCGGCAGTGTCCTGTTAGAAAGCCAGTGAGGAGGTGTAATTGTTTCTTACCAAGATCTAGATATGTCTTTGATCTTGCAGTTTCGAAGTTCGAAGAAATAGTGGAATGATCATTCCTGGGAGATTCCGCCAGAGTTTCCCTCTCGGCTTTCTCCTTCTCCAGAAACTCCTTCCTAGGCCGCACCTACATTAGGTCCGCATTTCTCCGATCCGATCCGATCCGAAGTTATCCGTCCATCGGTATCCGATGACGTCAGACGTGACTGCCTACACTGGTCCCGAGGTGATCCGTTTAACTGTATACTGTCTACCGTTCTACTGCAGTTTTTAGTAGAAACTATTGCAGTAAACCGTGATAGCCAAAATGAATGAAAACTGAAATCTGTTGAAGTTGCGTTCCAATTGATTCCCACAACTAAAATTTTATGTCACGATTGTAGTAAGCTTTCACCCTCTGGTCCCATAGATGAGGTTCATCTCTCACAAGCTGTATTAACAACTCCTTATCAATTTTCCCGTCATTTTTTAAAATTTGATTGATATTCAACTTAAATAACAGCAAGATTTAACTTTAGTACTTTACTACCCACGCGTCGGATTAGAAACGTCGGATTGGAAACAAACATGATTGATCGGCCGTCAAATCGGATAGTGTCGTGAGTCGTCGGAAATCGAGAATTCGGAAGCTTCGTTTCCATTGTAGGCACTTACATTAAGATAAAAGTGTTTGTTTTTCTTCCGACGTTGTCCGGCCATCGGACAACGTCGGATCGGATCGGATCGGGAGAAATGCGGACCTAATGTAGGTGCAGCCTTATAGGTACATTTACCTATACCAAAGAAGGGTTCTGGGCCAATGAGTGATATTCTTGCGCCCTCTTGGCAAGTGTATTGGCCTCTTCGTTTCCTTCGATCCCCGAATGGCCGGGAACCCAGAACTACTACTATATGAATTTAAGAATATCAATTAACATACCGCAAACAGCAGGTTATTTATTTCGTCTTGTATTCCTTGTTCATCAAAGTTCTTCAGTAGAACATTCAACACTTTAAAGTCTTCTTTATTTTCGGTTTCTGCTGATCCATGCTTTTCAATCGCCTTGGTCTTGTAATCACTGAAAACTTTTAAAGCTTGGCTTTCCTTAGTTTTCAGCCACGTGAAATGATACAGAGAAAGGACCAGAGGTATCATAAGTTTGTAGTAGGCGATAGTACACAAAGTTTCTAATGCCTTCACAATTGATTTGAGGCCTTTTATATCAGGTACCAGGCCGAACAAGTTTTCTGGAAGAATAAAAACATAAAAATTCATTATTCATGAAATCTACAAAACTTCTTACCGCAAGCCAGTCTACAGGAGTGATTACTAAGAAATGGAGATAAATTCAAGGGCTTTCCTGTATGTCCCTCAAGAGAAGAACTCAAATAAGCTACCCCATTGTTGAAGGACTCTATGTAATTTTGGAGTGCGCCATAATGGAAACATTTGGTAAATAATTTCCTACTTTTTTTCCATCTGTCTCCTGAAACGAAATATTTTAGCAGTGTCACTATTTCTTTCCGTGATTTTCAATGAAAAAAAAAAGAAAGATATTGCTACCGATAAAGCTTCGATTAGAAAAGATACACATAGAAACCTTTCCCATGTTTTGCAAGTAATGATTCACAAGACAGTGTCTCGTGAGTACGCCTGTCATTTTTTTAAATATTTGAGTGAGAGAGCTTTTTTTGATATGTACAGGGTTTTTCACTGTAATTTGACCCCCCCTTTAACTTTGTTACTAAAGGAGGTACAAAAAAATGTTTTGTATAAAAGTTTTACGAAATCAACTGAGGTTTTTCGATATGAGTCCAGAAACTGAATTATATACAAGCTGGCCAACATATTGATGATAACTTTTTCAAATAGAACACCCTGTATATTTTTCCATGTTTGGCTACCTCTTTTCCCTTGATTTCTAATATGTAACATATGTTGGTCTATCTCTTTTATTCTGAGAACCACAGAGTTTCAAATTTTAAGAACCACCTGCCAAGATCTGTAATCATTTTACAAATGGCAAAGTGAGTTTACTGAAAATGCTCATTTTGGAGTTATAATAACGTCAATGGGAAGATATACAGGGTGAACAACATTGAATGCAACTATGTGTTTTCAAATGGGACACCTTGTCCTGTATATTCTTCCTTTTTTTGATAGGCTCTTCAATTTTCAGAGTTTCAAAGATTTGAAATGATGACACCGAATAAAAAAATATGTGAAATACTTACGAAATTCTTTATATCCAAACAATCTACTCAAAAGTATTATTTTAGAATGAATACTTAACAATTACTTAACCAATGAAAAATGATATTCACAAACTTCCAAAACGCTATGCCAGATGGTTATTGAAATTTGAAACTCGGTGGTGCTCAGAATAAGAAAGATAGACCAACATATATTACATATTCGAAATCAGGGGATAAAGAGCTAACCAAATATGGAAAAATATACAGGGTGTTCCATTTGAAAAAATGAAGTTGCCATCAATTTGTTGGTCACCCTGTATATATTTCTATTTCTGGGCTCATATGATTATAAAAACCTCAGTTGATTTCGTGAAACTTTTATAAGAAAACTTTTTTTGTATCTCCTTCAGTAACGAAGTTAAAGGGGGGGTCAAATTATAGTGAAAAACCCTGTACCTACAGTTCTTTGAGAAAGAAAGAAACACCGAAAAGTTTTACCTGAATTCGCTGATTTTTTAAGTTGGATAGCATGATGCAACCCAATAGAAAAATCAGGATGGGCTCTTAATTCGGTATTCGAACAATTAACTTTCAATAATATGCGAAGTTTACAACACAAAAGAAAATACTACCTGTAGCCATTATAATTCCCTCTCCAAGCCAAATTGTTGATATTGCATACATTGATCCTTTATCTATATACCTACTGTTTCCCAAGATTGCCTAAAAAAGAACTGAAGAATATAAAGAAATTGTCATGTCTGCTTACTGTACTTCTATATCTATCGGGTCCACAAGGTTCACTATTTTCTTGTTCAAAAGCCTGATTTTATAGATGGGAAAGTACTCGAGGGCTCTAGTTCTTGTTCTGCGCCACAATTCTTCTGCAAAGAAACAGATATTTAGAATTGTTTTTTCAATATTTAGAAATTGACTTTAATTATTGAATTAAATTTTGGTATACGCTCACCACACCCAAAATGCTCTTTGTTTTTTCAACGGTTTAGCTATTTTGTACATTAAATAGTACTAATATTAAACCTAGTAGGTTTTTAACTATCTCTATACAGGGTGTTCCTAAATTGAACGTACAAACGAAAAGGGGAGATTCCTTAAGTCAGTTTAAGAGAGAAAAAGTCCCATAAACATGGGGTCGCAAACGTTTCGTTTTCGAAATACAGGGTGTTAAAGTTTTAATCCAAAACATGTGTTGATTATACGAGTTTATCGAATCTTTATGAATCATCGCTAGAGATCAGGAAAATTTCCATAAAAACTGACACTGAATTCATTCACCACAGCTTACAAAGTGGCCTTCCCATCATAATTTGGATTTTCACGAGGATTTCGAGAGAATCATTCAAAATTTTTTTTCTCGAAATCGTTGGTGGATACGACAAAACTACTAGAGACCGAAAAGTTTAGTATAAGAACAAAGCTTCTTTTTACAATTTTTCAAATTAACAGTTGCTCACCAAAAAAAAGTTCTGCAGAAGAACAGGTGGCAGTGTTCCAGAAAAAATATCACCCTGTAGATCTTCTATCGAAATTGTTATGTCACGTGGTGGGAACTGTCAAATGTAATATCTATGCCAAATTTCAGTTGAATATCTTGTGAAGTGTAGATACTATGAGAAAAAAAACTTGAAAAAAATTCAAACTTCAACACTCTGTATCTCGAAAACAAAACGTTTGCGATCCCATGTTCATGGGACTTTTTTTTCTTAAACTCACTTAAGGAATCTCCCCTTTTCGTTTGTACGTTCAATTTAGGAACACCCTGTATACACTTAGTCAAGGCAAAACAGAAAGGACAGGTTTAATTTTTTTAATAAATAAATTGATGATAATAATGATTTTTAATGTTTTTTACAACAATAAATTGTGACAGTTATTTCAATAATCTTTCCTAATCTTTAAGTCAATTTTTGTGAAATCATCCTAATTATTTATTAACTTTGAAATTTTTTTCAATTTCAAGTGTGTATTCCCTGAAAACGGTTAGATACATATTTCAGATTCATTTCACACTGTCGCATAAAATTTGAAGTTCTTTGGTATTTGTCTAGGTTCATTAGAAACACTTACCAGGTCTGTGAAACATATCCTGAATATTTCCAAAAATTGGTATTCCTTTAGGACCAGGTATTTTTTCAAATTCTCTATTTCTTTCATCGTAAGCTCGTAACAATAGCAGCACAATCAAACTTAAAACCACGCAAAATAAAACATACACAATCATTTTATAACACACTTCTTGCAGTCTGTGAAGTTTTTGATTTGGCCTTTTCTATAAAGTTATGATAACATTTCAACTTCTGCTGCTAATATTATAATAATCAAATTGTTTCGATATCAGGTTGAACAACTCAGTTTGAGTGATAAATACATTTTTATAGAGGTCAGCCGGTTTTCACTTTCAGTACACGATATCATCAGGTCTCGTTTTCGGTTTTTTCGTCATTGTTTTTGTTCCTCTATAAACAATGGCACTGTTATCATACAATTCACACGTTTTTTATCATTATTCCGAAATTGAATTCGATACTTAGGATGTAATATCACTATTCAAATATATGGGAGATGATTACCCTTCAATAGGGTCCTGTAGCGGCTTACAAGAACAGGAGATTCGAAAAATCTTCACTTGGAATGCCAGACCTGGTTTAACACACCCCTACTTGGCACAAGAGCAAAAATTGAGTATTTTTTATCTTAATATTGAAGGTATTTATTCGAATAATTTTAAGATTCAATTTTGTAAAAATTTTGGGAATGATAGCCTTATTGCTTAATGAACTAGCACTCAAAAGCACCTATTTCGCGGACTTTTCCTGAATTTTTTCCTATGGTATTCACGTGACCAATTTCATGCGTCGAGCCATAATGATAACTGAAAAAGATTAGTTTTGGGTAACTCAAACACGTATCTTTTGGAATGATGTCATTTCCGTATTTATCTGAATTTATTTGCTGTTAATAATGAGATAAATTATGAATAACCTTTGCATCACCTTCACCATGAACGTGTAAAGACTACAATCGGTCTGCAACTTTTTTAACATGTGTCTTCTGAAGGTTATGTTCGTATTCAGCATGAAAAATGAAAAATTTGACGTTTTCGCTTGAATTATTCACGAATCTGTTTCTTTTGTATCATCAATCTGTTTTTTTTGTATCATCAATTTACTACTGCTACTATGTGGCTGATTTTAAGTATTGAGCGCTGGTTCTACTTAAACGAGTGCTTTGTTGTTTTGCTCAAATGTCTGTAATTTTGAGCCGAAAATACTCCCAAACGATATGATTAGACTCCCTCATGACGACTTCGTTGTCAAATTCAATGTCCGTTAGCACAATAAGTTTCGAAGGGATTGTCCTAGAGACTTGAAATTTTCAGTATGAGTTTGGGTCTCAAATGCCTCAGTTGAGTTCGTTAACCAGCCAAATCCTACAGGGTATTCCATAAAATATGGCCATTCAAAATTTTTATTCCTCAATATCTCGAACAAAACGAAACCATTTGAAATGGAATGTTTCGTCCAAATGCAAAATGCTCATAACAAGCCTCATGCAGAATTTTGTGGCCATAGTGTGAACAGAACCATAGAAAATTCAATTGAAATATTAAGAAAAATAAACTTCATATTTCCATAAAAAGATATTCGATTCGAGTGAAATTTATTTCGTGAATGGATATCGATATACTGAATATTCGTCCAAAATTTCGTGGCCATAGTATCAATATAGAATCATAATAAGTTCAATTGGAATATTGAAAAGATGAATCTTTATAATTCCATAGCAGGATATCCGATTTAACTGAAATTTCTTCTGTGAATAAACATTGATATACTGGACTTTCCTGTAAAATTTTGTGTCCATAGTGTCAACAGAAACATGGAAAATCCAACTGGAAAATTGAAAAAAGAATCATTATATTTCCATAACAGAATTTACGATTCGTGTGAAATTTATTTTGAGAATAAAACCTAATACTTATACTGAATGTTCATGCAAAATTTCAAGAGGAGATCAGAACCATTGAACTAAATTTTTTTAATTAATATTTTTTACATATTTTATTTTCTGTATAATTTCCAGAATATAATTCTGGTTGCGCTGAGATTCTGCATTTATACATTTGGTATCAATCGCAAGTCTCATATAAAATTTCGAGGTAATATACTTGTTGCTCCACCAACGAACAAGCGCTCAAAAGCTCCTGCTCAGGGCTTTTAATAAAATATTTTGACATTTCTTATTGTCATTAATCGCATTTTATCTCAAATGGTAATTTCAATAGTTTATATTTAGTTATCAACAACAAGTTTTTTTTTATAAACTTTTTACACATATTTCATCTTTGTATATGTATGATGTTTTCGTTTTATTGGAAGAAATTAAGAAAGTATTTTTGAAGCAATAAGTATACATATCATACAACAGTTTTTTCTCTGCCTCGAAAGATTTTCAGGGAACTTGGTACAGTACAAGAAATGTTAAATAATAATTATTGTGAGTATTTTGTTTATTGAAATCAATAAATATATCACAAGTTTTAGCTTCATTAACAATAAATAGCTCCATAACTAATGCTATGTTTATCTAGGTATAAATTCCACTTTGAGGGGGTGCTTGGACTTCAACAAGAGATCAGGAATGAAAACAATATCTTCTAGTGAGCCAACTGATTTAATTTTGTATTTCCTCAAGAGTCCACCCAGAGTCGCTTTTATCTCCAATACGGCAAACTTTTGAGCTGAAAAAAAAGCACATTCACGTATGGGTTTTTAGAAAGTGTGGGCAACTGCTACGGCCCACGACTATACAGGGTGTCCGGTAAACCTTGTACAATATTGAAACTGGTGATATAACAGGTCATGACTGTTCAGAATATCAGAATTTCACCTCAGTAAAAATATCACCATTTTCAATATAATGCGCATTTTCTAAATATCTAGACAATCACTACCTCACCTCCGTTTTTTGAGTGCTATGTCTACAAATTGAGACTAATTCAAATATCTTTGTTGCTGAAGATTAGTGATGAGTGATACTTTCAGACATACAAAACAGTTTCAAAAGTTGATACATTTTTCAAGAATTAGAGGTAACATGATTTAATTGATTTTCTAGATATTTAGAAAATGCCCATTATCTCGAAAATGGTGATATTTTTATTGGGGTGAAATTATGATATTCTGAACAGTCATGACCTGGTCTATCACCAGTTTCAATATTGTACAAGGTTTACCGGACACCCTGTATTTAATATTGATTTTTCATTGCATTAGAATTCCCTTACTAAAAATATGAGTGGGAAAATGCCCGAAAGTGCCTGAAGTCAGTTTTTCATGTATGCAATCAAAATTTGTGAGCAATGTAATTTTTTATAAACTTACCGATACAATTCCTTGGGCCAGCACTGAATGGAATGAAAGAGTACGGATGCCTTTTCTGCGAATTTTCTGGTAGAAATCTGTCAGGGTCAAAAACATCTGGATTTGGATAATCTTTGGGATTTCGATGAATGTCGTAGATTTGCATTAACACGTTGGTACCAGCTGATATCTTGTATCCACTTGGTAGCTCGACATTTTCATCAAGAGTTCTTCCAATGAAATGTGCTGGTGGGTACAATCTGAAGCATTCCTTTATGAATCGATCAAAAAGATTCATCTGTTGAATTTCTGCATAGGTCGGATTGGCATCTCCACAGGTCTGAATGATTTCTTTGTATATTTCTTCCTGAATTGGAAAAATTGCTAAGTATTAATACATTTTTATGATACGAAAGATGAACTATTACGAAGAAAATTAATCTTAGATGCATTTAGTAGATTTAGTTTAAATGTTGAAATGGGAAGTTTTTATAGAGTTGAAAACATAAGAGAATAAAACCAATAGCGTAAATTCAGAAACACCCTGTATATTTCTACCCACCTGATAATGTGGCTGATTTCCCAGTATATACAGAAAGAAGTTCATGGCCACTGATGTTGTATCTTGACCCTAAAACAATATTGATCATCAAAATAGTGTAAAGTCTATAAAGAAGTGAGAATAGTGAATAAAAAAGGTTTGTTGATTTCAAAATAAATTGTAAATACACTGCTCAACAATTGATAGGTATCACTTACTTGTTCCAAATTTATTTCTGAAATATTCGCTCCAAGATTATGAATTTAATCAGATATCAGAGTATTTTCAGTTGATAATATGGTTCACTTGAGAAAAGAATGAAAAAATGGAAAGTTGGAGAGAAAAAAGACTTAATTAGGAACACTAAAAATTCTGTGTTTGAATAACATAAAAATTTTATGATGAAACCACAAGAAGGCTGAAGTTTCGGTTAAGCTAGTACCTAGTTGGTCCCCCACGAGTTCGTCTCAAGCATTCTACCCTACGAGGCATACTTTCGATCAAACGATTTATAAAATTTTGGGGCAAATTCGTCCAAATATCCCGTAAAGCGTTAGAAAGGTCCTCCAGGTTATTGATCGGTTGTTCTGAGGTTGACAATTGTCTAGACATCTCAGACCAGACATGTTCGATGCAATTCATGTCTGGAGAGCGAGCTGGCCAGTCCATCCTATCAATAGAATGAGTTTCTAGCGCTTCATTAACCAGACGACTACGGTGTGGACGGGCATTATCGTCAATTGAAATGAAATTCTCGCCCACGGCAGCAGCAAACGGAACAATTATGGGTCCAATATTCACATCGTGATACCTCTGGCTGGTCATGGTGGTGTTCTGTAGAACAACAAACTCTGTGCGTTGGTTCAAAAAAATGTCTCCCCATACACATATAGAACTTCCGCCAAAAGCTGTTGTGGGTACCATAAACTGTTCTGCATACCTTCCACCTCTTTCCGTCCATCGGAGTTAACCAAACGAAATCTAGACTCATCCGTAAATAAACATCGGCTCCAATCTTCAAGTGTCCAATTGCGGTGCTCCTCAGGCCATTGCCGTCGATGAACCCGGTGTTCCCTATTCAAACGGGGGTGTTGTACCCTCCTACGTGCTCTCAAACCACGAACATGTAGTCTTCGTCTTACAGTCTGGTTCGAAATTAGAACTCCTGTTGCAACTCTCAGTAATCTATTGAGCCGCGACGCCGGGTAAGTGGGATTTATCCTAGCATTGAGGATCAAAAGACGATCTTGGGCAGCTGTTGTACTGCGCTGCCGACCTCCCCCATGAATATAAGCTACTGAGTCGTTTTGGATGAACCTATTCCAAGCCCGACTCACGACACTTCGCGAAACATTCAACCGCCGGGACACTTCTCGCTGGGACAAACCTTCCTGTATCCACCGTATGATTTGGTCCAGTTGCACAGGAGCCAAACGTCTTCTCGGCATGACTGATAATCTGATATTGTTCTCATTTCTTTAATTATTGTCACCTTATGTGTTAGAACGAGAGAAAAAAACAGACTTAATTACAAATAGCACATTGCTTTTCACTCCACCTGTAACAGCCTACAGATAATAATCGATTTTGTGAACAAGAGCCGATGAAGCGAGGAAGACTTTGATATAATCAACTCAAAACATCTTACTTTTTCCTTAGAGAGCATATAATGTACAGATATTCACGAGATAACACGAAAAAATACAAATGAAAAGCGATCCCTAGCAATTGTTGATCAGTGTATAATTATAATTATAAAATTACTCACCGCAAACACGAAAGTACTCAGTTCATCTCTGAGACCTTTACCATCATAATTTTGAGTGAGACTCGTCACAAACCTCGGAAGATCTTCTTTACCAATTTTTTGCTTATTTTCTTCCATAATATTTTCTAGGAAATCGTAATATGTCTTCATTAAGTCTTCTTCTTTTTTCTTGAGAGGGGTGAATTTGTATAAAACATTCATCAGTGGTACTATCACCTTGAGTGTAGAAATAAGAGTCAATTCCTTTATGGATTTTATGAACATATGTGCGTTTTTGTCTTCTATTTTTATTTGTTTTCCTAGTAAGACATCTATAACAGAAAAATATCAATAGTAAACATGAAAAACTTTCGATTGTAATTGTAAACAAATTAAATATTCGATGTTCCTGAGATATATCTTAGATTTCTGTTTGTTGTGTAGCAAAAAAGTTACAACTTACTACAAATAACTTTTAAGGACTGGAAATTACAAAAATGATACATTTCCACCGGTTGTACAATTTTCTTTTCCAATACACTTTTGAGATAATCGGTACTTTCATTCATTAAATGTACATAACTTTTCAAGGCATCAAAATGGAAAGTCTTGGTAAATATCTTTCTGCTTTTTCTCCAACTTTCTCCTATAATAAAAGTATATTGCAGTTAAATCTATGAAATGATTAAAAAATAATGCTTTAATCTAATGTTTACATATACTGGTATAGAAAATCACATCGTAAGCATACGATATTCAATGTCGCTGTGGTATGGTAAAGGACAGAAGACCTTATTGGTCGCAGGGCAGAAAAGCAGTGATTTTTTATGATTGAGAAGGCTAACTACTCAGATAGATTCATATTAAAAGCTGAAAAGCACAAGCAAGAGTTATGCGTAATATCACAGATTGGGTCAGTGATTCTGAGATTTATTTCAACTCTTACCTGTCGATACAATCAGGCCATTTCCTAACCAATAACTGACACCTTCATAAATAGCTCCCTTAGTGTTGTATTTATGGTTGCTCAAGATAACCTACAAATTATGATGAGGTAACAGAATACACCCACCACCAAAATTCTCAAACCCCTCAATTTTTGAAAAACTTATATATCTGTAGATGTAACATTGAACATTTTCGGAAAATAATGTTGGAAGTCGTTGTTCAAACTAAACCATCAATTATCGTACCATTAAATGTGATTTCTTTTCATGAATGATTAATTGATTGTTTTAAAAATAATTCCTTCATGAAGAATTCCATGTTCATTGAGTGAATTATTTTCTTAGGGTGAAAAAGAAGAAATTTTTCGATGTTTTCGTAGAAAAAGGTATTTTTCTTGAAATCACCACAATGAAGGAATTCGATTACATACTACTTGCTCTGATTTTTTCAATTGATTTAAGCGAAAATAAGCATTTTGTATCAATGATTATATATTATGATTTTTTTTGGTATTCCTGGATGAAGGTAAGATGATGAGGATTTCATTGAAAAATTCGCAATTAAAACAAAATTATGACCAGAAACACGATTCGAACAATAGCTCTACCCATGTTCATGCGGGTAGTCGGCATGTAGCAAGAGTAATGAGAATTTATTGTGGCCAAGAGATGGGGGGAATTTCTTCCGATGCCTGCTCGACGCATCGCTTCGTCCAAGTGCGCGGTCCTCGGCAAACTTACGCTTCGTCTCGATTCTCGCCTCTTCGCCCAAGTGAGCGCCAACCTTAGGAGGTTCTAAACAACCCCTCACAACACTGACGAAGTTAGAAGATAAGAAAAGAAACTGATTGAACCTTCAGAAGAGAAGGATCAACAAACTCTATCGAAGTCTAAAAGCGAGTTAAGGCTTACTGGGCTTCTTACAGGTCACTATTTCCTGAGATATCACCTGCACAAGATTGGTAGAGAAAACTCCGATATCTGTAGGTTTTATGGATCAGCCGCAGAAGTACCATCGAACACATACTACGCCAATGCAATGAGTTTGCGCAAACCAGACTTACTCTACTGGATGGCTTGACCTTGACGAAAAAATCAAATTCAGATTGAATTTTAAATCTCACCTGTCGAAAAAAGTACACCATTTCCTAACCAATCTCTGATACCATCATAAACAGCTCCCTTCGTTATGTATCTTTGATTGCTCAAGATAACCTGCAAATTATGATTGAGAACAAACTTGGTACCAGAGTGAACTCAGATCATGCAGCGCTCCACTATGGGCTCTTTTATTTCGTAATAATACTCACATCGTCAACATTCTTGGAAACTCTGATCAACATTAGCCCCGCTCATGTACCAACTCCATTGATATTGTTTCAACTACTTTCATAGTTTTACCAACTATTTCAAAATATTTCCAATTGCTAAGAAATTTTTCCACCTGCCTCAAAATTTTTTACTGCTTTTCCGATTTACCAACTACTCCATTTTGACATAAGTTTGTCTAACGTTTTTTATCATTATTCCGAAATTGAATTCGATATTTAGGATGAATACCACTGTTTAAATTTATGGGAGATGATTACCCTTCAACGGGGTCCTGTAGCGGTCTTAGAAGAACAGGAGATTCGAAAAATCATCACTTGGAATGCCAGACCTGGTTTTAAACATCCTCCTGGCCCAAGAGCATGAATTAAGTATTTTGTATTTGAATAATGAAGGTATTTATACGAATAGTTTTAAGTTTCAATTCTGTAAAAACGGCGAGACAGGGTTTTTTCTACTGAGGTTTTTCCCTGAGTTCTGGTATCATTTTTCGTTTGATGTATTGTATTTTGTTAGCTCACATTTCAAAAGAATATATAGTTACTTTGAAAATTCGCCAACTCAGTTCTACATTGGATGGAAAGTCAACTAAGATTTTTGATATATTCTTCAAATGAATTATAAATATGGGATTTTTGCTATTGTTGGTAGATGTATTAAGACATTTAGTTGAGAAAATAGAAAAAATTGATATCCCATGGAAAGTCGAAATATCCAAACAACCAAACTCACCTCTACATCTACAGGATCAAGTAAAGTAACAATTTTTTTGTTGGCGATCTTCATTTTATAGATGGGATAATACTCGGTAGCCCTTTTTCTTGTTAAATGCCATCTTTCTTCTGCAAAAGCAAAAACATTTGAATTGAATATTTTGAATTCATAAAATGATCGATCATTAATTATAACTTTTTCTCTCAGTATTGAATTGAACTTAACGATAATATAGAATTCGACAGAAGAAGCATTTTCAAACTCATAAATTCTTGAAAAACAACAAAAAATATAAAATTCAAAAAATTTCCGCCACCAATAGACCACCTATAATAACATATTAGATATCACATTTCGCACATATCCTATAGTTCCATATTCAGTTGACATTCCCGCAAGAAAGATATATCGGTAATAGAGGTTGAATAGAATTCAAAAATTTTAACAATTCTGATAGAGGAGGACCATTTTTAATGTTTTTAAACAGTTTGTGTTCATTTCAATTCGAGACAGTAAGTTGCATACTCTCACCTAAATAAATACATGTTCTACATTTGTATACTTTCAGCTGGCCTGATGATGGAATAATTCCGAAATCGATAGCCGAAGATTTTAATAAACAATAGTAGTGTGTTTTATTTCATTTTACATGAAATAACTTCAAGACAACGGGGGTATTTTCCTCTCAGACTTGAAAATATGAAGAGAAGTATCAAAGTTTCATAACTCACCTTCCTTGCAGAAAAGATCCCCAATATTTCCAATAAAAGGCACTCCTCTAGGACCTGGTATCCGCTCAAATTCTCTATCCCGTTCATATTTCGTGATATACCAGAATACTACGAATGTAACTACGAATATAGCCAAGACTACTGTTATCATCTTTTCCTGGTTTCTTTATCAGATTTTTGAATTGATTTATTGCGAACTTGCTCGCGTGTGAGCAAATGGAGTACTAGATAAATTGAATCAAATAATAACTATCAGCTTGTTCGATCTACTCCAGTGATATCCCCAAATCCTTCACAATTTTCTATCGAGAATATTGACCTTCACTTTGGTGGACCTAATCATGTGAGAATAACTAAAAGGACGACATAAAAAATTTGGAAGAGCATCGATTGGCGAGACGCTATCCTTCTTATAAGAAAAAAACTGTGCGGAAAGCCTTGACCATAACTCACTCCGAGAGTAGAAAAAGGATGATATAACCATATGATATACGAGGTCTGTTCAATAGAAGAACTGAATGTTGATGTTTTTGAACGTTTTATTTATTCTTCATCAATCATTCTGTCCTCTTCAAAGTTTTTCCTTTAGATACAATTATGCTTACGCTTTTAGGTATGCTAATTCTTGTGAATTGTGGTGAAACGCTTTCTTTTCATTGGTCTCTTCAGTTTGTAGAATAAAAAAATGTCGAATGGAGCCAAATCTGGTGAATGCGGTGGTTGAGGCATGAAAACGTTGTAGTTTTTCATCTACATAATTATTAACTAAAGGTGTTATTTTGGATAGACCGCTATTTCGGTAGATGTCACGTTTGAAGCTTACATTTTTGACATTTGACAAGTAGAAACTACGCCATTAATAAAAGTAGAACGATACACGCTTCAAGAACGCATTGAAATTATTAAAATTCACTATAAAAATGGTGAAAACTCGAAAATTTTTGGGTCCTCGTGAAGGACCTTGTTGGACCGCAATGTAGAAATAGGTGGAAAAATTTGAGCTGTTGGGACAAGTTAGTGCTGTGAAGAATAAAATCCGTGCACGTCGCTCAAGAACAGCCGAGAATATTCATGGACAGACCCCGTATATGCAGTTTTCGTCGTCAGAAACTCTAATGTAACAAAATGAATGTTAGTCGTCTAATAACTAATTGTTTGCTAAGTAATTGATTGAAACTATATGTGAAAATATTCACTATGTATAATCAAACCAATTTGTATTGTAAAAAACGAACAAATTTTGCAATTCGTGTAGGTAAAAACCATCATTAACAGTTTAAAAATCTGAGAATGATTGATTTAACTTATGACTTGTTCGTATCCTAAACTTGCCTTGAAATTTTCACATTCTGAAGGTTTTTTTTTCAAAAGTTATTGCATTTAGGATTAGCCATTCCCAAACAGAAAATTTTCAGACTGGGTTTCAGACTTCAAAAGAGAAATACAGTGGAACTTCAATATAACGAAAGCTTTAAATCCGCAAAAAAAATCGTTACACAGAAAATTTGTTTCTATAGTCGGCAATGTCGCGGTCGACTTCACTGATAAATTTGAGTTCATCATTCAAACTTAAGCACTTCCTTTTAGACATTTTCTTACATTTTCACACTTGCGTAATGTTTAGATTGAAAAAACAGCCAAGGTGTACTTGAAACTGTTTCAGAAGAATCTCTCTGCCCGCCGTAATGATTTAGTTTATGGTCGGGATTTATTTCGTACGGCCGGAAAATTTTCGGAAAAAACCCACCCTTATACCTTCCTACCAATACCCATTCAAAGAGTGATGTTCTTTGAATATTTTTTATAGAGAGAATTCGTTTTAGAGGGGTGTTTTTAACATGAAATTTTTATTCAAAGTGCAATGTCTTGTACGAAATTCGTTATACAGAGAAATTTTTATACAGATGTTCGTTATAGGGAAGTTCCACTGTATTTAGTTTTCTAATGATTGAATAGAATGAAACGTATAGTTTTCAGGATATTCAAGTTAATCAATAGCTGAAAACTTCTTTAATTATTTTCAATTGAAATGATCATTTTCTCGGTATAAAGAAACGCAAAGAGAAATTCTCGACATGATAGCAGTAATTTTCCACGTATTCAGTTGAAAATTTTAATTGATATGTCTTCACTAGGAATATTACTCTATGCAACTATCAAAATAATAGGTATGCACTAATTCAATTGGAATAGTTACATTATTCGAATGAACTTGTTAAAAATATATGGAATTTCTGTCTGCATTTCAAAAAGAGCATTTCCTGTGATAAAAGTAATTAGTTGAATGACTTATCTTCGTTTCTAAGACCAGGTAAGGGCAAATAGATACCAATAATCAAGAAGGAAAAGTATTTAAACTCCCACAGACAGTAATTGCGATAAATTTAAAAATGTACGCCCTTGTGTTCAGTTGTGTTTTAATTTTGGAAGGAGTTACTGGTGAGTAAAAGTTCGTCTATTTTGTTAGAATTTTGTTTATAAAAATCAAATGAAAGAGTAGAATATAAACGATTCAAAATTACGTTTACCAGTTATATTTTTTCTCGAAAACCATCAATTTTTGTTCTCTAGAAATGCAGTAAGTGTATGGTATTTCCTGTTATTAATTCGTGCTTTTTAATGATCAATGAAATTTTGTAATACAATAATGGAGCCCTAAATCCTTGTTTAATTCAAGAACATCTTGTATTTTGTATCACTCACATTGAAATTGATAAAATCCATTTTAATATTAAGAGGAGACTATGCACTTAGACCTTGATGCGTCGTATTCAATCAAGATATGATTTCGAAATTATTGTTTTTGTTCATTATGAAATATTCACGTGAATATTCCACTACTGACTACATCTTGCAATATTCTAATTCTATCTGTATATTATGAATCGAAATTATGTATATACTGGATTTCGATTCATGAATTATAGATATTCTATTTATACCTAACTGAAGGGTTTTTCATAAGAGGTGTTATTCTGAATAGCCAGCTATTTCGGTAGATGTCACGTTTGAAGCTGTAATTTGTTGACATTTTACAAGTATAAACTACGCCATCAATAAAAATGGAACGATGCCCGCTTCAAGAACGCATTTAAGTTCGGCTGAGACGCTTCGTAAAACTCGAACATTTTTGGGTCGTGTCGATGAAGCACCTTGACGAACAGTGATAAAGAAATTGGTGGGAAATTCAAGCTGTTGGGACAAGTTAGCGATGTGAAGAATGAAACCCGTGCACGTCGTTCAAGAAGAGCCTAGAGTGTTGAAGAAAACCCAGGTTTGACCATTCCTCGTCGTTCTTTGGAATTAGGCATTCCATAATTATATGGCCATAATTTAAATGACCAAAATTGGATAGTATTGATCTGGATAACGTTTACTTTCAACAAGACGGTGTTACGTGCCACACAAGGAACGAAACCATTGATCTTTTGCAGGAGAAGTTTCCAGACCGTGTTATCTCTCGAAGAGATGATTACAATTGGCCAGCGAGATTTATGATTTAACACCTGGGGCACGTGAAAGAGCCTAGCGTCGATTCCAGACCTCAAAGATGAAATTCGTGAGGCTATCGAGGACATAGGGCAGTCACTTTGCGATTTAGAAAATTTCATTAAAGGATGTGGTCCTGTTAGCGCGGTCTTGGTGGTCATTTGCTGATGTTATTTTCCACTATTAACGGGATCGCTTCTTCTTTATAATGAAATAAACATCCGATCGTTATATTGAAAAATGGCATTTTTCTTTGGATATCAAAATAACACCTCTTATTGGAAAAACACTTTAATATATACTCAATAATATTTACAATTAAGTCCAGAATATCAATTCGATGGAAACGAATTGTAGATACGCTGAGTGTTGAAAAAAATGAAGGATTTATGAAGTTAATGCATTCAACTTGTGAATATATCATTCACTCAATCTTTTGTTCATAATATATTTGAACGAGCTATATAACTTGAAGTTTGTCGCACTTCATAAGAAACACTGTGTATGTCGTGTTATTTTTGGATTATGCACAATTATTTGAAAACATTTCTTTTTCAATTCATTCTAAGAAAAAAACACAAAAGGACTCAGTGAAGTAAATTGTTCTTTTCTCTAATGACATTTCAAACTAATGCATACAATTCTCAATTTTCAGGACACTACTTGTTCCGGCATGGCGACCAAGTGTAGAAAATGCAAGTTTTCAGGAATCAGAAGCGGTGACGAATGATGAAACTGCAGCACCCCATACTACTTCCAAACGTTCAACCTACGTAAATTCAACCCTGTATATTGGTTTTACGATACTTCAGAAACAGACAAGGTAGATAAACTTTACGAACTCGTAAGATGCGTTATAGAAGACCAGGATGTCACGTGTCGAGAGAAACTGCAGTTAAGTCGAAAACTTTTCGAGAAAAAGAAAAATGTGCAAACGGGAGAGAAAAAAGATCAACTGAAAACAACAACTATTGTAGTGGATACCATCAAGAGCTCCACTGAAAAAAATGGACAAGTTCTTTCTTCTGAAATCGAAAATAAGAATCAGAATGAAGTGGAAATAATAACGAAACCACAAAACAAGTCGTCAACACAAAAATCTATCACTAATACTGAATCGGGGGAGACAACAACCCTTATTGGTGAAATTCGGAACACGGTTGTGAAAAATTAAAATACTTTTGGAGAATTATGGAGGCTGATCTTATGAAATTTAACTTTAATAAAAAAATTTAATAATGACAAGTTATTATTTTCTCCCAGCTTCAAAAAAATATGATCAATATGAACATTTCATTAAGTGAAACTGGTGAATGAATTTTTGTTGAATTTCAAACATATGAGTATTTTATTGTAAATTACAAATATTTGAAGAAAGTCCTGTCGTGATGCCAGAAGCTTCTGCGCACTTCTTCATGTAAGGAAACGGTTAATCAAATTTGAAAATCCTAAGGCCGAATATTTAAGATTTGAGAGAAAAATTGTTTATCCACGACTATTGTGGAATCTGTCTATTGTACGTCTCTTTGCTCGGCCTTACTAATACCCATTAATCACCAGGGAATAATGAGATTATAATTCACTGCTGTCAGATGCTTCATAGATTTAGCTTTGATATAATATTCTTTAAATTGGTATTTTATCAGTATTCTGAAGTACCCCAACTAACAAATATGGGCATACCTTGTGAATCGAGGACCAAATCTACTTTCATTATATCAATTAAAGCTTTTTTTATTACAAAATATACACTGACCAGTTCTCCAAAAAATTTTTATGTGTCAGCTTGACTTTTTCCAAGCTTGTCATAGAAGGGCCTTGTCGCGGTCGCCAAATGTTAAAATGTTCAAGAAATATATTCAGTAGTCGTTGATGAAGTACAGTATGCTACTCGCGTATAATGGCTGTTATTCACTCGCGAATAATAGCTATTATTATACGCTCGTTACAAAATATACTATTATTGAATTTTCCTCCTCAGAGTTTTCATCAAGCTGTGAAGTTGTTACTTGGAAAAAATACCGTAGAATATAATATAATATAAACATATAGTAAGTAGATTTATCAAAGTTTCCAACCAGTTATCATTTTGAAATATCTGAAGAGGCTGTCCACTTCAACCACTCCAGACTGAGATTATTTATAAAATAATTGACATCCTTAGATGAGATAAGTAAATATATATCAATTAACAAACATAATATTTCGATGAGCACTCTAAAAATTTTCCTATGACGATAAATGAAAGTGATTGATTAAATATCTAATTTTGAATTCCCTCAAGTAGAAAATCTATTACATCAGAAGATTATAGAGTTACATCATGGTAATTTTCCAATTCGATAGTTTATTGCATTGTCAAAAGATGCCATATTTTTCTGTCAAATGTCAAACATACAATGTTAACGCTATTCGAATTTTCATATTTTTTCTTGAGATGTGCTATTTTATTTGTCTTTTTATCCGTGAAGGATATTTTATCTGATAAAAATGAAGTAGAGGATAAAACAGCTCCAAAAAAATTGGACATGAGTGAGTTCAGGTCATTGAATAATTCTTATTGAAGATTGTCTTCACATTCCTTATCTATTTTCTTATTTTTATTTGGTGATTAACTCATTTCTTGTTTCCTTAAGTTCTATACAGTCAATGTTTCGGTGATATTGGATGTATAGAAGTCACTAAAGAATGGTACCATTCACAGTACAGGCCTGTCAACTATAAACCACTGGAAAGACATGTTATCAAGACTGAATTTCTCATTTTAGGAAGTGATGACAGTGTTAGTATTCATGGCGTTCATGATCAAAAACTTTCACGTAATTATCTAATCAGATTTCTTTTGTAGGACACATTACTATTCGAGAAAGCATCGGCAAACCCAAAGTCAATCTCCAATGCTGGCTTTCAAAGGGGTTCTGACGTGATCATAGCAATACATGACTTCACTAGTAATGGTTACACTGGGTGGATCAAGGTTAACATTTTTAGATTTCATTATAATGGAGTGAAAAGAGTCTGTTTGAACTGTAGCTCAAAAGATTTTCAGAGAAGCATTTGAAAAACAGCAATGATTTTTTATTTCAGCATCTGGGTTCTGCAATTTTGGAAAAGTACCCTATGAACATGATATCAGTTGATTGGGAAGCTGGAGCTGAACCACCTTTCGATCAGGCAATAGCTAATGCAAGAGTGGTAGCGCTGGAAATAATTTTCTTCATCAATATTCTTCTTGTGAGTGAGAAACAATTTCTTGTTGCGAAATTGATACTGGTTGTAGTTTAGTTAGTTTAGTTTAGTTTAGTTTGAAAAGGGTCCTCCTCCTCGCAGGTACTACAGTCGTCAGTGCACGATAATTCCATCCTCAACAGGTGCTTCCTGAGGCGACAGTGCAGTGTGAGAAAGCCAGTGAGGAGGTGTAATTGCTTCTTACCAAGATCAAGATATCTATTGGATCTCGCTGTTTCAAATTTCCGAAGAAACTTGATGGAATGATCCATCCCTGGGAGAATCCGCCAGAGTTTTTTTCTCTCGGCTTTCTCCTTCTCCAGAAACACCTTCTTATATGTACATTTACCTATACCACAGACGGGTTCTAGGCCAATGAGTGACATTCGTGCACCCTCTCTGGCAAGTGTATTGGCGTCTTCGTTTCCTTTGAATCCCGAATGGCCTGGAACCCAGATTAAAAAGACCTAATTTTCTTGCCTACCTCATTGAGTTTGTTCGGGCACTGCCAGATCATCTTTGAGTCGATAAAGTAGGAGTTCAGTGCTTTAATAGCAGCTTGACTGTCTGAGTGTATAGCTATATCGCACTTCTGATAGTTTCTTGCTAGATTTATATCTAGACTTCTTTCAATAGCTAAGATTTCCGCTTGAA
Organism: Propylea japonica; assembly: GCA_013421045.1. Classification (NCBI taxonomy): domain Eukaryota; kingdom Metazoa; phylum Arthropoda; class Insecta; order Coleoptera; family Coccinellidae; genus Propylea; species Propylea japonica. Next base: position 58,167,901 of record CM024245.1, read on the forward strand.
AGACGCTCATACAGGAGCTTAGCGACAGTGCACACTTGGTACTTGGCCCGTATATCCCAGCGCCAGCTCCTGTAGAGATTTTTGACAAATCTGTATACCATTTTACGGTTTTTTCTATGAGGTAATAGTCCGTGTATTCCCGTTTCCATTCCTCTCTTTTACTTGGTAATGTCCTGAAGTTTTTCTCAGTACTTTCTTTCTTGATTATTACTGCTTGTAGCTCTATAAAATTTTCAAAGAACCAATTCGGTGTCATTTTGTTATGTAGCTTCCTTTCAGACTCTTGGAACTTCCAAAGACGATATCCATCTTATAGGACATGGCGTTGGTGCACATATTGCCGGCTATGTAGGTCAGGAAATAAGTGGACTCAAAAAAATAACAGGTTTACTATATTGTCTCATGTTCAAGCATGTTATGACGATCCGATCTTTCTAGGACTTGATCCGACAGGTCCCAGATTCGAGAATATGCCAGAAATTGTCCGTTTGCATGCTGGTTGCGCAATGTATGTGGAAGTTTTACATACTGATCATTTGCAAAGTAGGTAAATAATTTGGTACTTATTATGTATATTATATCAAACATTATTTGAGTTATTGAAAATTCCAATTCTTTCTTCATTTTCTTTATTTAGGCCCTAACATTTGCACAAATCTTTGTATCGTTATTGAGCAGCTCATTATCTAATTTAGGCTCATTCCAATCCTTAGTTTTGAAAATAACTCGAGAACTATTCGAGCGAATGGAGCCATGATTCAGCTTAGCAGAGATTTTCCGACGACACTTGTCCGTTAATACCTCAGAGTAAGAAGTATTTATTTCTTACCCTGAGGTTAATACTCACAAAATACTGCACAAGACTTTATACTGAGTAGTCAACTAAGGAATTCCGATTTGAAAGCGCTCTGAAATTGTTTTGAATAGGAATAGAGGGGTGGGGTTTGTCTTGAACGAAGAAGGCGTTAATGGAAATTCAGCCACCATGGTTCACTGGACGGGTGAGGAGCGTTCGTTTTGTGTGCGCGGTTATTACCAAAATCAAAATTTTTTCTCTGATTAAGCCCATTTTCATCTCAACGGCTGTGTAAACCTACAAAATTTTTGGTATTGGTCTTCAGAAAACTTCAAGGAGAAACATAAAACTCAATTGCAATGTCTGAAGGTCATAGTTTGGTGTGCAATACACGCACAAGGCATTATTGTCCGTACTTTATCGAAGACGGACTCAGCCGAGCAGTAACAGTGGATTCTGATCGTTGTGTTGACATGGTGAACAATTTTTTTGATCAGCCTTTCCATACTTTGATGAATACAATCGGGACACTTAGTTTCAGCAAAACGTGGCCAGTTGTCAAACTTCAAATCGGTCTTTACCTGTTATTTAGGCGCTTTTTCCTGAAAAACTGATTTCTCGGTGTGAAAACCTTTTATGGCCCCCAGAAGCCCGGACTTGACACCTTGTTACTTTTACTTATGAGGATACCTCGAAAGTGTAGTCTACCGCAACAATCTCCGCACTCTAATTGCGTTTAAGGAAAATATCCGACAGGAAATTCAGGCTATCGGTCCAGAAACTTTCCGAAGTGTTCTTCTAAATTTGGGGTGTCGACTTGAAGAGTGTCAGTGGAAAAACGGTGGAAATTTCGACAGCGTATTGTTTGAGAAATGAATTTCCAAAGAGCTGAGCATTTTTTGTAGAAAAAAAATTAAAAATTGACTTGATAGTTTTTTTCTATTTCTCTTTTAAATCTGAGTTCCTTAGTTGACCACCCAGTATCATCATTGAGCTCCTAAATGAAAAATTCGATTCCAAGATATTTTGACTTTTCTTCAGAAAGTGCAAGACTTCAGCTCTTTTTTCATAGAGTTTAAGAACGCGAACGTTTTTTTAGTTTCTAAAAAACTTTATAGGTTTTCACTCCCAAGCTCTGAAACAGAAATAATAAAAAAAATTAATTGAGATGAAGTGCTCCTGCGAGAATCTTTGGACTTATTTGTCAGGACTGTCAGGAGCAAATTGGTCTTGAAAAAATTATTGCCCAACTGTAAAACTGAAAAAAGAAATGAAATGCAGAATCCTCCCAGAATATGTTTCAATCGATATCTGTTTTTTTATTTGAGTATAATTAAATTTTTCAAGGTGTAAGTCAAGGTAGTAGTCAACTTATGGGGGATGCAGATTTCTTCATTAACAATGGGGATGTCCAACCGGGTTGTAAGGAAGTTAAACACCATTCGATATTAAAACTGGGGAGACAAGAACTTCTTCCTGGACAAATTTTACCTGGCTGCAGTCACAAACGAGCTTTCAAATATTTCGTGGAGTCCATAGAAAATCGAGATTGTGTTTTTGTTGGTGTGGAGTGTAAGACTTATGAAGATTTTCTAGACGTAAATATCTTCAGCTCATATTATAATTTGCAATATAATTATTTACAATATTTCTCATCATAAGATGATTTTTCAGAATATCACGAAGAGAAATTCCTTGTAGGTCAAAAAAAAATATCTTATTGCAATTGAATTTGAAAAAAAGATGAACAAATTTGAAAATGTATAAACTTGATGTTTATTTCAAGTTTTTCGTATTTTCAGGGAAAATGTATTAGCTGCATGTCTGATACGGATGAAGATTTATGCATAACATTTGGATTATTGTCGAAGCACAATATCACAAAAAATTCAACGTTTTATTTGAATACGGCAGCTGAAAATCCATTTTGCTGTGAGTAATCCACGTTGATATAATCAATATTTTCAAAGGCTTCTTAGGTAGAAATTGGCAGTATCGAGAATCTGATACTTGCCTTTTTTCTACCTCAATTTCTGCTTATTCGTCAGGATGATTTAGACGCTTCAATCACAGCACAATCTGATTTCACGTCTCGTAAACTTTCCACATTTTTCTGGTTCTGTCGAAATTTTCAGAAAAAAAAAACATTATAGTTATTGAGAGCAGTGTTTCTGTCATATGTTGAACAAAAATTATGTGAGGTATTTTTTCAGTGTATACCTATGCCTTTTCTGTGGAACTTGATACTGAAAAATACAGCTATACAGGATATTTCGAGATATTCTTGACAGATGAGGATAATCATGTGGCTAACTTATCATTTCCAGATCAGAAGTAAGGATTTTTTTCGATTAAATGCTTTCTATTGGCAATACTTCTATTCTAGGAATAAATATCGCACTTACAAACCTAAATCAGAAAATACCTATTTATATTACGCATCCCATCCAAAATTATCGAGACTTAAGGAAGCCAAAGTGAAATGGAACCAGAAGAAGTCTTTGATTGACAAATTTCGATCGAAAAAAGATGGAATACCAATCAAGAAATTAACATTCGAGCCAATAACAAGGTGACAATACTCAAATCTTAAAATTATCAGCTTTTGATAGGCATAAATAACGTAACTTCTAGACAAATATTGAAAAAAAGTGTCATTCGAATGAATATTTTATTCTTCTATGATTTAACAAGAATATAGAATAAATTTAACGATATATCATAAGAACTCTTGATCTTTTTACTTCCTTTCTGAGTCAACAGTAGGGTATGAATATTCAGTAGCGCCATCTTCATGAATCTTCACGAATTTCTTCCTCTACAAAGCAGAAACCTTGAAGGAAATCGGTCTATAGATGAATCGAATTTTTTTCAATCCGATGTTTGTGACAATTCTTTTGATGTTTTGAAGTAAACATGTCTTTAATTGTATCAAATTTTTAAGGGGGCCAGTCTCGAGAACGCTTTTCAAAGGCGAATCAAGCGGAGAATCAAATACTATAATTCCAAATGGAATATACAAAACTTTCAAAGCATATGAGATCATCCCAAAACTCAAACCAAGTCGAAACAAAGAAACAAGTACGACAACATCAAGTTCAACTCCTATTGAACTGAAGACTACCAAAGAACCGACCAAACTTAAAGCAATCGCAGAAAAACTCAAGAGAAAAAAGAAAAAGAAAGATTAACAGCAGGCATTACGCATTATTTATTTTACACTAATAAAATCAGGTAATATTAATATACAATAATTTAGAATGTAACAATAAATCTATAACACTTAGGGGGGCTGTTTTTCTCATGATGTGCGATATCAATTTATCCTTTAAATTTTTTCTAAACACAAAGCAAGGTACACTTTAGAAGTACCTACATTTACGTCATTTCAAAATGGCTTAGATAGAAAAAGTCTTCGTTGAATCAAATGATTTCTTTTCATCAACCATTTTGTGTACCATCCGATATATAAATATAGATACACCAAGGTATATAATGAATATTTATGATGAGAAATGAAAGATAATAACAGGGATTTCTTCGTACTGTTATCAACAGATTCGAACAACATTCTTTCTATTTTTTCACGTTTTAACAGTAATTCCAACCGAATTTCACATCTAACAAATACATCCCATTCAACTGATGCTCCTATGAGGAAAAATAATATAGAATTCCTGAAAAACATTGTTATATTTCCTAACTGAAACTAATTTACTCATTATATCTATTTACACGTCCAATATTTCGCTTACTCTTATCCTACAAGCTTTCTAAATGTTTTCTTTACCAATTTATTTATTATTTGACTTTGTTCTTTGATCACTCGATACAATAAGCATATACAAGAATATTTATTTTACATAAAATTCTTTATGTGATACTTCAACTAGTGATTTGAATTTATGTGCTGTGCTTTTATGGTATCGAGTAATTTTTTCTTGAAATTAACTACGATATGATGATTTTCCTCCCTGGATGATTTCGAAGCAAAAAATTTCAAAATTACGACGACATATCCAAAAGAAATATGCCATTTGAAAAAAGTTTTTAATATCAATTCAATTTTGATGGTACTATGCATGATTTAATGGTAATAAATATTATTGTATTCCAGTGAAGTAGATTTGCTGAGCTTTCAATTTGAACATATAATTTTTCATCAGAAAGGAATATGATTTTCCTTCTGGTGGGTAGTTATTATTCTAGAACTCGACAGATTTGTAAATATTCACATCAAATATGAATTTCTCATAAAATACATACATTCAAAATTGTTTCAATGCCTATGGTAATTTTTATCAGATAAAAGAAGATAAATCTGAAAAAGATACCATTCCATATGGAGCCTATAAGGATTAAGAAAGGAATTGTTTTTATATCGCAATATCGGTGAATTTCAAAATTTCCATGCATGAATATGTATAAAAACTTCATACCATTAGCAATATAGTTAACAGTATAAAAATTCAATAGAGATCAATTTACATATTGAAACAATGTAAACTGCTTTGCTTTTTTCAGCATTCTTTCAATGATTAATTATAGATATTATAAAATCATTTGCGTTTCCTCATAATTTTATTTGTATTGATGATACTCTCAGTAAGGTTTCATTGTTATATTTGAAAAAAACTTTTTTCTACACCTATTCCAATTCCAAATATTATTCACAAAAAACAAATTGAAATCGAGAAGATATAAATTGTAATTCATATAGTAAATTGATATTCAGAATAGTAAATTTCAATTTCACAATAGTAATATGAAATATAGAAACGGTAAAATTGATATCAGAAGATTTGAATTGGAATTGAGATTTGATGATTTAAAATGCAGGAATTGTAATTCTGAACTGATTGAATGTAGCTACTTCAGAATGTTGCATCACTCGATATTGTTCTGAATTGCATATACATGTTACATTTTCTGGAAATACAATTCTCCTTTTCCAAATATTCTGAACTACAATTTTTTTTTCTGAATTTCAACTTCTTAATCTGCATTTCAATTTCGTTTTTCTGAAATTAACTGTTCTCAATTTCAATGTCTGTTTTCTGAATTACTATTTCTAATTTCTATTCTTTTTCTTGAAATACATTCTTCCTTTTTTGAAATTGAACTTTTCTGAATCATTACTGTCAATGTTGAAGTTAGTTCAATAAGAACCTATAGTCCGTTCACGAAAGGTTGAGCACATAGTAGGCGTTTTTTTATTTATCTGAAGTTGCCAGTATTTGCTGTCATAACGTAAAATAAAGTCAACGTTGCCGAATGTAACCGGCCTCGTTCGACGAGAATGCGAGTTATCAGACAACTCTATGCAATATTGACAACATTGCGTATCAATCTGACAAGAACATAACCTAAATTTTAATATACACAGTGGAATATGTCAAATTTCCATGGCCAACCGACGGCTCAACCTTTCGTGAACGGACTATAAGCAAGTTTTCTCAGTTCAATTTAAAATCCTTATAGATGTGGGCATGAAATGATATCTTGGAGGCTTAGAATATTGAACATTAGGTATTTGAATACTAGACATGCGTATTGTCAGTCTCGATTGGAGTGAAGAGAACATCAGACATATTTCAATAAACTCTGGTCAACTCGTTTGTAGTTGATTTCAAACATTAATGGACTCAATTGGCTCTATTAGCAGTTGCAATTGGCAGCCTGTGGTCCTTGTGGAGCATCTGTTAGACGTGGTACTTTACCCCCTCCACTCATCAGTGTGGGATCTGTGTCTAAACTGTCTGACATCTTGTCGCAGATTATGTCAACCAGTCTTTCGAAGACAGCCTGGAAAAAAAAGAAATCTCAAAATATAGAAACACTCTACTAATAATGCTATATGAGCTTAGGAGACCATTCTTTTCAGCAAAATGTCCAAGGTTATTTGTCAGGAGATTAATTTTTTCAGTAATTATTGATTTCAGTCCATAAGATCATAATACTATATTATGCAACGAGCGTATAATGATAGGTATTATTCACGAGGTGAACTTTAGGCTTCGAGATGTAGGCGAGTGGACTAAATCACCGAACTTATAACAGCCATTATACGCGAGAAGCATACTGTACCTTATCAACGACTACTGAACTTATTTCTTGAAGATTTTAACATTTGGCGACAGTGACTAGATCTTTCTATTAGTTTCGTGCACGTTTGACAACTGACAGCTCACCAGAGGTAGGTATAACAACCCCACTTTTCCTATGTGAATCATAGCAAAACAACGAGAGATTTTGGTTTTTCTCAAGTGTTTCAGTTGATTTATTTCTTCTTTGGACTGAAAAATCGTGAAAATGAACCTATCAAATTGTTTATTAAGTTCAGATCATATTCATCGAGGACGATATGTAAAAAAATATCAGTTTTGGGCATTCACCCTTATCTACTGCAGAAGACTTATCTATCTAATGTGTCTTATTCCGATGATATAATGTATCCTGATATTATTATCCATTATTTCGTAGAAAAGAAGAGTGCTGGTACAGCGAATGGATGGATATTTATAATATTTATTCTTCAATATACAATAGAAAAGAAAAAAATGATCATTAGTCCAGAAGGCTGGAAAGAAGGATTAACAAAGTATGGGGAAGTATGTTGCAGATATTTTCATTCAGGTGAAGAAAACAATGAAAATCTATCACAGGTCACCATTTTATAGGATGGTGGTTATGAAAAAATAATATTTCATTAGTTGATCACCAGTTTGCACCAGAGGAAGCATTTAAGACGTAAAGAGCAGTAAAAATCAAGAAGACAAAGAGATTAGCCAGTTTCAGGATTTATATTTGGACTTAAAGGGGGAAATAAAGAACATTATTAGATGTATTTCCAATTCACTCGTTAAAGAAAAAAGATGAAGATTACTCGTCAATTGACAAAATTGTTGTGATAACTTAAGTTTTTATAAATATAAATTAATTACAATTTCGTATTAGATAATTAAGTTTTTGTTTATACAAGAGATTAAAATTTGTTGGTTTGTATTGAATGATGAACGCTTTACTTTCGACAAAATATTAATTTTTTTAATTTGTATTTAATAGAAATCGTTTTCTACGTTGTGAATAATTGAAATTTAGTTGTTAATTTTCATGAAGTCTTTCATTTTTTCAATAAAATCATCATGGAATTCATGGGCTTTCATTTCAATAAACAAATATGATAATTTTTTTTCTTTACATATATTGACGAATAAATATAATAAATATCATTTGATTCACTGCAGCAGTTTTTTTTGGTTCCATTGAATAATTGATCATATCAAGATACACTTTATGTCTGCAATGAGCCAAGTTAGATGGATAAATATCTTCCTTCTACAGTTGACAAGGTAAATACCCAAAACTGATATTTTTCTACATATCGTCCTCGATGAATATGATCAAAACTTAATAAATAATTTGATAGGTCCATTTTCACTATTTTTCAGTCCAAAGAAGCAAAGAATCAACTGAAACGCTCGAAAAACATCAAAATCTCTCGTGGTTTTGCTATATTTGCAAAGGAAAAGTGGGGTTGTTATACCTCCGGTGTGCTGTCTGTTGTCAAATGTGCACGAAACCATACAAATGTGGAAAAAGTCAAGTTGACACATGAGAAAATTCTGATGAACTTGTCACTGTATATTTTATAATGAAAATTGTTTTAATTGATGCAATAAAAGTGGATTTGGTCTACGATTGACAATATATACCCATATTTGTTAGTTGGAGTAGAATCTATGAAGCATCTGACAGAAGTGAACAATAACTCATTATTCACTTGTAATTAATGGGTAATATCATGGATGTATAATGGGTGGATTATACAATAGTCGTGGATAAAATTTTTTGAAATTAACATATGTTTGCAATGGCCATTCAACAACGAGACTACTCACTTTTACATTGACATTCTCTTTCGCACTTGTCTCGAAAAATTCAACACCTAGTTGATCAGCTAATTGTTTTCCTCTTTCAAAACTTATAACTCTTTCATCCTCCATGTCACATTTGTTTCCAACGAGAATCACTTGGGCGTTGTCCCAAGAATAAGTTTTTATTTGTGTTACCCTGCAACAAAAAACAGAATAAAAAAATATTCATCTCTTCTCGAGAAAAATTAGGTTACTAAGATAAGTGAATCACCCTGTAAAATTTGTAGAAATACAAACTATAAAATTTGATTTTAATGAATCACAAATCTTTAGTTTTGTACATGTTCAAATAGACTAAATTGATGATGCAATTCTATTGTACCCTATACTCAAATATAATCCCAGATCAAAGTATTTTCCAGCTATATTTTCATTTCCAAATACAATATTTTTGTGGGTACTTTTCAGTGCGACACAAGCTTTAGGATTAGAGGAACGTACTCACCAGTCTTGTACACTATTGAAGGATTCTTCATTTGTTATATCGTACATCAGAATGAATCCCATAGCACCTCTATAGTAAGCTGTTGTAATTGTTCGATATCTTTCTTGCCCTGCAGTATCCTGAAAAAGAGAATATATGAGGCATATTGCAGAAATGTGCTTTCACAACACGCAGTTCACTAAAAAAACAACGATTGAATTCCCAAGAGTTAGGCTAAAGATTTCCATGACCCCTACACCCCACGACTGATGTTAGGTTCAAGCAGCACTAGGCAAAATAAATAGAAGGTTCTTTTTGAGACACCTTGTATATGGAGTGGCTACGTCAGAAGGAGGAACATATGCAGGGGAAACTCACCCATATTTGTAATTTGACTCGCTTTTCGTGACGATAAACGGTTTTCACTTTGAAATCGATACCGACGGTGCTAACAAAGGCTGACGTGAAGCTGTCATCTGCATATCGGAATAGAAAAGAGGTTTTTCCTACTGAACTGTTCCCGATTATCAGCAGTTTGAACATGTAGTCGAAGTTTTGATCCGCAGCATCTTTCTGCCATTTTGGATCGGCTCCTGCCATCTGCAACAAAAAGTGTATATTATTACTACAGACATGAATTTATACAGATTGTGTAGAAAAGATTTCTCTAGAAGAAAATACTTGAAATGGTTCGCAAAACATAGGTAAATTGCTTGCAAAACAAACAATCACAAAAGTAAAAATTGAAAGAAGAAAACCATGTTGTGCGCTCTGAAGCTTTTTCGTGTATTTCGAAAACAAACTCACACTAATAGATATCTAAATTTTTATTCTAATTATCGATTGAATGTAAAAACAGGTATTATGAAAACACTTTATGATAGGGCCTTTTTGATTTCATCTACACCTGAAATTAGAAATAATGAAATTGCCTTCATTAAAGAGTTTCTACTAGATAATCAATACCCACCAAATTTTATAGAAGGAACAATTTCAAATTCAGAACAAAAAATATCTAATCAAAATTCTTATGATGATCAGGTACAGAAAATAAAACAGAAAACCGTCAAGAAAAACCAAATTTGTTGAAAGTCATTCCTTATATTCCTGGCCTTTCAGAAAAAAATAAGAAGAATTGGTTCCAAATTCAACATAAGAACTGTTTTCAAAACAAAATGATTTGAGATCCATTTTAACCAGAACGAAACCAATGAATGAGATACAAAAATCAAAAAAATGTGTTTACAATATTCCCTGTATATGTGGGAAATCTTATAGGTACAGGAGACACATCAAGACGTTTAGAGATAAGAAAACGGGAACATAAGAACAACATCAAAAACAGAGACATTACAAGATCATAAATCGCTGATTATGTATGTTCAAATAACGGAGATCATATGATGAACTAGAACAATAAAAATATCCTAATGACGGAACCTGATAATAATAAAAGGAAAATTAAGGAATCCACATGTTTTTTGTTAGATGAAGTAGATAATTTGGCTAATTGTTCTGTTGGAATAGATCGTATTTGGATTGATTTATTGAAGAAAGAAATGACATCAGGAAATTTCAAAATTAAATAAATCAACAAACCTATCCCTTGTAATAGTTAGAATATTCATGAGATATCCCGTTTATATTTTGATTATATTCGAAATCTGCTTCGAAATTTGTGTTAAAGCCATAAAAAATTATATATTTTTTGTTTCAGGGTATTAGCTCAATCAATTCAAACTTACTGAGACAATACAAATGAATTTTCCATACATAAAAGCACTTTTAAAACTGCAAAAACAATTTTATGAATCGAATTTTCAATATATCAATCATTTAAAATGTATGAACTGCATAATAGTCTCCATCTAAGTATACCTTACAGTAATGGCTATAAGCGTATCCCACACCCACAATATCGATTCAATGAAGGTTATTCCTACATCAGATATGAATAACTTACTTCAAGTTGTTATCAAGTAGTTTATGGAATAACAACTCAAATGGCTGCCATCATTTCATAGCTGAATGATTCATAACTTAAGGGATTTGAATTTTCTTCAAATACTAAGCAATTTCAATAGCAAACAAAGTTGTGGTATTCAGAACTAATCACACGCTTGTTGATAGTGGAAGAACGAGCATTCAAAAACGAATATTCTGAGAAATATGGATTCCATTATGTTCATAGACAACAATATGAATACCCTCATAAGTAGCCATATCACGAGATCAAAATTCATAAAATTTTTCGACTCGTTTCCAAGATAGTTTGGTGTTTCATACTGTATAAATGCATAAAGAAGTTCACCCACCTTATTGAGGCAACCTGGAAAGGTTTTTCTTGACGACATTTCTATCAACACATGCAACTTCAAACTTGAAATATACATGGTATGTTAGTTCCTTGATTATAATTTTATTTCTATAAATTTCCTCAATAATCTATCGTTTTTGCGGTTGAGCACTTGATAACATTTTCTTCAATTGATAATTATAGCAGAAACTATTGAACTTTACCAGTAGACAGACGTGGTTTTCATTGGTTCAATTCAATTGATCAGTATTCTTAAACAAACTAGGTTTTTAATATGGTACCGTAGTACCAAAATGGCTTTTGGTGTTAGTGAAATTGTTCAGGAAAGATATTTCTTCTTTGGAACTACTTCAGTTGAATAAGTTTATCAAATATCGAGCACTGTGTGGCGAGCTGTTAAGGTCTTGTACCCTTGGCCTCATTGTGGTGGAGTTAATGGGTAAACATCGAATAATATCTTCAAAACTAATTCTGTATGGTGGAAATCAGAAAGTTGCACTTACGTGATCTCCGAAATATCCAAGTGGTATTTCAACCCACGATAAAAGTCTAGAGCGACTAGATTGCTTCCGTATTTCAAAGGGCTGATCACCTGAAAACAAAAATATGTCTAATATACTATTTGTACACTTCGTACATGCCTATCCACAAGGTGTTAGGTATTTTTTTTTATTTTTATATTGAGCATCTTTTTTTTGAGCATATCATGCGTTTCTGCTTAAGTAAATTGTATTGTAAACAACATTATACAGATCAAAAATATTGAAAGCCTGTGGTTTTGCTGTAAAAACGTTTCAAACTCAAACTTCCTGAGAACTTTTATTTTATTCAATTAATTTATAGATTCTACTATTCTATTCTCTTGAAAGTTATCTTGTTTACGTAAGTATGATAATTTCTGGATGAAACAACTAGATTAGAAGGATATTAAAATTTGTTTTTCCAATACAAATACCTTGTCTTCTTGAGAGCTACTTGAACGAGTGCTATATCGTTTTGTCCAAATGTCTGAAATTTTCGAATTTTGAGCCGAGATTGGTCTTAAACCATAGGATTCGACTCTCTGACAACGAATCCGTGGTCAAATTCTATCTGTCCGTGGTGACGTCCGTTAGCAAGATTACTTTCGAAGGGATTGTCCTAGAGAATTGAAATTTTCGGGATGAGTTCGGTTCCCCAATGGCTCGGTTATGTTTGTTAACCAGCAAAATCGTACAGGGTGTTCCATAAAATATGATCATTCAAAAGTTTTGTTCCTCATTATCTCAGACAAAACGAAACCCATCGAAATGAAATGTTGCGGCCGCATGCAAGATGCTCATAATAAGCCTCAGGGAAAATTTTGAGCCATAGTGTAAACAGAACCACAGAAAATTCAATTGGAATATTGAAAAGAAGAATCTTTATATTTCCATAACAGACTATCTAATTCTAGTGAGATTTATTTTATGAATGAAGACTGATATTCTGAATGTTCATGCAAAATTTCAAGAGGATCGCATTATCAGAACTATTTAATTCGATTTTTTTCAATTATTGATTTTTTACCTATTTAATTTTTCGAATAATTTCCAGAGTATAATTCCGATCGTGCTGAGATTCTGCATTCGTTTATTTGGTATCAATTTCAAGTCGCAATGAACGAGCGTTCAAAAGCTCCTGCTCAGGGCTTTTCTCGAATGTTTATATCACGCACTTGGATAAGATGAATTGATATCATTAAAGACCAATTCATATAAAGAGCTGAGTTTCATGGACAACTTGAAATAGAAAATTTTCAAATCCACCGTTAGAATTTTAAAATAAGTTAAGTTTAAAATTTATCAAGATGAGTTTCAGCGTAGTAGTCTACATACCTAATCCATATTCACTTCAAACATAAAACTAATGATCGACATGTTGAATTTCAGTCAACAGGAACACCTGTACGATCTGACTGAGTAAAAACAATTAATATCGTCACGATAGTGAAACTACACTCCATTATATCCGGTCCCATTTGATAAACCCCCGCACTGGCCTTTGATTTCGTGTGGTAATGACCCACCGCACTGTTTTACGACAAATTTACAATTTCAATTGGAGCATGAAGAGTTCTGGAGCTTCCATTGTTTTTCTTCTTTGAGATTTTGCGCACACGCTTTGATGGTTACTTCCGAAAAGAAGAGAACTTGATTTTTTCTCGATTTATGATGCGAACAAAATATTGAATTCATTGATGAATGGAAAAACCAGTAGCTCACAGAATTTATTGCAATTATAGTTTTTTCAATATGAACTATCGTGCCAAAGCTTCTGACTAAAATGATGTTGATTACCCATAGTTGAATTTTATTTTTTTCGATACCTTCATAGTATGTCTTCACAGAGAGTTCCAATTTTAATATCTTGGCACTTTTTTCTCCCTCTGGTTCTAAATTATTTTCGTCTCTTTGGACTCAAAGTGCCCTTCAGTACCTGCTCACCAGCTTTTCTAATGTGGGTACATTCTACAGAGACTTCAAAGTTCAAATGCTACATATTTTTATGGCATTTGAGTAAGTGGAATAGTACATTGTTTACCGGGTTGGGGAAGCCTAACATTTCTGGATGACCGTGAAAATTGTAACACAAAGTCTAGGTATGTGACTTTTTTACCGAGGTGAACATACAATTTTTCCGGAAAATCCCTTAAAATTCAACAGCTATTTTTTAATTACTATAAAATCGCAAATGATTTCATTCAGCAATAAATGGAGCTTTGAAATTCACAATTACAATACTTGGGGTGAGTACAATAGAAACGTATAGTCCGTTCACGAAAGTTTGAGTGCATAGTAGGCGTTTGTTTATTTATTTGAAGTTGGCAGTATTTGTTGTCATAACGTAAAATAACGTCAACGTTGCCGAATGTACCCGGCCTCGTCTGACGACATTGCGAGTTATTAGAGAACTTTATGCAATATTGACAACATTGCGTATCAATCTGACAAGAAGATAAACAACATAACCTAAAATTTTAATATACACAGTGGAATATGCCAAATGTACATGGCCAACTAATGGCTCAAATTTTCGTGAACGGATTATATGTATTCAGATTGAATTGTCAAACTTGACACTTATACCTAAATTTGATTTCAAGTGTTCTCCTTATATGAGGCAGTAAGTACTGCTTAATTGAATTTTTTTTCAGAGAAATAAAAAAAGTACGAAAATGTATATAATCGTTTTATGAAGAGCACTAACATCTGTAAGAAAATATCATTTCCTAAATTTCCTTACAGTAAGGAAATGACATTTCTTCACATTTTGGAAATCTTCACTTTTTTTCTGAAAAATTTGGTCATGAATGTCAAAACTTCCCAACCATTCGCGAAAAATTTCATTGGTTTATAACCAACATCCTTTTCTTTTGAAATGATGTAAAATTTTAGTGTTTGCTGATATCAATGTGTACTGGTTAGGTTGGGTTTACTCAAACACACGATTGATTTGATTTTAGTTCATTTTTGACTCATTGATCTGGAAACCAAATCAAAAAGTTGATAGGTTGTTCATGCTTTTTGACAACCACCGTTTATATGGCCGGTTTTTTCGGAGCAATAAATTGTTTTTAACCTGTCAGTTCAAATTAAAAATTGGATAAACTGAGTTCCTTTCAAATCCTCAGCCAATTTAAACCTCAAGCTCGTAAAAACATTTCAGTGTCTATGTTATGATGAAATTCTTCGAAAAAATTGATCCACGCAGATACCCAGTTCCTTTTGTTACAATTCTTACAATGATCCCCTAAAATTTAAGTCTCCAAAACCCATAAAAATGACCTTTCACGAATTTTATCCACAGTTTTATAAATTCAGCGACCTACTTCCCGATTTAGTAACGATAAACTTTTTAACGTTTCCCAAATAAAACAACGTAAAACCAATACGTAGCGAGATCAACATAACCTGATCAGGTTAGGCCACTAAATTTCTTATCTCTTTCATTTTATATTCAGCGATCTCAGCAATGAATGTGGTAGGACTGATAGATAAGAATGGTAGTGATTGAATAAAAGCAATTAACATTTGACAGAAAACAATAATTACTTGCTTTGGACATGTTACAGGCCAATATGCAGTACACATACGTTTCACGCCACGAATTTTCAAACTATAAATTGGAGCTGTTTTATCAGCGTAAAGCCACAGTGTTTCGATAACGTGCGGAACAATTTGGTATTTATCGTTGCATAATGTCATTTCATGTTTATTCATGTAATGAAATGGAAAAATGTATACTGGGTGTTTCATGAGCATTGAAACTTTGACATATAGGTTGTCGCAGGTTTTTATTTTCATATCCGAATTGAATTTGATATTCGAAATGATTTGAACAGAGATATTTCGTCCTATCATCATTCAGTATCATGGTTCAGTAGACTATACAAAGAACTTCTGAGGATCTGAAAGATCATCTCTTAGAGAGCTTTAGACCTAAGTTGATAAACCTTCCTGATTCAGAGCAGCATTTTTTGAATATCAAAGGAAATTGAAGGGAGAATTTGAAGGTGACTATAATTTTTGGTACAGAGCACTCAAAGTAGATATGATATTTGGTCAATTTATACTTTCATGTGGTTCATACAGAGAGACATAGTCTACATTGAGTTAATTACTAGGTGCTTTTGTATTATAAGCAGAAATGTATGGTATTCAGTTAACAATTTTTACGTAGGACCAAGAACCAAGTCTACATTATAGCTAGTCTCCTATACTATTATTTTTCTGGCAGAAAACTGGCAATCGAGAGATACAACTATCAAGAAAATGACACATAAATCGACTCAAAGCTAATGTGAAAGTGTCGAAGAAAACTCAGTTAAATAGGCAAGAGAAATCAAGTTTCTCTAGGCAGGTTTTCTGGTCACTCAGAAATCTCAGGGATAAAGAAGCTTACACACTAGCCAAAAAAGAGCAAAACGCCTCTCACTGGCTCAAAACCCTTCAGTGGTATAGGCAAATGCATCTATAAGAAAAAAATTTGGAGAAGGAAAGGACTGAAGTAGCCCAAATCACCGAGTGAATAACAGCCATTATACGCGAGTAGCATACTATACTTTATTCACGACTACTAAATATATTTATTGAAGATTTTTACATTTGGCGAACGCGACAAGACCCTTCTATGAGAAGCGTGGAAAGTGTCAAGTTGAAATATAAGAAATTCTCCGAGAACTGGGGCCTATTGCACCAAATACTTTGCAACTTTTCACTTTTCAAATGAATTAAGTTGCACCAAACGCGTTCATAATTGAAAAATACCATGTGAAAAGTCAAGTGAATAATGGAAAGTACTCCGTAGAAATTAAATGTTGGGAGAAATGTCATGAAATATAACTAATTTTCACTCTTGAAATCTGTGAGAATGCAAAGTGCGAAGTGAAAAGTTGCAAAGCATTTTGGTGGAATAGGCCCCTGGTCATTGTATATTTTGTAATAAAAAAAAGCTTAAATTTATTTAATAAAAGTATATTTGGCCCTAGATTGAAAAGGTATGCCCGTATTTGTTAGTTGGAGTACTTCAGAATACTGAAGAAATACCAATGTGAAAAATATTATATCAAAGCTAAATCTATGAAACATCTGACAGCAGTGATTGATATCTCATTATTCCCTTGTGATTAATGGGAATTATTAAGGCCGAACACAGAGACGTACGATGGACGGATAGTCGTAGAAGAAATGAATGGAGTAAAAAGTTTTCAAACAATGAAAATGAATCGCAATAGCTCACATAAATTATTCTGTTGAAATTGCTGAAATATTCAGGTCCTGGGGTTACCCAGTTAGTCGTGGGTATCTCGTGAGGTTTGCCGCTTACATTTCGCATATTGCTCTGCCGATTGAGGAAATCCATCATGTCCGCAGAATATTTACTCGCTGAAGGAAATGGGGTTCGTGTGGCAAATTATAGGCTTCGATGCAGATTCCAATTTGCCGGATTGGTTATACCTTGCATACTAGGTACATGCATTTCCTTCTATTTTATGTTTTGGCGGATATTTTCAAATCTTTTTTTTTCAAGTTTGTTTGAATAGTTGGGTATTTATTATGGTGGTCATGTTCCATGAGTTGAATGAACGACTATTACCTTCGGCCATGTATACAAGTACCCTTCATAATTTTCACTGATCGATTCAATGAACTTTCGTTGAAATCAATTGAATAATTCCATTGTAGCTTATAGATGGTATAGATGGTTTATCCACGACTATTGAAAAATCCGTACATTGTACGTATCTGTGCTCGGCCTCAATAATACCCATTAATCATAAGGGAATAATGAGATTATAAATCACTTCTGTCAGATGCTTCATAGATTTAGCTTTGATACAATATTCTTTAAATTAGTATTTCTTCAGTATTCTGAAGTACTTCAACTAAAGAATATTATTTAGCATCTTGTCAATCGAAGGCAAAATTTCTCATGTGTCAACTTGACTTTCTCCATGCTTGTCATGGAAGGGTCTTGTTGCGGTCGACAAATATTAAAATCCTTAAGAAATATATTCAGTAGTCGTGATAAAGTATAGTATGCTACTCGCATATAATGGCTGTTATTCACTCGGTGATTTGGGCCACTCGCCTACGACTCATGGCCTAAATTTCACCTCGCGGATAATAGCTATCATTATACGCTCATTGCATAATATACTTTCATCAGAAATTGTGGGGTCAGAGGTATTTCCTACCCAAATACCTTAGCAACGTTGACAAAATTACCTAAAACTAGTGATAATTAAGTAGTTTCTTCAATAAAGGTTCATGAGTTCTTTATATCGACAATTTCTACTGCTAGAATATTCAATGTTCTGATTCTGTATTTCTGAAACACCTAAATTAAAAGGAGCATTTCTATACAGGATAACAGGGTCGTACTGAATATTGAAGGACATTTTTCAGGTCATTTCTGATGAATTTCTCGAACACTCTGTATAGTAAATAAAAGTATATTACCTTCCCGATTCAGATCTAAGCTTACGAATTCGCCATCCAGCGAACTACATTTGCTCATATTTCACCCCGAAAACTCACAAATGTCAGTTTTTTGCTTATTGCAACACATGTATTTCAAAATTGTAGCACTGTCTTCAAACATCACGATCTTACTGATTTTGCTCTAAAGTGAAATTCGCTCGGAAATTCGCTACTGCCGGTATTGTTCTCAATAACGAACCACGTATTAATTTCACGTTATCAGACTTCCCAGGGATTTTAATGGATGTCCCACCAGTAAGATTTTATGATGTCGATAAAAACTTAATTTTAGAGAGCAGTATGACGTAGTTCGGTGCACTTGGTCATAACAGTTTCAAGCTTTTAAGTGTTTGAAGGTATCCCAAGGATACCTACAAGTCTTCTTCTTGTTATTTTCAATCAATTATAAGTATAAGTTATAGGTACAAGTGTTGCTGTCATGAGTGTCATGACCAAACAATATAAGAGAATTTCAATGGACTTTTAGAAGTGATAACGTATGTCCCATGTCAAGAAACTGAGCGCTCAAAAGCTCCTACTCAGAGCTTTTCTTAAATTTTTTAGATATTTTCAAACAGAAAACGTTTGTTTTTCATGGCTTCAATGTTGATCCAGCTGTCCCAGCTGAACAAACCGAGACTACATGGAAAAAGCAATTAGAATCCTAATTAGGTACTTGACTGCTGAGCCACAATCGGTTTGCTCCTTCATTATATGAAATCTGACGGAAACAGAAACTCTCATTTCTCTGATGATGCTTCCCCCAACCAAACACTAGGGATTTGTTGATTAATGTTCTCGAATGAATTTTTTCTCGTGATTTTCTGTCGGTTTGCGCTTTAATCCAGAATCTCTGACCGGAAAGTTTCCCCATCGATTACTGGTTTTCTTTGCAGTGGCGTAACTAGATATTGGCGTTCAGGTGAGGAAAATTTCGAAATTTTGGTGAGGATCACAATGAAAGTACCTAAAAACAATTTGAAGAAGCCCTGAGAAGTGCTTAGGTATTAAAAAATGAATGCAGAATGTCAGAGTGATCGGAATTACCTATGTTTTGAAAATTATCGGAATATCAAAATTCTATGGTTCATTTTACAATTAACATTCTCGAATTCAAAAGACTTTTCATAGGAATATTAGATTTTTTATCGATAAACATTTTTATGATTGTATTAATGCAACTACTACAAATATTTACGTATTTTAGAATATATAGAACTTCCCTTTAACGAACATCTTTATAACTAATTTCTCTGCATAACGAATTTTGTACAAGAAATTGCACCTTGAATCCAAATTCTATCTCTAAAACGAAGTAATTCTCTCTAAAACGAAATGTTCAAAAAAATATAACTCTTTGTATGGGTATTGGTAAGAAGGTATAAGGGTGAGTTTTTTCCGAAATTTTTCCGGACGTACGTAATAAATCCCGACCTAAAACTTAATCATTACGGAGGGCAGAGAGATCCTCTGAAACAGTTTCAAATACACCCCTGGCGATTTGGTTTCAATATAACCATTACGCTAGTGTGAAAAGTTGTGCGGAAATATCTGGAAGGAAGTGCTTTAGTTGAATGATAAACTTAAATTATGAGTGAAGTCGACCTCGACATTTGCCGACTATAAAAGCAAATTTTCTGTAAAACGAAATTTATTTATAACGATTTTTTTGCGGATTCAGCGCTTTCGTTATAGAGAAGTTCCCCTGTATCAAATTCTATGGTTCTGATTCTGCCATCCTCTTGAAATTTCATAGGAACATTCAGTATATGCATTTCCCCACCGTTAAATAAGTTTGATTGGAATCGGATTTCCTGTTGCGGAAATAAATGATTAAGCATTTTTTCTTTTCAATATTTCGATTGAATTTCTATAGTTCTGTTAACACTTTACCCTATATGGCTACAAAATTTTGTATGAGGTTTTTTACAAATATCCTAAAGTACCAGTTTTCTTATCTGTTCAATTAAAAACTGTGTACACAACATATAACAAAGAGTAAAACTATAATGATTCCAAATTTTCATCCTTCAAATTTATGAGAAAAAATAACGAAACCTTATATTTCGGTATCTACATGCAGAATCGTAAGCGACAACAATAATAAACGACCCAAATAGCTCAAACAATAAATAGAGCTATAAATTTCCCAGGAACTACTTGTTGTTCTGAACAAAAATAAGTCAACAACTTAAATCAACCATGCCACATGAAGTGGATGTATCTCAAGCAGCAGATATTTAAAGGGTGCTCCAGACTACCGACTTCAAAATCTAGATCACATCTGCCAAAACAGATTTTGTACCTAATTCAAATTAAAAAAGTTTCTCATCAATTTTTTTTCCACTCAATAAAAAGATACGAAAGTAGAAAGAAGAAATGGAAAAAACTTAATAAGATAAAAAGAGCGTTTTGAAAGAATGGAGATAATGAATTGTATTTTGTATGATATAATTTCTACCTCCCAAGAGGTGATTAGCAAAAAATTATTTACTGTAGTTCGAGATCTTCGTCTATTTCTACAAATAAACAATAAATAGGTCAATGTCGCAAGAAGATTTTTCGATGAAATTCACTACAATGTTGGCGTTTCAAGAGCACAAAAAAATCCAATCCAGATTTTCTAAAGTAAACAAAAATCGTAGTCAATTGACTCAAAATTTCCACAAGTATATATCACAATCAATCAACACCACTTACTAATCTGTTGATACACTAACCAACCCTACACTTGTTTATACATAATCATTCACACCATTCTCTAATTGCCACAAAACGATACGTCAAAATTGACAGATCTAAATCTTTCGAACAAGAATAAAAACCCGGACTAATAAAGCCTCAAAACTCATGTGCAATATGATAAAAACTAATGAAAACTCACCTTTCTTTCACAGATTTTCACCGAAAGGAAAACTTCTAGATTCCAGCTCGACTGATGGAAAATGTAACACACAAAATGTGGGTAGGACCCGGATTTCACCAACGTTGAGACTCAAGCACAGGGGAAATCGATCAGCTGTGTACACTCCGAGGCAGCAACATTTGCCGCTTTTCCGAGTTTTCCCGCGATCGATAATCGGGAGCAGAAGCTTGGATGCTTTGGTGAACCGGCTTGTACCTCGCTGTCGATTGCAATTTTCCTAAAAAATAAGTTGTAGGAGATTTAGGAGGTGTTTTTCAATCGGGTTGATATGAAGCGAAGAGTTTGTTCTTTTTTTTAATTAACTGGTGATCCTAGGGTAGATCCAGGGGTGATTACTGAGTCTGCGCTTCGGTGATGAAAAGTTTAGTATTTCTTTCATGAGAGATCCATATTGATGTCAATGTGCCTCATTTGAGAGGAAAGCTTTAAGGGAACTGAGCTGTGCAGAGTCCTGATGAGAAATGATTATTTCCCTCCTGTCAAACATTTTATGCATTCTATTTTCTGCATGAACATTCAGTATGGGAATCTTTACCTTCAAAATAAATTTCACTGCAATCGGATATTTTGTCGTGATTTTTCTTTATAATATTTCAGTTGAATTTTTTATGACTCTGTCAATTCACTATGGCCCAAAAATTTCGTATGAGAATTTTATGAATATCTATAGGTATAGTTATATACTAAAAAGGGGTTACAGTTCACTGCGATCTCAAGGTCTATTGTGCCCCTCACAGAGCTGTTCTGACAACACGCTTTACAGCTCACCTTCCAGTTCAAGAGATCTGATGAAATCCAATATCGTGAAGGCTCCGACGTGAGGCTAGTTCCTCACTCTTACAAGGTTTCTTGCCCAAGGCATTCTCTCTTTAGGCTCGCAATGGCGAAGCATTCCGTGATTAGATGAATGGGGTTTCTTCTTTCCTTCTCCCCACAGAACCTACACTCGTGAGTGTCCGATAATGCCATCCTCAACAGGTGCTTCCTGAGGCGGCAGTGTCCTGTAAGAAAGCCCTTGAGGAGGTGTAATTGTTTCTTACCAAGATCCAATTTCTTTTGGATCTTGCTTTTTCAAAGTTTCGAAGGGACTTTGTGGAATGATCCATCCCTGGGAGATTCCGCCAGAGTTTTTTCCTCTAGGCTTTCTCCCTCTCCAGAAACTCCTTCTTATAGGTACATGCACCTATACCACAGAAGGGTTCTGGGCCAATGAGTGATGTTCGTGCGGTGTACCTAGGTAAATCGCATGTGTCTGCAAAATTCCATTCCAATCAGTTTTGTTCTGTGGGTGATATTTACAAAAATTCTTAATTGGCATTTTATGGAACACCCTGTAAAATTTTGCTGCTAAACTAGGTTTGAATTTGGATATGCGCCTGATTTTACTGACGCTCTATATGACTACTCCAAATTTTGGGAAATACATAATATGTCGTTTAGTT
Source organism: Propylea japonica (assembly GCA_013421045.1). Classification (NCBI taxonomy): domain Eukaryota; kingdom Metazoa; phylum Arthropoda; class Insecta; order Coleoptera; family Coccinellidae; genus Propylea; species Propylea japonica. The sequence goes on from CM024245.1 coordinate 58,190,747, forward strand.
TTTGAAATTTGGAAGTTTTCTGAAAAATTATTTTTTGATCTTCTCCTCTAAAGATCTTCACGAAACTTTGTATTGCTTCTGAAGAGATAAATATGAAATTTTTATATTTTTAGTTTTCAAAACATAAGCAATGGAAATTTGAAAATCTCTATAAACATTCGAACAATTGGACAAACTCATTCTAGACATTCAGACTACACTTTATCATTTTCAATTAAAAATACGCTCAAATTATATCACGAAATAAACCAGTTTTCTAGTTTTCTGTTACAATAGGTCTATTTCATAATCATCGATTTAAATAGACTGAATAATTACAGGAAAACGTTCCTAACCGAACTCATTTTCCTTCTGAAAAGTTTTCTCTTTCCTCACAAGAATAAAAATAGTATTCTATCATCATTCCAATCCCAATAACTTTCAGGTAACAACACTAGATGGCACCACCCATGTAAGTAATCTTTTATTGAAGAAAACGTTTTTCCATGCGTTTCCCATTAATGATTTCACAACCATATTTTCGATTTTTCGACTTAACTTATATCGAGTTTAACGACTAAAGACTCTCATTTCATAGCTGGTAAATCGATGAAGTTTTTATGGTGTCGTATAATATCACTCAACATTTCATTCAGAAATGATTTTCCCAACAAACTTCATGCTTTCATGAAATATACAGTGTGTCCCGGAAAATGTGGGAAATCTCTCGGATTCAGATAGAACATAAAAAAAATAAGATGACAAGTTTCCATAATTTTTTCTCCTAGCGGCTCCCCTACGAAGATACGACCTCCTAAATGACGCCACTGGCAAATTCATTTTAGTGGAATAAATTTCAATTACTCACTTCTTTCATTATTTTTTTTGGGAACGGTTCATTTTATCGACACTGAAAAAGAGTACCTTTTCCTTTGCTTAATGTTCAAGGTATCCAAATTTGTTTTTTAGCACCTTATCATACAGAGTCTTAAAAATGTAAGCATTAAAATGTACAACCCAGTCTGCCGCTGTTAAACTGAACAAGCTAATTGAAATTGAGTGCGGTAATTTAAGAGGTCCTTAATACTTTTAATCATATCAAATTTTCATCATCAATTACATCGAGTAGTTGAAACTTATTCCACTAAAATAGATTTCCAGTGGCGTCATTTAGGAGGTAGTATCTTCGTAGGGAGGGCCGCTAGGAAAAAATTATGGGAACTTGTCATCTTCATTTTATGTTCTATCTGAATCCGAGAGGTTTTCCACATTTTCAGGGACACCCTGTAGATTTTCTATATTTTTTTCTCTAAATTAATTTTGCGTTCCACAATGAACAGAATAGTCCAAGTTAACAACAACTTTCAAGTTGATCATATTTCTGGCAATATATTTCAGTTACATTCACCTTACAAAGTAATTTGCTTGAATTTTAAACGAAATGCAAACAATCAATTATGCGACCCTAATGCATGAAAATATATTCTTCGCTCTGACATGTAAACTCACCCTCATTGGAATTATCGTGTGTTCACCCCATAAATTTGCCTCTTTCCAAAGGAAATATGAAATGGAAATAGCGAAATAAGTTCATCGACCCATTTCTTCGAACATGTAAACATAGCTATTTGTAGGAATCATCTTTTCAAACAATCTTCATTTCATGCCAACTTGTGCATCAATGCATACAGAGTGTTCTTCTATAATACGCTTCATATATCATGTAAATCGATGTTATAATAAATATTTTATCCACGACTATTGTGAAATCCGTTCATTGTACTCTCTGTGCTCGGCCTTAATAATACCCATTAATCACAAGGGAATAATGATTATAATTCACTGCTGTCAGATGCTTCATAGATTTAGCTTTGATATAATATTCTTTAAATTAGTATTTCTTCAGTATTCTAAAGTACTCCAACTAACAAATATGAGCGTGCCTTGTCAATCGATGGTCAAATCTACTTTCATTATATCAATTGAAGCTTTTTTGTTACAAAATATACAATGCAGTTCTCCAAAAGTTTCTCATGTGTCAACTTGACTTTTTCCACGCTTTTCATAGAAGGGTCTTGTCGCGGTCGCCAAATGTTAAAATCTTATTCAAGAAATATATTCAGTAGTCGTGGACAAAGTATAGTATGCTACTCTAGAATAATAGCTATCATTATACGCTCGTTGCATAATACACTATTGATGATACGATGGCAAATATTCCTATGAAATTTAAGTATACAATTTATATCAAATTTTCGACGGTTTGTAATCATTTGCAACAGAAACAACAGAAAGTTTTACAGAAACTAGAAACGTATTACAGAATTTATTTATTTTTCTTTTTCTTAAGGACCATTAAAAGTTATTTTCCATTTTTCAGCTCAAAACTCCAAACTTACTTACATTTGGGCCAAACAATGGTGCATAAAGAGCCTGAAACAACCGCAGAACTGAGAGTAAAATTTTATATGGCAATAAATTTTGGTGTGTCAACAGAATCCTTATGTATACGGCGACCAATTGACCTGAAAAACTCAGAAAAAAGTGGGATCAAGCTAGGCCAGCTCAAATCGAATAAAAAAGAAATTGAAGCGTACATGGACGAAAAAAGGCCACTCTGATATAAAGAGGCTGACAGAGAACTGAAAGTATTCAACCTGTTATAAACTTGAAAGTGAGAAAACGTGGTCATTAACACAAAAGAGAAGGGCCAGTGAATTATGGTAGTTGGAAAGAGCTGCTGTACAATGCGCCACACAGGGTATAAATGGAATATACTCAGGGGAGAATGGAAGGAAAAGAAAGTAACGAAATTTTAGTTTTCGTGTTCATTTTCAATTCCTCAGAGGAATAATCCAATCAAATAATTGCCAACGTGTTCTCTACAACTTAACTCCTGAAAAAAATAATTGTTTGAAAGTTGTTATATCGGAAAATCCAGTGAGCATAAGTGCTTGTAAGTTTTTACTTTTTTCGAAAAAATTATAGACTGTATCGAAATTTTGCAGGAGCCTTTCTTTCTCCAGAATTGAAAGAAAACTCTAAAGAATTCAATTTTTCGAAAATCTATGCCACGAAAACAATTTTTGAAGTAAAATCATAAGATATTGATATTTTCAACCCTTAATAATATTTATATGGGAACAAAAATTGTGTGAGTAACATCTCGTTAATGAATATATATTATATAGTTTTAAGGCTCAGTATTTTTGAGGACTCCTAAAAGAATTAAGAACTGTCAACTCGTCATCGCCTTCCAAAGGCTGTATCTTGGAAGGGACGTCGATTTCGAAAAAAAATATATGAACTACCCCTGCTTATTTTCATCCAGGAATCATCTTCCTTAGTCCCTCGCATTTGTTTACAGACTCTGTATAAAGAGTGTCTACTTTTAAAGTGAACAAACTTCAAGGGGCGATTGGGATAATAAGACTTATTTTGTTAACTTCAAAATCGTGATATTCAGTCCTTACCACCTTCGCAATAAGAGTTTTTTTCTTTCAACAGACTATTTTCTCTTGTAGAAAATTTATAATTCTTTCCGACTTTGTGGTCAAATTTGATGAGACTACAAGGAAAAACTGAATAATGGTCAACATTTCGACCATGTGTTATATGACATTTTTTGTTGCAAATTCCTCGTATAACCCCCCTTCAAGTTTGTCCACTTTAAAAGTACACCCTGTAAACTGGATGTACTGGAAAAATGTGGGAAATCTCTTGGATTCAGATAGAACATAAAAAATGAAGATGACAAGTTCCTATAATTTTTTTTCAAAGCGCCACTGGAAATCCATTTTAGTGGAATAAGTTTCAAACTACTCGATATAATTTGATGAAAATTTGATATGATTAATAGTATTGAGAACCTCTTGAATCGCCGCACTCAATTCCAATTAGCTTGTTAAGTTTTCCAGGGGTGGACTGGGTTGTACATTTCAATGCTTACATTTTTAACACCCTGTATGATAAGATGTTAAAAAAACAAATTTGGATACCTTGAACATTAAGCTAAAGTAAAGGTTTTCTTGTTCAGTGTCGATAAAAATTTCGAAAAAAAAAGAGAAGTAATTGAAATTTATTCCACTAAAATGGATTTCCAGTGGCGTCATTTCAGAGGTCGTATCTTCGTAGGGAAGACCACTAGGAAAAAAATTATGGGAACTTATCATCTTATTTTTTATGTTCTATCTGAATCCGAGAGATTTCCCACATTTTCCGGGAAACCCTGTATATCATGTTGCATTTTTATTTTAATTCTTCCAAACGACCTGCCACATTTCCCAGAAGTCCACCACACACGAAAACACCAAATTAGACACACAGCAGAAGCAGAGGTAATTAAAAGGATTGTTCCCTTCGCTCTTGAACTTCGCCCCGCGTCAACAAAGACACTTATTCAATTCCGAAAAAACGGCGCATGAGCGTAGGTGACCCAGGTGAAAAACGGGCGAAATTCACGCTCTACGTCAACGAATATGCCCCGTCGGACGTCGGGACGTCAGTGCAGTAACGACGCCGAAGCGTAAGCAGCGCGTAACGACGCCGAACGTCGCTCCGGCCGTGGTTAACGAGTGCTTCAGACAGTGTGATAGTTATGCGATGCCTTGTGCTGTTAGGTAGGTGTTAAAAGTTTATTTTTGGTTTATTTTTCGGTGTGTTGCGATTTGCCAAATCTATATTCTTTCATTATCTCTATTAAAGCTTTTTGATTACAAAATATGTAGTTCTCCATAAATTTCTCATGTGTCTACTTGACTTTTTCCACGCTTGTCATAGAAGGGTCTTGTCGCGGTCGCTAAATGTTAAAATCTTCAAGAAATATATTCAGTAGTCGTGGATAAAGTATAGTATGCTACTCGCGTAGAATGGCTGTTAGGTAGGTGTCAAAAGTTTATTTTTGGTTTATTTTTCGGTGTGTTGCGGTTTTTAGACTGAGGGTGATTTGGTTGGAGTACATCAAGCTGTGAATTATGGATGTGTTATAATTTGATAGTGGTGATAAGATTGAAATAAATGTCACCATTTTTGGGTTAGCCGGAAATGATTTTTGTTGCGAAATATATTTAGTTCTCCTCTAAAACTGATAGTTTTTATATGGCAACGCAGGGAATTATGTAATGATTTGTCTGGAAAGCAAATATAAGAAAAATCATTTTTGATTTTTTTTGGCCAGGAAAATTTGCTGCAGTTAGAGTAGTGCTTAATTATGCTTGAACATCCAATTTTCTTGGCATCCAATAAGTTATTACATTGTAGGTTCATTTTTAGACACTATAAAATATATCTAACTCATTCATAACGCAAAATCACGTGCAGAAGAGAATATTTATCATGGAATATCCAAAGCAGTATTCATTATTCTATATTGTTTTCAAAGAATATATTATTTTGATACATTCGATTGAGTATAAAAGATTTGTGAGGTTAAGGTCCTTTTCCTGTCAGTTTAAGCAATGTTGTCAGTTAAGCATGAGGGTCCTGGTAAATACATCACAATTTCTTGTCATTTATAAAACAAATATTAGTCTCGAAGCCATTGATATCCTCCACGAATTCAAAAATTAAAAATTTGCCACGAAGAGATGATTTTTCTATGAACGAATATCTCTCTTATGACCTACTCTGTTGAAAAAAAGTCTAGATTTGCTTACTATGAGAAATAGGTATTTTCCTAACAAATGCGAAAAGTGATACTTTACCGCACGCGACTGTCGTTGACCCGAACTACGCGAAGCGGAGTTCGGGCAAACAGGCAAAGGCGGGAAAGACACTTAACGCATGAATTAGCAACATTTTTTTCTACGATCACATAAAAATTCAAAAAGCGCATTGAAAATATATATATTATTTCAACACTCAAAACATTTCATGAAAATTCACTATTTGTTATTGATATTAATGTCGAAAACACATTTTGTTGCATTCTGCAAATGCGTCAGAATAGCCGTCCAGAGTAAGAAGATAATAGAGTACATGAAAGAATTTCATTCGATATAATTTTCTTCTGTCCTACGAAGTACTCCAAATAACTTTAGACAACAGCAGTTGACTTCCAGCCTCCAAGAGTTTTATGTTGGTTATCCCTTCGCCTGAATCTTCTAGAAACGTTGCCGAAGATTGTCTAAAACTGTGACCTGTACAACGTTTTTTTTAGTGGGTAAAAACGCACGGTCAAAAATATATAATTTCCTTACTGTAAAGAAATTTTTTACAGCTGTAAGTGTTCTACATAAAACGTTTTGCATGCATTCGATTATCAAAATAATAATGAAAAATGTCTATCATGGAAAAATCTTTCTGCAAATGAGATATTGCCGCATAATTTTGCTCCAAAAAATCTTAGTTTTTCTGTTTCTTTTGCAATTGTTAGAGAGTAGCGAGACCCATAGCACCAGTACTATATTTCGCTATTTGTGAACAGAAGTATAGGGTGCCATTTCAAGAATGCTTATTTCGTCCAATAGATTAATGAAATTAAAAGTATGGTAGCTATCGAATTTAGGTAGTTAGCAAATTCGTCTCAGCTCATAACTGAAAATAACAGTCATTTCTTACCTTGTAGCTTTCCGCCAATTTCATCAAACTGTAATTTATTAACTAGCGTGGTGTGCATAGTCCATCAACATGAAAACCAACGTTAACTACCTTGTAAAATTATTTCATTTCGTCCTGGAATAACGAGATATTGTTCGTAAAAGGTTTTTTGAATAACGTAAATATTAAATTCCTTTTTCACTTAATAAGCCAAAACTAATTTTATCAACCTGTGCAATTAGAACGAATATTACACAAATCGATACAATGGATGAGGTATGTCGTTATACGTTAAGGTAATTTTTCTCTTGCATGTATAATATCAAATTAACAGTTTAGCGAAATAATATTAATTCGGAGTAATGTTTTTTTAGCACGCACTGTTCTGAGAAAGCCAGAGCCAGTTTTAATACACTCGTACGACGATACAATAAAATTATGTCGAATAAAAAATTGAATGTTCATTGTTTCTTTTCCATATGCTGCATTTTGATGGTAAATCTTATGAAAAGGCTTTTTTTCATTTCATTTTTATTGCATTTCTCGTTTTCATCTGACTTGACTGAAAATACTTACCTATATCTGAAAAAAATCAACAGGAAGATAAAACCGAAGAAATAAGCGTACGTTTTCCAACAAATATAGCTGAATTCAATCTCTTGTCCTTGAAATCCTTTGATAATTCAATGAAGTCCTCCTTCTCAATCAGGAGTGTTTTTCACACATTCTGACTCCCAGAGTAATGATTTTTCAGAAGTTCTGATGTGCAAGGAACTGTCCTAGACCCATTACACCGTGCGTAATCATCATAGATTGAATGCATATTAATTACTCTTTAGTCATTCAATTAATGTGTAACAAGCATTCAGTTGCGCCCCAGTAAGCCAGGAAATATCTTCGTAACATTCACAAATGCCAACATCGATTTGATGAGAAAATAACAAATGCTCGCGAACATGGTTCATTGGTTTTGTTATTGTTACCTTTAGTTACCACTAGGTAGATAGATTCGTCATTATGAAATTGGACTAATTATTGAACTTCCATGTTGATAAATGATACCTACTTCAAAATACATATACCAGAGATATTTGCTTCAATGTGGAATACTCCATATTGGAATATTTACCTTAATATTTTTGATTAGTTCTCATATTTTCTCATTATTCATTTCAACCCCAGTTATATTCTTTAATAACCTTATTTTTTCGAAAAAATTACAAAGGTTGATAAGGAATTGTTTAAAATATTTTTCGAGCGCTTTTTCCTATTTTCAGTGGCGGCTCGTGAGATTTCAATCAGAGGAGGTCCGAGACCACGCAACCAACGAAACAATTTATTTTGAAATGGGCTTTCTGTCAGCCACTGGCATTCACGAGTATATACCATTCTACGCAGAGCGAACGATTATGAGCAAAATTAATAAAAAAATTTGGCTTTGCTGGTCGAGGTGTCTTAATTACTTGAGTTATGAGAATTTTATCAGCGTAGGGCATTTTTACTGAATTTATTTTTCGAAATAAATCTACCGTAACGATCTTGCGTTTCTTCCAAGTTCACTACTTGCGTTATAAATTTTCACCCTTTTTTTCGTTTCCATCTTCTTGCTGAAATATCTTACCTACAAACTTTTCGGAAAAATGTCACACAAACCACAAATCACACGCTGAGAGGATTAATACTTAATAAAAAGGAGGGAATCGAAACAACAGCTGATCTCCGTCCACGATGGCCGGCGTTGATCGGGCGGATCGAACGTTCAGTTGCGGCTAAGCTCGTTCGCCTAGAAGCGAAAATAATACCGCGGAGCCGGGCCTCCGACATGTGATCTACCGCTTGCCTTTTGAGTGGTTCCAGCACCGTTCATTTGAAATAGTTTGAAATGTTACATTCTAACGAATCTCGACTCATCTTTAGAACTATATATAATATAAACTCTAAAAATGTTGTACTTCACGATGGAATAAGAATAAAATAGATATTTGCATAAGTATTTATTAATCGAAATTCCTCTGACCGTTCCATGTGAATTCCTTACTCATTTGAGGTTTATGATAAAGCATCCAAAATATTGAAACTTTGTTTTTCAACATCCGGTATACTCGTGAAATAACGGTCGCTCCGTGGCAGGCTCTTGGACTAAATAATATATATTTATCTTCCTTTGAAAAATCGCTTGAACTGTCGAAAACAGAGTATTCCCTGTTTATATATCACATAAAAAATGCGTTAGATTATTTGCTCAGTGGATTTATATCTGTCATGAATGTAGCTGTACGAATTCGATAGAAAATCAACAAAATAACATCGATTGATTGATAGCGGACACCAACGAGAAATATGATACTTTTACACACTCGCCTTGGCGATATCAAATAATGAAATTGAAGTCTATCTCGATTTTCCCGCTCAATTCGCGGAAAACATCAAGATCGAGACAATTTTCCACCCTCACAACACTCAACTTATTATTCTTTTTGTGAAATGGAATCTTCGCTGAATGACAGTTAAATCGAGTGTAGAATTGTGGTTTTCTCAGCCGTTTCATCTCGGCTACAATAATATTTGATGTTTTCACTTTTTTACGGTTTTCGCGTTTGATGTTCGCCGCGTTTTTCGAACGAATGATCTTTGGACGATGAGAAATGAAACTGGTGTGAACATTTCTTGGCGTTGTCTGGAGAAAAATGTATTTTTGATATTCTTCAATCTTCTTCGGCGATTGTTAAAATGATTAGATTTTTTGGTGTGTTACAAATAAGGATCTCATTTCGATATTCAAAGTAAAATGCCATTTTTCAATATGAATGATCGGATGTTATTTAATTTTGGAAGAAGCTATCCGCTAATAATGGAAAATAACTTCAGGCAAATGATCACCAAAAGTGTTCGAGTTTACGAACCGTCTCTGCCAAATTTCACATACCATTTTTATAGTGAATTTTAATAATTTCAATGCGTTAGTGAAGCGTGTATCGTTCCATTTTCATTAATGAAGTAGTTTCTACTTGTCAAATATCAAAAACGACAGCTTCAAACGTGACATCTACCGAAATAGCGGACTATTCAAAATAACATCTCTTATTGGAAAACCTTCCTGTTATACTTCATACCCGAAGACGATGGAAGCTGGATCAAAACTTTCCACAAGATCTAAAAACGAAGTTAAGACTCCACGAAATTCAGTAACTAAATTACCTTCAGATTCAATTTCTCTGGACTATAAATGAAATTTTCTTCATTCATTCATCATCAATCGGGAGTTATACGAAGTTGAACATGAAAAAGTTTCAAGATCAGAAACAGGATCAAGTTTCTATGAAGGAAAGACATTGCACTCTGAAAATAAGTGATTGAATTATTTCCGAGAGATAGTTTTGTTGAACATCAACTATATTTTGATGGAGTCAACACAAAAAAATTCTTTTAATTGACTACACTGGTATTTCCAGTGAAAGTGGTGTGACACACATTTGATATTCCATTGTATTATATACATTCTTTTGAAATCAAGAGCTCACATAAAACATAATCCCTTACTGAAGTACAAAAAGGGATACCAAACTATTTTTTCGTATGATACCAGAGCTCAGGGAAAAACCCCAGTAAAAAAAACCTTTCTCGTCGTTTTAACACAAATACATTTAAAAAATATTCGAATATTAAGGATTTCTTCTTTATTCAGTCCAATGATAACCCTCTCCAAGATGGCTTCGGAATTCTGATTTCTGATTGAAACTATTAAATCGATTTAAATTAACAACCCAGTTCAAAAACGACTCTGTAACTTCATGTTTAGCCCTTAAGCCATCCTGGAATTTAAATATTGGGACAATTATTCACCAGATGTTCTATTGTATCCTCTGCTTCTCTGCATTTGCAACTAGGACTCTCAACTGAATTCCACTTGAAAAGCATACTATTACAACGGTCATGACCTGTTCTTTTACGATTAGGAACAGTCGAAACTTTCCTTGGAAGATCAAATCCAGGAACTTCATTAGAGGTATCAGTTATTAAATCTTTGTTTTGAATATTACATGTGTTTCACTCGCATTGTCAAATGGTTTATCGCTTTCATTCTAGGTCAAAAAACTAATTGGACCACAATGGTTCACGTGAGTGATTTCAATCGTGGGAACCTAATATTTGTATTATAGTTGTCTTAGTAATTGTTCTTTCAGTTTATTGATTTTGTTTGTCTTTTCTAAACTCTTAAGTATATACACACATTTGCATTATTCTTCATGGTACAGTGTGGTCCGAAATGCATTAGTATCTTATATCGTAAATATCATCGACTTGAAGGTTAATCAACAATCGATGAATTCATAATTATACTGTGTACCTATAATATGCTATCGATTTTCCTTTATATTATTTTCATTTGATCTATACAGAACTCTAAAATAAATCTTATCATGAGCTTTGTCACGAATTTTTTTTCAAAAACGGAAAGTTTCCTTTGATATTCTTTATGATGAATATTTCTATCAATAAACCTATCACCTCCACATAAATTTTTCTCCAATAAGAGGACCAGGCAAGAGGAATAGCGGAAAATTGAATATGCATCAGTTGGTGAAGATAAATAATGAAACGAAATGTCTAAAAGAAGGAGAACGAACAAGTTCATTGGCAATTAATTCGACTGAGATTGTTTTCTTTTATTGACGAGTCTAGATTTGGCTGTCGCCCAGAAAAAGTCTTGATTACGTAGTCTTCAGATAGACGTTAACAGCTGGAATTAAGTATTCGTCACCCTTGAACTGACAATAATCTCTACAATATTTCATTGGGTGCTAAATCATTGTTTCTTGGATGATTAAACGCACTTGAATATCGAAAATGTCACACACCAAATTATGATTACATTGTGGAAATGTCGAAAAATAGGGGAAGCTATCCTTCTTCAGGATGCTCACATTCATACAGGATAAGTCTTTAGTTATATGAGTGATTTTTTTACAGTTAGATTAGGAATTAAACTGATGTACTTGATCTTTCTACTGAAGAAGCTGTTGGGCAGCTTCTACCATCTATTGGAAAAGCAATTTGCTGAGTTCAAAAAATTCAAGAAGCAGGTATTTTTAGCGCTCGTTCCTTGGTGGAGCAATAAGGCTATCAAAACAAAATTTTGTTTGGGACTCGAGATTGACTACAGATATATTATAGCAAATTGAATTATTCTGAAAACTAAAAATGTGAAAACTCGATAACTATCTATATCAAAAGTCTATAGTTCTGTTCTATCAATCTTTTCGAAAATGATTATTCTCCCCGCCAATATACTTACTCAAACTCGACTTCATTTCATTCGAAATCTTTTAAATGGAAATATTAACATTTTTTTTTATTGCTATGGACTTTTGCTATGGCTGTATTAACGCAATTCTCAAAAATTTTCGCGTCTGTTTAAAATTGATATTAAACATTTTACTGCTAAATTCCAGCTCGATAAAATTGAAAGATTCTAAACTATCCTGAAAATAGTGTATTCAGACTATGGTCATATCATTTCATATGAGGTTTCTCATGAGTATCTTGCATCTAGCAGCAAAATTTCATCTCGATCGGTTTCGTTCTGTCTGGGACTTGAGACTCGAAAGAATAAACCTCTGACTCTAAATATATACTGATTTGGAAATTCACATCTAAAAAATACGATATAAAATGCATCAGATAGAGAATTCTTCTGTCTAGTGCACAGATGAATAGTCGATATAATCAAGTGCTGTAACTGAATGAATTCCCTTGTCTTATTGCAATAATCTAGTCTTGTCTCTCTCTTATTCCAGTATGGTAAGGAACCTGCAGTACACGTATAGAATTATTTTTAATTGTCAGGCTGCCTGTAATACTCGATTCAAGTATTTACTGTAGCTTATCATACTATGAATTATGCTCCTACCAACGATAAGAGAGAGACAAGACTAGAATATTTCAATAAGACAACGGAATTCAGTGTTTTCAACACGTGATTGTCTCGACCATTCATCTGCGCAACTGGACGGAAGAATTCTGTCTGATGCATTGTATATCGTATGTTTCAGATGTTAATTTTCAAACCTGTATGTCGAACTCTTTTCAATCAAATCCAAACATATCAATACTGAGTTGAAGACTAAAACACATTTGTGAGGATTCACTCAACAAAATCTGACTATGCCTTCTTTATTTCCTAGCGTGAGTTTTCTTGTCCAAGTTCTCTTGACCAGGACTGTAACGAAACTCATACATGTTACGTTATATAATAACATATTTCATGAACGGAGGTATAAAGGTAAAATGGGAAAGATCCTGCCATTTCATATTGTATTTCCGGCTACTATTCGCTTCCGGGTTTTTATAACTTTTTCAGCAATAACGAGGTTGATGTTGAAAGCATGGAGGTTCATTATTTTCACATCAGAAAACCTCAATTTCCCATATTGTTCACCACAATTTCTGGTTTTTCATAACATCAAGTGCCGAGTGAATGAATAACAATACGGAAAATCTATTTTTCTCTTATTTTAATGCTTATAATTCGTTCTGGAATACCCTGCAGAGTGGAATCGTGGGAGAATATCCATCAGATTTCATGGTTATATTTCATTTTTACGTTGGTACATTGATCTTATCAAGGATTTATCTTTTATCATGTGTCAATTCCAGTGAAACACGTACTTATCTAACCAACCCAACTAATTTCACCTTAATAGTTATTTAATCAACTAGGTTATTAAAGACAACGACTAATGGTCAAGATATTTCAAAGAAATTCCAGAATCTGAACATCTCAACAAAAAAGTTCAATTTTTTAAATATTGGTTTTTCAAATATTTAATTTTTCGAATAATGGCCAGAATATAATTCTGATCTTGTTGAGATTTTGCATTCATATACTTAGCATGAATCTCAAATCCTATATTTTGAGGTATATCCTTATTGCTCCACCAACGAACGAGCGCTCAAAAGTACCTGCTCAGGTCTTTCCTTAATTTTCCTAAATTTAACATTACATCATTTTATTCGAAACCCTGTTCGTTACCCTCCATGTATTTATCAGATGTCCTAAATTCGTTGTCTAGTGAGGGGATTTCAGAATACGATGAGCTAGAACAAAATATAATAAAGAAAATTTGATTACTTCAATGAATTCTTCTGAAAAAAGTCCCTGTATATTGTTTCAGTTTCATGTTATAACTTCAGTAATGAAGAAGTTATGAGAACTTTTCATTTGACATTTTCCAATTTTCTCTAAGAGCGCGAAAAACGGTTTGACTTAGGAGGTTTTGGTTTTCCCCAAATGAATTTTCTCAGAAATCGAGCCCGAAAATGTGCCACTCATTTTGTTCTATCTCATGGGGTTTCTGAGATCCCCTCACTAGACAACGAATTTAGGACACCCGTACATAACAACGTAAAATATTGAAATTGCCCTCGTTTATATCTGATCTACTTGTTTAATCGATATTCCTTCAAGAGGGAATGAGAACACAAAAACATGAATCCCAACTTATAATCTGATTTATAAGAATTTTGTGAATCACAAGTTCCGTTGATAATTAACCGTCTTCTGTCTATAATAAAACAGCTTTTTGTACCAACGCTATACACAACATACATCTCTTTAATGCTCATTGAGTATGAAATAGCAAAATCTCTCTTTAAGCTTCGAAACATCTGGTTCTAGCACGAAATAAACCATTCGTCATTTAGTATCCAGAAGCGAAGCTTTCTAGATTATAATGTAGCATTCGTTCAGACATTAATTGATACTTACTGTGGATTTATGAACCATTAGCAGGTAATATTAGGTCATGTTTGACAAGAAACATCATGGAGGCAATAGCTATTTTATGTTTATGAAATTGAAACGCAATTAGTGCAAATGTTACTTTGGTTGCAATATACACCATTGCTGCATGAAGCATTATACAGGGTCTCTATAAATGATTGTAACAGCGCAGTTGGCTTTGGATTATGCAAACCACAGAATTCTGTGATCATGCTTTGCTCTGATTGGTTAGAGATTGGTATTCTGAAATCCAAAGCCAACTGCGCTATTACAATCATTATAAAGACCCTGTATTTCTCCATAATTCTAGATGGGAGTGATTTATTTGAACTCATTAACATTTATCTCGACTGTTGATCCTTTTGAACGCTCGTTCTTCTTAAATGAGTGCTATTATCGTCTGGGCCCGTATTCTGGACAAGTGATCTTTTAAAGCGTATACAACTTCATTGCGCGAGTCCGTGTTTACCTGCAAAAATGCACACCGCGCAATGAAGTTCGTATCGCTTCGAAATACCACTTGTCGAGAATACCGGGCTGCCCAAATGTCCGTAATTTTCTAATTTTGAGCCGAAAATGGTCTCAAACGATAGGGTTCAACCCCTGATGACGAATTCGTGGTCAAATTCAATTTTTTCCGTGGGGTTTCTTCCTTATCCAAAAAGTCTTTCTTATTGGTTGCATTTGCATATACCTACCACAAAAGAGTTATTTGTGAGGAATTGGCGTTTGTACTCCTTTCTGTCTCTCCTTTCTTTTCTCTAAGTGGATAGGAACTCAAACTGAAAAGACCTTCTTCTTCTTGCCTACTTCGTTGGTTTTCTTCGGTACTTTCATCCAAACTAAGCACATGCTTTTAGACGTTTTCGCCCAACTTTTCACACTAGAGTAATGGTTAGATTGAAACCACAGCCAGGGGTGTAATTTAAAACTGTTTCAGAAGTAATGATCTAATTTAAGGTTGGGATTTGTCACGTACGTCCGGAAAAATTTCGGAAAACCCCACCCTTTTACTTCTTACCATATCCATTCAAAGAGTGATGTTCTTTGAATATTTCGTTATAGAGAGAATTACTTCGTTTTAGAGACTGTTTTCAACATGGAATTTGGATTCAAGGTGAATCTCTTGTACAAAATTCGTTATACAGACGTTCGTTATAGGGAAGTTCCACCGTGGATCACTTCGTCACACCTTGAAAGTTTCTTTTCAGGTTTATATCTATCTATAATTTCAATTTGTTACATTGTATCTGCATAATTTTCGTTCGCTGCTTCAATTTTCGTTCAATTGTAGACGAAAACATCACATTAGACTCATCAATAGTTATAATACCGTGTCACATGTACTGTCAACAAATATTTACGAGCTTATAAAAATAAGTATAAGAAATATTACAAGTACCCTCCAATTATTAATAACCCACAAGTATCGAGCCAATTCTCTAGGTAGCTTTATGTTATTTTTAATTATTCTCTCTGATCACTGTGATATCTACAGGAAAACAGTAGATTTCCGTCATCAATTACTTGGATAATCTTCTTCAAAATTGATTTACATATTTCAAATCCAAGATATTAAGACTATAGAAATACTGTCTTGGAAATGCTTGACGTAAAGTAATATATTTATTTTCCTATCTGACTATTTTGTCAATGAATTGTTGCCAACATAATATACTTGTGGAAAGATGTGGTTAATTTGTGTCAAGAACTTATTACTCCTAGAATTGCTCAGATGAGTTTTGAAAATTATAGAAAATGTTCTTCAAAAAGAATTTTGTCTCAAAAAAACTACACCAGAATACTCAGGCAAAATATGATCCAATTCCTCAACTTTCTAAAGGGTTTTCCAATAAGGGGTTTTATTTGAGTTGCCCGCTATTTCAGTAGATGTCACTTTTGCCATTTTTAGATATTTGACAAATAAAACTACGCCATTAATAGAAATGGGCGATACACTCTTAAGAACGCATTTAAATTTTTAAAAATCACTATGGTGAAAATTTGGCACAGACGGTTTGTAAAAACTCGACTATTTTGGGTCGTCGTGAAGCACTTGTTGGACCGCAATAAAGAAATTGGTGGAAAAATTCGAGCTGTTGGAACAAGTTTGTGATGTGAAGAATAAAGCCCGTGATGTCGCTCAAGAACAGCCGAGAATATTGCTGCTGTAGCCGAAGTTCTGAAGAAAACCCAGTTTTTTTTATTCCTCGCCGTTCTTTGGAATAAGGCATTCCACAAACGTCATTATACCGTATTTTGCATTAAGATTTGGTCTTAAGGCTTTTATGTTCAGTTAAACAAGAACTCAAGCCGACCGATCATCAACAACGTCATGTCTTTGCTGATTGGGTCGTTGAAAAGAGGTGATCACAATTGGCCACCGAGATCTTGTGATTTAACACCTTACGACCTTCTTCCTTTGGGACCACGTGAATGAGAAGGTCTACGTCAATAGCCCAGCGTCGATTTAAGACCTTAAAGATGGAATTCTAGAGGCTATCGAGGACATAGGGAGCCACTGGTTATGGTTATGGAAAATTTCATTAAAGAATATGGTCCTGTAAGCGTGGTCGTGGTGGTCATTGCCTGATGTTTATTTTCCACAATTAACGGCATAGCTTCTTCTTTATAACGAAATGAACATCCGATCATTTGATCGAGAAATAGCATTTTTCTTAGAATATCAAAATAACACCTCTTATTGGAAAACCCTTCATTATTAGCAGGTTCAACCCGCTAATGAACACTCACTTTTTTCCAAAGAACCACAGAATAATCGTCTCAGTGTACACAGACCAACTAGGACTTCGTAATGAAGTAAAGCAGGTCGTAGTATTTCGAAAACGTAGAATATTGTAATTACAAAAGTTACAAAGTAAAGTATAAGTATTAATTACTTCGACATGAAAACTTTTTCACAATATACTCCCTCAACAATCACGAAATATCCAAATAACGATTCCAATTACGTTTTTAAGCCATTAAGCAGTCTGCGGATTTAATATCAACCCAGAACTTGGAATATTCCATATTCATTTCTGAGCTAGTCAACTCTCGCGTTGTTGAAACCTCATTAGCACTGAGCGTGTATACGAAGATGAGTTCTAGAGTAAACAGACAGAATAATTCATTTGAGAGGTCAAAATACTCCAACCGAACTGAAGGAGCCTTCTATACGAACGCCTCTGTGCAACGAATGAAACAACGTTTCATCGAAATATGAGAGGCTTGAGTTATGAGGACAGAGATGATTGAAATTGTTGACTCTGGCATTATTTCCTAGAAACTAAATGGTTTTCTCTGAAGAAAGTGTGAATGATTGAATGAAACGTGATGTGTTACACAACCATGGATGAGCGTCTTTCAAGCGAAAATCTTAGCTATTGAAGATGTCTGGATATAAATCTGGAAAGGAACTATCAGAAGTGCGCTATAGCCATACACTCAGATTGTCAAGCTGCTATTAAAGCACTGAGAAAAACTTCAGGACATTGCTAAGTAAAAGAAACGGGAATACATCGACTATAACCTGAAAGAAAATACCGTAAAATGGAATACTGATGGTTCCAAAACCTATACAGGTGCTGGAGCTGGGATAAGCGGGCCAAGTACCAAGTGTGCACTGCTGCTAGGCTCTTTTATGAGCATCTTTCAAGCGGAAATCTTAGCTATTGGAAGATGTCTAGATATAAATCTGGAAAGAAACTATCAGAAGTGCGATATAGCCATACACTCAGATAGTCAAGCTGTTATTAAAGCACTGAGCTCCTACGTCATCGACTCAAAGACGATCTGGGAGTGCAGGAACAAACTCAATGAGGTAAGCAAGAAAAATAAGGTCTTTTTAACCTGGGTTCTTGGCCATTCGGGAATGAAAGGAAAAAAAGGCCAATACAATTGCCAAAGAGGGCGCACAAATGTCACTTATTGGCCCAGAACCCTTCTGTGGTATAGGTAAATGTACCTGTAACAAAGAATTTCTGGAGAAGGAGAAAGCCGAGAGGGAAAAAACCCTGGCGGAATCTCCCAGGGATGGATCAGTTTCCTTGAAAACCTTGAAACAGTAAGATCCAAAAGATATTTCGATCCTGGTAAGAAACAATTACACCTCCTCACTGGCTTTCTTACAGGACACTGTCGCCTCAGGAAGCACCTGTTGAGGATGGTATTGTCGGACACTGACGAGTGTAGGTTCTGTGGGGACGAGAAAGAAACCCCCATTCACCTAGTCACGGAATGCTTTTCAATTTTGAGCTTATGGAGAGAATGCCTTGGGCGAGAAACTTGTGAGAGTGAGGGTTTAGCCTCGTTGAAGCCTTCACAGATATTGGATTTCATCAGATCTCTGGAACTGTAAAGGGTGAGATGAGAACAGCTCTGTAAGAGGGCACAATACATCTTGTGGTCGCATTGAACTGTAACGCCTTTTTCAACTATAACTATGGGTGCCAGGGCATTTTGGTGTAGAAGGAAATGAAAAAGTCAATGAACTTGCAAAAAGTGCATCGAGATAAATACCTTCTGGACCTGAGCCTTTCTGTGGGCTTAGAAGAGACCAATACATCGATCCAGCAGTGGGAGTTGAATAACAGAATAACCCACTAGACTTTCTGGAGCAAAACAACTGATGATTTCACCTTCCTTTACCAGATAGCTCCTGAAATCGTATCTCGAAAGAAATTATACCTTAAATAATGGGATCGATCAATGATTGTATAAGTGTACTATTCACTTCGTGTGTCCATTATTTCTGCTTACCTCATAAGTGACTTTTGATGATGTAGGTCTGATTTTTGAGTTACTATGCTTAGGTGGAATGTTTCCAATTGGCACTCTATTCCTATGTTTTGTACAGAGGTGTGGATTGAATTTTGAAGTAATCCTTCGAAAATAACCAAATGAAAAAGAACTTTTTTGTATGTCAGGCTGTACCTGATCTGTCCCCAAGAAAACATGAAGCAGTCAAACTAGATCAGCATATTTTCTTCAATTATACATAGCCGGTCTAGAAGAAATTCGCTTTCCATACCGCTATCATAGACAAGATAGTCTCCGCGATAACAGTCTCACATCTGTCTGTGGGCATATTGACCCTGCTCCTCGGGAACTCCATGCCATCTTGGAGTCGTGAGTTGCACACACACCGTTCCGCATGGTTCAAAAATAGATCATCGCGGCAGTTTACATTTTCACAACTACCAGAACAAATTTACCCATACGATGTATGCGAATCGTACGCAATAAAAGATCACAATCATTGTGTTGGCATCATTGCTGGGTTTTATGGAGGGTCATAGAAAAAAGATCAAGGAGTGACGTGAATCACTTTACTTTGACAGATGTAGGTGTAGGAGACAACAATGGGATTCTGAAATAGAAAACGCAGTATATGGTGTTCAATTTTGCAATAACTTTGAATGAGTTATTTTGTGAATTTCGGCCAAGAATGGTGTTAGGAATAATGATGCACTAACCGCTAAAAAAGTATGTGGTTTAGGTCAAAAATTAACTGAGATTATATGACATTGCATTGATCCATACATGATCGGACTTTTGTGACGCCAAACGTCTTCTGCTAAATTACAGATTCAATTTGTAATTATATTATCTATTTTCTAGTCAAGAAGTTGTTGAAGCAGTTCGGTTTCAGGGTCCTGACCATATTTTGATTCGTTGAAATGTTGCACATCACAGGTGTAGAATCAAGTCTTTGCCCAAGAATATTCAAGTCTTGTTAACTTTTTTGCAGTTTCTATATGCAACAATTTCACTTATATTTGTGGTTTTCTCTGAGTGTTTGTCCTTCCACAATCAAACATTGATAATAATGTAAGCCTTCAGTTTGTCTCTTCATGAATAAAATCTCGATTATTCATATCATATTGTGGTTGATTGGCAGCTTGACTATCTTCATGTACTCCGACCAATGAGGTCTTTTGTAAGCTTCCATACCAGAGTTACATTTGCCAAGGAATATAACCTACTTCGCAAAGTAAATTATTTTCCTAGAAGACTTCGCTCTTATATAGACTGATGTTAAGATATTACCAGCCAGTAGATTAAGTTGGGTTTGCTCGAATACATATCATTAGAAAAATATTATGTTCTCGGAGGTTCTTGTGACCGATTCACATAACCTACAGATATCGTAGTTCTTTCTGTCGATCTTGTGCAGGAGATATCTCACGAAACAGTGACCTCTGATACGGATAGAGCATGTTGAGCCTTCTCTTGGAGGTGCAATAAGTCTCTTTACTTGCCTTCTCCTCCCTTTTTTCAAATCATCGTCCTCCACACTTATCAGTTTTGGATGATACCCAATATGAAGTCCAGCGAAGGAAATGTTTGCTTTTCTTTTTGCAAGGATGTGAGCTTTTTCCTTTCCCTCAATGTTCTGGTAGGCCAAACTAGAATTATAGCTTGTTGTATACTTTGCCAGTGTTGTGAGGTTTTGTTTACAGTCCCAAATGCGGTCTTAGATTTCCATCTCCATCTCAGGGATGGATCATTCCACTAAGTTCCTTCGGAACTTATCGATATCGAAAAGATATCTGGACCTTGGTAAGAAACAATTACACCTCCTCACTGGCTTTCTTACAGGACACTGCAGCCTCAGGAAGCACCTGTTGAGGATGGGATTATCGGACACTAACGAGTGTAGGTTATATAGGGAGAAGGAAGAAACCCCCATTCACCTAGCCACGGAATGCTTTGCCATTACTTGCCTAAAGAGAGAAGCCTTGGGCGAGAAACTTGTAAGAGTGAGGAACTAGCCTCGTTGAAGCCTTCACAGATAGTGGATTTTATCAGATCTCTGGAAGGCGAGCTGTGAAGGGTGTGGTCAGAACAGCTCTGTAAGTGGCACAATAGACCTTGAGGTCGCAGTGAACAGTAACTCCCTTTTAAACTATAACTATAAACTATCTGTTGTACTTCGCCAATGTTGTGAGGGATTGTTTAAGGCTCCAAATGATCCTTGATTCACAATTTATGGCCATCAGTTACCTTAGTACCATCTGACTATCAGAGGCAACGGCTTCTCTATAGACATACATAGAAGATCTTTGCTTTCCTCAAATACTCAGAGCCGCCAAGTCTGATCACCAGGCAAAACCCACCCTACCCTTCACTAGTTCCGCTCCTGCACCAACCCGACACAAAGTCACACAGAAAAGATCAAGGAAAACGTTCTCAAAATACAAGTGACGACAATTATTCTTATAGACGGTGTGTGGAACTGAATTGAGAGGCGTACATGCCTATCGGCGCTATTTTAACGTCGTGTATGTTTACCTAAAGTTTTAAATTAACATGTGGACAATCTATTTTTGCAACGTACATAATACTCAGTGTAAAATCGGGGACGAATCCGAGTGAATTCGAACACAGCTTATAGATAGTGCGCGAATATATCGCGTGTGACTTTGATGTTACGTTATAGAAGATTAAGTTGGACCTTCAGAAGTTCGTCAATAGACGAGGTTGTCGTAGGGAAAAATTGGTTGGCAATGGTGGTATGGCATGAGAATTGTGGAATTTGCTGGGAGATGTTTTAGGGAAAGAATTGGAGCGAGAGAAAAGGTAGATTTTTGTTTGGAAAGTTTGGGAGAGAGCTGGTGACAGTTTGGTTAGGTAAGAGTTCGATTTGATTGTGATTGATGAGAGCTGTAGGGTCAGCGAATGGTGGTGAAGCGAATGTTGTGCTTCAGAGCTCTGTGGGGTGTATTATGATATCGTAATAATATAGTTTGGTTGATTAAATATGAACTGTAATAGTTTGAATGTGATGATGATGAACAAAAGAGTGTCTGTACCTTTTTTCAAGAAGTAAGCTAGGAATCTTGGTTTTGCTACCATCTCAAATCTATACTCCTCTAACTTTCGTTAATCAGTCGAAAGTTTGACACGTTAGGCGTTTTCGAATAGTTACTCTGGTTAACTCGATCCCTAATCTTCGCGTTCGTTTACCTAACCCGAACATCCAACCACCCTTCGGAAAGTACGGTGCTATTAACTCGATCACTGACTCAGGTTGATCTATCGTAACCCTACACGAGAGCAGGGCGTAGAGTTATCGCATGCGCACTGCAGTTCAATTTTGTGTTTTGTGAAAAAGGCAGGGAAGTCTTCTACTCTTTTCTTAGTAATTTCATATATTCTATTCCTTTAAATTATGGAAAGAGAAGAGAATTTGGCTTAGTGTGAAATCTGTGGTTCCATGAGTCGAGAAAATAATGTGAAACAACTACTCCATAACTTTGTATGTAGAATCTTCTGCGTTAAAGCAAAAACTTTCTTTACTTCTTTAACATAGATACTCAAAGTTAACATTAAACATGCGAGGACACACCAGAAATTATAAGAAATATTTAACAGAAGCCAATAAATCCAAGCAAAGCTAGAGACGATCAGTAGAAAAACTGGAACTGAAAAAATAAATTCTCTACATCTGTAACATAAGTACTTAAAAATGACATTAAGCATGGAAGGGCACACCAGAAATTATAAGAAATATTTTACAAAAGCTTATAAATGCAAGCAAAGCTAGAGATAATCCGAAAATAAACTAGGACTGAAAATAAAAATCCATAAAATATTTGTTATGTTATTGATACGACTGTCACTTCAAATCCTAAACCTGATGTGTTCTTAGAACCCGGGTCTGTGATCCGAGTAGATCCGTTACTTGACCCAATAGATCGAGTTAGTAACCTTGAGTAAGTTTCCGAAAACGATTATATTTATTATTTATGCATGAATTCAAATTTGTATGAACCTGCAGTTTATGTTCCATGAAGAATCATTTAGTTTTATCTGTAATTCTATAAAAACCCCTGTAACTTTATACATATTCACTTATAGGACACAAACTGTGAGTTCATAATAATTTGAATCCATTCGTAAGTACATTTGTACTACAAAACTACCCACTTTCTCTATTTAAGTTTCTGACGAGGTTGCAACCCTTTCCAGCAAGTATGTAGCGTATGTGGTTAAATATGAGACACCCTATAGAAATACTCGAATAGAATTGACTATTCTTTCACCCTCATTCACGTTGATTTGGATCAAAATCGATAGTTTATGTCGAAAATGAACTAGGAAGTGAGATGTAAAGAGATATGTCTGACCATCAGTTGAAAAAATATTGCTCCAAGTTATTCATTGATTTTTTCATTACAGGTTGATATGGTCCTTGCGAACACCTAACTGGAAAGAAATTCCAAAAGGAGAACAGCAGCTACTATACGCTATATGGTGAGTTGTGATTCCAATTTGATTTGCTATAATACTGAACTGAACTGAATAATAAGAACTAATCAAATCGAACTGACAGTAATACAACTGTATGACCAATAAACTCACCATAATTCAAAAACAAAAATTCTAGACATAAATAATATCTGAAGTTTGATGTTACTTAAGAATTGAAGCCGAATTATCAAAATGTATACAATGGAATTGCCATGAATATAAACCATGCAATTATTGTCGTTCTGCACTCTACAGTGCAATTATGGTTGGGCTCAGAAGCTTTCTAAAATGCAATTATGGCTGTAATTTTACGACATTGCTCTTCACTTACATGATATTTTCGACAGCGGGGACAATTAATTATAATTTCATCTCATGAACTCATATGTTGAAGACCCATTTTAAAATCGTCCTGAGAAGTTTTTAAGCGTTTTTCTGATGTGAGATTTTCTGTGTATCGAGAAAAATCTATGGTGTATAGGAGTTCAACGAAAAAGACAGTTCTTTCTTATTTATTATTGGTCTGTGCTCGATAGCATCTCGACCGGTCACAAATAAGAGCGGAAATAGGACAGGAAACTGGAACTAAAAACGCTAAAAGCTCTCTGGACACATAAACTATGCTTTGTTCAGTTTATGTGGGAGCATCTACTACAGATCTGTTTCTTCCCATTACAATCCTAGGATGTATTGCGATTGTATAGTGTGAACTTCAGCCCATTTTTCCTCCTAGTTGCATTGTTATCCTGGTCTGAATTGGAATAGGGTATATTCAGTATCTATTTTCCTTGGGTTGGAAATGAATTTATTTTTTAGGCAAATTCGTCTTCAATATCCTTTGTTTTGTTTTCGCTTGTTACTAGGATAATAGCAGCTTCACTTCTGCCCGAAATTTTTAAATTTTGAACGGAGGGTGATCTTGTGAAATTCGTTTGATTTTATACTTTTTGTTCGATTCCTCAGTGACCAGAAACCCAGACTAAAGAATGTCCAATGCTTTGAGTCGATGACATAGAAGTTCAGTACTTTAATAGCAGTTTCACTATCAGAATGAATTGGTATGTCACACCCTTGATAGTTTCTTTTAATGCATCTTTTGATTGAAAGTATTACTGCCTGAAAAAAACTCGAATAGGATCCTAAAGATAGTGTACCGGGTGTCCTTAATTCGTTGTCTAGTGAGGGGATCTCAGAAACCCGATGAAATAGAATAAAATGAATGGCACATTTTCGGCTCGATTTTTGGGACAATTCATTTGGTGAAAACCGCAACCTTCTAAGTCAAACCGTTTTCGAGCTATTAGATAAAATTGGAAAATGATGTCAAATGAAAAGTTCTTATAACTTTTTTATTACTGAAGTTATAAATATGAAACTAAAACATTAAACAGGCACTTTTTCTTCTGTAGAATTCATTGAAGCAATCAAATTTTCTTAATAACATTTTGTTCTGGCTCATCGTGTTTCTGAGATCGCCTCACTATTGACAACGAATTTAGGACACCCGGTACACTTTGTTCTCTGCCAGTATACTCCAGCGCCAACCCTATTGTTTTAGGACCATCTTCATACCATTTTACCGTATTTACTTTGAAGTTCTGGGTAGTGTATTCCTTTTCCCATTTTTACTTTTCCCATTACATCTAGTTGAACTTCTTTTCGATGATCATGAAATGTACCAGGACCAAACTTTCTGACCTTTAATTATCCCATTTTGATTGTGACTTCTCCAGATATTCTTAGAATGGCCTCTAGAGAAGGTGCAGATAATGAGACAATTTAAAATGAAAACGTAACCAGTATCTAATGATATTTGTAATTCTACATATTTTTCGAATATTATCAAGTACTGTTTGAAATCTTAGTAACAAATACGATGGCTTATGCAAAATTTAAAATAAAGATCCCTTCGCAGAGAAATCTGAAAATCTTTTGCTAAGTAAGTCATTGTTTATGAAACCCATCGGTTGGCCATGACAATTTGGCATATTTCACTGTGTATATTAAAATTTTAGGTTATGTTGTTTATTTTCTTGTCAGATTGATACGCAATGTTGTCAATATTGTTCTCTGACAACTCGCAAGCTCGTCTGACGAGAACGGGTACAATATGACAGCAAATACTGCCAACTTCAGATAAATAAACTTACGCCTACTATGCGCTCAAACTTTCTTGAACTTACTCTAATTCACAGCTCTATAGAACGTTCTTTGTTGAATCATGACTAAGAATTCACTTCGTTCCTTTCCTTTATCTGAATAATTAACAGAGTAAAATTGAAGTGGCCGAGACAAGTCTTACCTGATCCAGACAAAGTCAATCCAGACCAATTTCCGTCTAGACTCTTCTTATCCTGAAGGCATCACCTCTGATGAAAACTAGGAACTGAATCAGCACCGAAAATCTGCATGGAAGAGAAATAATCTCATTACGATGTCCCTACCATCTAAATTATACAAGAAATTCGCTCCCAAACTGAATTAAACCCACGTCTTGATTTCGTTTTGTTTCAAAACTCGGAGGTCCTAAGGGCATTAAATAATAATATCCCCGAAATGGCAGCAGAGGTGGAAAATCAATTCGGGAAACATGCATGGGAATGAACACAGGGGTGAATAGTTGTTTCGATCGAATTGTGGAGTTCGAGTTTCGCGTACCTTTTATGGCGATGCCAATATGGTTGTACAGGGTGTCATGTTCAGTGTTTTGGTGTCTCTTAATCAATCAGAAATGATGATTACACTTTTGGTAAATGTTAAGAAAATGGAGAGCACATATATAGCGGTTATATTTGTATATTGGTTTCCTGAGAAAAATACGCGCTATATGTGCGCTTCATTAACTTGAATATTGATTCTTCAACCCTGCGGATGCCTAAATGATTACTTTTTTTCACGGTTAAAAACTCTTTTGTTCATTGTTAAAAAAGTCGTTTCTATAGTAACGACACAGAAAGATCACTGAATTCATAAGAATATTGTAGTGAAAGCATTATCTCCAATAGTTATATGTCAGACGATGAACATTTACATTCACAGTTGTACAAAAAATGTTGTTTGTATTTCGTGCCTTAACATTTGTGTTTTTATGACAAATTCGAGTGAATTTGTGGCTAGATCTGCGCTTTCGGCCAAAAATTTACACTTTAATTTGCCATGAAAAAAACACCCATTTTACTCCCTTAATACAAAAATAACTATTCTAGAGCTGTGCTTTTCGTTATAGTGTTCAAAGTTTGTAGTTTTTGACGATATAACTTCTTATTTATACTCTCAAGCCAATGAAGTCCTTCGAATGGAGTAGTCCAATAATTTGAGAGATTGAAGAAGTTGTTTAACTTGTTCCCTATATGTCAGATTCATACTGTTGCCTCCAAAATGAATCAGCTCAGGTAACAACCTGTATATTCTCCATAACACCCTAACATTCTATGAAACTACCAGTAGAACACAACAAAAGACGAAATAACTAGTCTTCAGAAGAATTTCAGCAATTAGGATGTGTGTTCATTATCTCGACTGCTGCAGCAGTGAAGCTAGCTTTAATAATTAGTTATGATGCAACATGTATTTGGAGATATGGCCTCGTTCATCCTAACGTTGTCATAAATGATTCCTGCCTTCCTGCATTATATTCTGTCAGATATCAGCCCCACCTGTTTACTCGTGATATCTCATTAGTTCAAGTTCCACGTGCTGTTGATGGAATGGTAAGGTGTGTGGATTTTATGGGAGATGTACACATGTCAAATATGTTATATGCTCCATTAAGTTGCTTTTATTTGCTTTGTTCCGAAAGAATGCCTATGAATTTCACCAAGTGTTTAGCAGGAACATACCGCAATCAATAATTTCTTTGCAACATTGCAGCCAACAATCTATTGTTAATTTTTTGTCTTTTTATATATCTGCTTGTCGCTGAACAAGTAACAGCGATGTTACAAGAGTAGAATAATGCAGAAGTGATACAACATACACATAAAGTTCCAGAAGATTTCTACGAAAACTGCAAAGGCAATCTATAAATGATTTTATGGTTATAGAGGCAGTTCGAGAGAAAATAATCGAGTTGTCCGAGACATTCTTTGCGCAGGTTCGCAATGGCGAGACATTCTGTATCAAGAGAACCATCAAGGGAACTCTTCTTCCCCACAGAATCTACGCCTGTCAGTTTCTGCTCACCAAATTCTCATCATATGCTTTCTTAGGCGACAATGACCTGTTAGGAAGCCAGTGAGGAGATGTAACTTATTCTTGCTGAAATGCAAATACTTTTTGGACCTTGCAGTTTTTGAAATGACCCATTCCTGAAAGAAACCTCCAGTATCCTGCCTTCTCCAAAAACTCTTTCATATTTAGGTGCATTTGCCTATACCAGAGAAGGCCTCTGGGTTGGTAAATGGCGTTTGTGCTCCCTTTCTAGCTGGTCTGCTAGCCTCTTCAATGCCTTCGATTCCTGAGTGACCAGGGATGCAGACTAAGGAAACCTTGTTTTTCTTTCTATTTCATTGAGTTTTTTTTCGGCACTCCGAAATCAGCTTTGAGTCGATTACATAGGGGTTCAGTGTTTCAATAGCAGCGTGACTGTCAGAATGGATGACTTGATAGTTTTTTTCCAAGTTTCTATCTATGCATCTTTCGATAACAAGTAATTGGGACTGAAAAACACTGGAATAGAATGATAAAAATGTACACTTGGTACTTGGACCTTACCTAACGTAGTTGTTCTGAGGTTTTCATCTCTGTGGTCTTCTATTTTTACGCAAAAATGATGAGCCCGTCAACACTGTCTTTTGCTTATAGAGAGAAATACTTAGGCTTTATTTTTTGATTGATATATTGTTTTGAATTGAGAGCTAACAAATTACAATACATGAAACAAAAAAGTCCCTAGCTGAGGTAAGTGCAAAACGGTGTACCATACTATAATGCGTCTGCGTATGGTACCAGAGCTCAGGGAAAAACCTCAGTAGAAAAAACCCTGTCTCGCCGTTTTTACAAAATAGAAACCTAAAACTATTCGAATAAATACCTTCAATATCCAGATACAAAATACTAATTAATTCTTGCTCTCGGGCCAGGAGGGTGTTTCAAACCAGGGGCCAATTGCACCAAATACTTTGCAACTTTTCACTTTGCACTTTTCACTTTTCAAATGAATTACATTGCACGAAACGCATTCATAATTGAAAAGTGCAATGTGAAAAGTCAAGTGCAAAGTTAGAATCACTTCGGAGAAATTGAATATGTTGTGCAATATAATTAATTTTCACTTTTGAAATTTGTCAGAATGCAAAGTGAAAAGTTGAAAAGTATTTTGGTGCATTAGGCCCCAGGTCTGACCTTCCAAGAGATGATTTATCGAATCTTCTGTTCTTCTAAGACCGCTACATGACCCTATTAAAGTGTAATCATCTCCCATAGATTTAAACAGTGGTATTTTATTCTTAATATCGAATTCAATTTCGGAATAATGATAAAAAACGTGTGACAAACTTATGTCTCCTAGTAACCTGTAGAAATATAATAATTATAATGATTTCATTAGTTCTATAAGACAGAATACACCATATAAGATCTGCACTTCAAGGATTCTTGCTCTCGGGCCAGGAGAGTGTTTCAAACCAGGTCTGGCCTTCCAAGTGATGATTTATCGAATCTTCTGTTCTTCTAAGACCGCTACATGACCCTATTAAAGGGTAATCATCTCCCATAGATTTAAACCGTGGTATTTTATTCTTAATATCGAATTCAATTTCGGAATAATGATAAAAAACGTGTGACAAACTTATGTCTCCTAGTAACCTGTAGAAATATATTAATTATAATGATTTCATTAGTTCTATAAGACAGAATACACCATATAAGATCTGCACTTCAAGGATTCCTGCTCTCGGGCCAGGAGAGTGTTTCAAACCAGGTCTGGCCTTCCAAGTGATGATTTATCGAATCTTCTGTTCTTCTAAGACCGCTACATGACCCTATTAAAGGGTAATCATCTCCCATAGATTTAAACCGTGGTATTTTATTCTTAATATCGAATTCAATTCGGAATAATGATAAAAAACGTGTGACAAACTTATGTCTCCTAGTAACCTGTAGAAATATATTAATTATAATGATTTCATTAGTTCTATAAGACAGAATACACCATATAAGATCTGCACTTCAAGGATTCCTGCTCTCGGGCCAGGAGAGTGTTTTAAACCAGGTCTGGCCTTCCAAGTGATGATTTTTCGAATCTTCTGTTCTTCTAAGCCCGCTACAGGACAGATAAATTTGCAGAGCTCACACTCGAAATGATATTAATTCATATTTATTTGAAAATTTATTCAGAAGCAATGACAGTATTATGCTAATTCGGCAAACAGTCCTCGATCTCCCAAATGCTGCTCCAAGGTACTCCTGGTCGAGGATCTACCTGCATCTCTAGTGTTCCATTTCATCACTAGATACTTGAACCTCTTGGTTGATGTAAATGTTTACCTACGCTGTCAGTTGGTTACTCAGCAACTTCGATTGATGAAACATCGAATGTTGAACACAACTCGATGATTAATCCATTAGTTCGGTCTAATTTAATGGAGTCACGTGACACTGCTCTTATTGAGGCTTGGCCAGTTTAGAGCGCGATGTAGTTATATCTTTTCGATGAATACTTCGAACCTAGAAGAGGATTAGATTTGAGAGTTCTGGTCGCTGATTGAATTGGAAATTAAATTTGCTATCGGTTAAGCCGGTAATCCTCTGGTTGTACATCAGGTTTCTGCAGGTGGCCTGATTGAACCTCGAAGCTACCAATATGCAATTTATCGAATCGATATTCCTTCTATTCGGATTAAGGAGATTATATATTTGTTCGAAATGAATTCGCATTGGATCTATCAATGGTTATTTTTTGTTTAATTCGAAATGAAAAGTGGTTTCAACTTACACGGAATTAATCAATACTAACACCTTTTTTGATTCAGTTTATACTTTTTTAATGCATAATTCTCATCGGCAACCGAACATAAATTATTCCGAAATATGTATATACAGGTTTGGAATTCACATCTGAAACATACGAAATAGAATGTATCTGTCAGAGAATTCTTCCCTCCAGTTGCACAGATGAATATTCGAGACAATCACGTGCTGTAACATACTGAATTCCTTCGTCTCATTGCAATATTCTAGTATTGTCTCTCTCTCTTATCGTTGGAAGGAGCATAATTCATTTGATATGGTAGACAACAGTAAATACTTGAATCGAGTATTACGTGCAGCCTGAAAAATTAAATAATTCTCTGTCTGATCCATTGAATATCGTATGTTTCAGATGTGGATTTCCAAATCTGTACATATATTGATATGATATCGTATAATTATAATTCATTTTAGTTTTGAATTTTATGCAAAATTACACGATCCAAACAATTTCCCCGCTAATTTGTAATGGTATCACAACCATATTGACTCTTCCTCAGGGTGGATTCATTTGAAGAATTTTCGTGACATCTCTTTATTAATTCCTTTTCTGAATTTCAGTTAATCATGCCATGGAAACACTCATCTGTTTTCTTCCCAGCCTACCTATTAACACAATTCTAACTCCTATAACTATAAATTAATCTAACTACACTGGTGGTTAGCTTTAGAATCATATCAATATATTCTTTTGACATGAGTGCTCACAAAATACAATACATGAAACAAGTGATGATTTTTTTAATCTCCTGTTCTTCTAAGACCGCTACAGAACCCTATTGAAGGGTAATCATCTCCCATATATTTAAACAGTGGTATTTCCCTCAATAATTGAACAACGAATCAGAATTTGTGAAAACACTCAGGTAGGTCGATTTTTGATGACATGGGAACATAATCTGGAATACTAAACTAGTTTCTACTAGCAACCCTCCAGAGAGGGTTGCAACCACAGAACATAAAATATAAGAAGTGCTATCTGCCTACTAAACCCCTACAACACGCGTGACATTTGAAACGTCAAAAATAAATGGGGCGATTGGATTTGGATTCTGAGGGGTGGTCGCTTTTTGTAAGAGAGAGGTTCTATGGTTTCGTCCCGAATTTTGACAATGCTCTGTGTTCCAGAAAGAGAGAGAAAGAAGATAATATATATTTTTTATTCAAATTACTTGCTTTTCCTATGGTTTCGGAATTAAAAGGCAGATTTGAAAGAAAATATACATTATAAAAATAATCATTTTATTAGGCTCATGGTACAGTACATAACTATTGAATGTTTTGAACTAACAAACATTCATGATCAACCACAGGTCTTACAATTTGAGTACAGTTGAAAAACTTCCGAGCAATCGTTGACAAATTTGAAGCATTTGTTCATATAATACGTATAGAACATCAACACTTGTATTAAAAAAGTCATGTTAAGTCACTATAGGTAGTCACTACACAGTACACTGATTCATTCGGAAGGCAAAGATACATCCAAAAAGAGAATGATTACTAAAACCTTGTTGGTTATCAAAGAAACACAAATATAACTTCAATGTCCTCACAAATACTTTCATATTGGCAATTTTAAACAATTATTCTAACTTTTTCACTTCCTTCTTCGACTCAAACAAAACAACACACAAACAATAAAAATGGCAGCATTGACATCCCATCCCATTAAATTTGACATAACTTGGATTTAGCTCAGACATACGTCACTGCTTGGCTCAGTTGGCTCCGCCCCCAAAATAAATGGGGAGAAGTATGTCCGTGTTGTAGATTTTACTTCTAGCGTTTCACCCCCCTGGTTGCAACCCAATCAGGAATTCGAATCGGGAGAGTGGGTAGTTTTATAGCACAAAGGTATACATGGATTCAAATTTGTATGAACTTGCAATTTGTGTTCTAGAAAGTTATTATTCAAAACTCAACCGCGTGTTTATGATGGAATTGCAGTACCGATAAAACTAAATAAAACATTTATCTTGTTTATACAAATCTGAATCGAAGATCATGTCTCCTTGTCATCAAAAATTGACCTGTCGGAATGTTCTCACGAATTCTAACTAGCTGTTGAGTTATTGAGGGTGAAAACTTTAAAATGAGACACACTCAAAAGAAATAAGATCCTGATATATTCTCCTGAGTTTTATCTGGAAAATGATTAACGAAAGAGTTGTCTCATCTAACAGAGAGAAAAATGAGATCGTATTTCGAAAGAAAAAAATTCAAATTGATGGTAAATACATAGAACTCATCTGAGCAGAGAGAAAAATGAGATCGTATTTCGAAAGAAAAAAATTCAAATTGATGATACATACATAGAACACACCCACAAAAATGAAAAAAGATTTCCTGCACTACTGTTGTTCGCCAGCTCTCATTAATCTTTGTAGTTGATATGAGACACCCCACATAAAAGCTATCAAGGCAAGGATTGCCTAGGGAAATCGAATGCTCGGAAGACTGTGAGTCTCGAGAATGAAGGAAGCAATTTCACACAAACGACGATGCTTCTGGCAATTTGGACCGACTTACGGAATTAATATCAATCAGGAAGGATCACATGCAATATGGCTGATGCTCTGCGAATTGATCAACATTCAGCTGGCAGTTCTTCTGGAAAAACGTAACGTTTTTCGAATTCAATATTTGGCATAAATCTCTGAGATTCTATGATAGATAGAGACTGGAGTAAACTTTTAAGTTTGAAACTTTGGCTAGTCCAAGAATGTGACTTTTCCTAGGTAGTAAACATATTTCAAAATTTGACAAATATCAATTGAAAAAATATCGCTACTCTCCAGATATCGATTGAAGTGTAATCAGGGAGAATCTGCATTTCTATAATTTTTTTTTTGGTTTTCACTCCCAGTCTCTGAAAGAAAAATAAATAAAAAAATTCAATGAAATGAAATGCCCCTTCGTAAATCCTTGCACTGATTGTTCAGGAGCAAATTTGTTTTGAAAACGTTACGTTATCCTTTTCATTTATTTCTTTTTTAAGTGTACTGTTAGGCAACAATTTTTTAGAACAAATTTGCTCCTGGCAAATAAGTGCAAGGATTTAGGCAGGAGCAATTCATCTTATCCGATTTTTTTTCAATTGTTTTCGTTTCAGAGACTGGCAGTGAAACAAAAAAAAGTTTTCTAGAAAATAATATACTCTGTTCATATACTATTTAGCTCAAAGTAGTCCACGGAAATTGGGCATATCCACTGTATACATTAGAATTTTAGGTTATGTTGTCCATTTTCTTGTCAGATTGATACGCAATGTTGTTAATATCAAGAAATAAATCGCGGAGTTTGTCTGATCTGACCTGGAAAGCTCATCAGACGAGGGCCGGGTACATTTGGCAACGTTGACTTTATTTTACGTTAAGACAGTAAATACTTTCAACCTCAGTAAATAAACAAAGGCCTACTTTGTGCTCAATAATATGCGAAAGGGTTGTAAATGGTGCTTTGAATTAGCAAGGAAATATTTGGGTTACAATCGAAAGATATTAAGGTGAAATTGTCAACCTCGACGCATTCAAATTTAGATGCTGTCAGATGTGTTGTCAGAAGTTCGTAATAAGTGGTTATGGAATTCCTATCCCTGGGACTAATCCAGAAGGGCTAGGGAGGGTGACTAATGCATACTTAAAATTATTGCTAAAGAAATCGAGAGAAATGTACGAAACACATGTAAACGTTATATGTAGATCACTTACAATTGTAAGGAAAAACCTTGACTTCTTACTACTCCGTTCACGAAAGGTTGAGCACATTAGGCGCGTTCTTTATTTATCTGAAGTTGGCAGTATTTGCTGTCATAACGTAAATAAATCAATGTTGCCGAATGTACCCGGCCTCGTCCGACGAGCTTGCGAGTTATCAAACAACTCTATGCAATATTGACAACATTGCGTATCAATCTGACAAGAAAATGAACATCATAACCTAAATTTTAATATACACAGTGGAATATGCCAAATGCCAACCGACGGCTCAAACTTTCGTGAACGGATTATACCTCAAGTATAGAGTATACTTAAATGTGCAATTCACAGATAGTGGAGGGTTCAGAAATAAAACAAATATTTCATGCTAAAAATTCTGCTTTTCAGAAACCTTCTAACGAATATGCACATTTGAGAATTCATTTGTTTTCATTTCTCCCCGCAATACATTCGTAATATATAAAACAACATAAAAAGCAAGGAAAACTTTCCATGACGAATGAATCATTCACGTTTACATTACACGTTTTCGTTTCCAACCCCCAGATGAGATTCGCGATTAACTTTTCTTTCGACAAACTTTGCTACCCTCAAATTAAGAAGAGTACATCTGCTTTCTTGGGTAGAGAGCTTCGAGCACCTGAGTTCTGACTCAACTCTCGACTTTTACATGAATAAACTGGAGTATTTCAAAGATCCATTGAAATTCGGGCTCTGATCCTTCACGAATTTCTACTATTGCAAAGTCCAAAACTCTCTTTGGATTAGAGTTGATGAGTTGGATTGTCGAATAATTGAATTCATTAGAAATGCTCAAGATGTTTGCGGGGGCAACAAAAGGATCCTTTCGCACTACATAATCTCAACTTTTCAGAAAACTGCGATGAAAGCTCGTTGGAATATGAAGTAGATTATCCTAGGAATTTTTTGATGGAATGAAGTTCTATTCTATTGTTGTTATGACTTTGCCAATTATAACTTTCGAATGCTAGGTATGTCTGTGTATAAAGGGGGAAAAGAGATTTATCTTCAAATTAAATTCAGAAAATCTGCATTTGAGAAATATTTTTAATTTGGTACAAATGATGTTTGTACCAACAGTGCCCTGTCAGCAATCCCACCAATACCCGAAGCTCAGCTCGTAACAACTTAAGGAGCTTTCTGGAATAGCTAGGAGAAATCATCACGAGTTCTTGGCCTGAGTAAGTCCAAGAATGTTTCTCTAGAGGGCTACTACCTGACGAGTGTACCTCCTGTTCACTGTGTAAAATACTTCACAGGAGAGTTATAGGAGGAACTATCTACAATCGACAATAGATGAATTTTCATGAATAAAGATATGTTGCATAATGCTTATAGTCCATGGGCCAGCGCCTGTTTTTTATGATGATCACTAACAATTCGAATATTTGTGAGTAGCTTCATTTTACGAGACGCCCAACGTTTTCCTCTACGAAAATTCTCTATAGTGAGGGCTAATACAGTATTGAGGCGTCAAAAGTGTTGGATGGATGAATGTTAAAATTTTATCACTAACAGCTACTTTATAAATTAAATCTTGAAACAATTTTATTACAAATTGAAAACAATAATTGTCCTACAAAAATGATGATTCCATCAAAGCGTCTTCCACTCCCAACATATAACAACAACTAGGTCTAAAAAAATTATCACTAACCGGCTGATTTTTTCACTGTTGCTTAGCAAATATTTCTTTTATCAACTGGTCATATTGTTCTACAAATGTGGTGGTACATTTTTCCAGTCCTACGATCGGAAATTGTCAATTGTTAGTAATCATTTCGAATTGTGGGTTCTGTGGAATAATTTCTGAAGTAGGACTGAAAAAACGTACCACTCAAATTGTAGAACAATGTGACCATATATAAAGGAAATATTTGCTAAGAAACAGTGAAAAAATCAGCCGGTTAGTAATAATTTTTTTAGACCTAGTTGTTGATAAATGTTGAGAGGGGGGGGACACTTTGATAGAATCATCATTTTTGTAGGACCATCATTGTTTTCAATTTGTATTAAAATTTTTTCAAGATTTAATTTATAAAGAAGCTGTTAGTGATAAAATTCGTACATTCACCCATTTAACACTTTTGAAGCCTCCATACTGTATTAGTCCTCACAATCGAGAATTTTCGTGGAGGAAAAAGTTGGGAGTCTCGTCAAATTGAAGCTACCCACAAATATTCAGATTGTTAGTAAGCATTATGGAAAACAGGCGCTGGCCCATGGACTGTTAAGCAAATAGTGGCTGAAAAACTATCAAAAACATGAAATTCAAAAAGGTTATATGTGTAACTCCAAATGACAATTATTAGTGTCCTCAACATACTTTTCCTCCAGTATGAAACAAGAATAATAAGACTGACCTTCCCGGATAAAAATCGAGCTAAAAATGAGAATAATTGCTATTGTTTCCAAAGCTTCGAATCGATAATTCAGCATTCGCAGTTTGAAACAAAAGCCGGTGAATTGTTGCATATATTCGAGACTGGAGCGAGGTACAAATCTCCTACAGTTTGCATTCATTTCGAACCTGTCCAGTTTGCGATATTGAAGTTTCATTTGTATTTAAAAGCGAGGTATGCTCGCTAACGCGATTTTCAACCATTAGATTTTTCCATTCGATGAACGATTTCGAAGTAATATCGCAGAGATTCGGAAAAGCGTTTGGAAAGTTGAGCTAAAATAAAGGGATTGCTTGGAAAATTCCAGGATTTGAGAAGGAAACGCACGGCTTACGCGAGCAGAATTGAAAAATAGGAAGGGAATAGAGATGGGGTGGACAAAAGGTCTTTGTGGTCAAGATTGTTTCTGCCCTTTTCTTCAGGGTTTTTCGTATTTCGTTTATGTCCACTGGAAAAGATGATCTCGATGGGACATTGCAGTATTGGATAGTTTTCCATACAGGTTTTACACTTTGAACATGGTATTCATCTTTTAAGTCTTTCAAAAAAGTGCAAGAAATATCAACTCGTTTATTCCTTAACTCATTTGTAGTCATTTTCTCACCAAGTGGTTCTAGATTATGTTCTTCCCAATTCGTTTCACTGTCTGTTCTTCTAAAGATACTGTTTTTTTTTATTTTCCGTAGAATGATCAAATCTTGGTCAAGATCTCGCTGTAGAAGCTCTATAAAAAAAGGTTTTCTGGTCTACATATTCTTTAAAAGTCATTCTCAATCCATTCGTAGGTACTGCCATATTATTTTATACATTTTACTGACACAAAGGAATTTTTTATCCTTATCGTTGGATAGCGAAGGAATTGATTTCACATGTTTAGAATTTCAGCGATTTTCGAGAATCTAAATCTGAAGGGTTTTCCAATAAGAGGTGTTACTTTGAATAGCTTGCTATTTCGATAGATGTTTAGTTTGAAGCTGTCATTTTTTGACATTTGACAAGTAGAAACTACGCCATTAATGAAAATGGAACGATACACGCCTCTAGAAAGCATTGAAATTAACTATAAAAATGGTGAAAATTTGGCAGAGACGGTTCGTAAAACTCGAACATTTTTGGGTAGTCGTGAAGCACCTTGTCAGACCGCGATAAAGAAATTGGTGGAAAACTTCGAGCTGTAGGGACAAGTTAGTGATGTGAAAAATAAAACCCGTGCAAGTCGCCCAAGAACCCGAGAATATTGCTGCTGTAGCCGAAAGTGTTGAAGAAAACCCAGGTTTGTCCATTCCTCGTCGATCTTTCAGTGCTACTCTACGTGCCACACAAGCAACGAAACCATTGATCTTTTACGGAAAAAGTTTCCGGACCGTGTTATCTCTCGTAGAGGTGATCACAATTGGCCACCGAGATCTTGTGATTTAACACCTTGCGACTTCTTCCTATGGGGCCACGTGAAAGAGAAGGTCTACGCCAATACCCCAGCGTCGATTCAAGACCTCAAAGATAGAATTCGTGAGGCTATCGAGGACATAGGGCAGCCACTTTGCGATTTGGTTATGGAAAATTCCATTGAAAGGATATGGTCCTGTAAGCGTGGTCGTGGTGGTCATTTGCCTGATGTTATTTTCCACTATTAAAGGCATAACTCCTACTTTATAAAGAAACAAACATCCGATCATTTATATTGAAAAAATGGCATTTTTCTTCGAATATCAAAATAACACATCTTATTGAAAAACCCTTTACTTGTTGTTCTTATTTCTCAACTGCTATTGTTTGATGACTACCTGGGAAACCGCAAAATGGCTTTGGCCCAATAGATTAACGCCTTCCATTCTGCTAGATCCATACAAGGGAGTCAAGCGCTTTTAGGGCTATTTTACAGTCCGATAATATAAAGATCCTTCCTTTCAGTTACAGAATCTCGTACCTTGAATATTAATTACCTTTTTTTCGCTTGAAAAACTGATGAACAGAGGCTGATAAATGCAGCATCAATGTGAGGTCAGGTCACAGTTGTAGTGTGAATCAATTCAATCAATTGCACAAAAAAAATTAAAATGAACAACACTCAGACAAGAGAGATGATAATGAAGAAGGAAAAGGATTAACCCAACAATCTAATTATTTCTTTCAAATATTCTTACTCCGTTTTAAAGTCTATTTCAATTAAGCTCTAAGCATAATGCCAGCTCTTCGTAAACGAAATGCCAATATTTAGTTCATATTCTTTCACTGTACCCCAAATTCTCCATTGTTACAGGTAACTCACCTCATGTTTCAGTGGTATCAAACCCTTTTCGGAGACGGCCTCAAAACCTGGAGCAATTAATTCCACTAGAAAGCCGTCAACTATTGGTCATTCATGTGGTGTGCAACATTTTGTGATCTGCTGCTAGCAGTATCGCAATGTCTACTCATGTGGGAGCATGTATGTAATATTCCCGGCAGATGAGGTAGTATATCTGTCGTACGGTCGCGTTATTTACATACCTTCCGGTTCCCCACCTAAAGAAACACTCGCTACTCCGCCTGCCAGAACTTCCTACTCAAGCGGAAGTCACGTGTCCAACCCTAGTCTACCCTCCACTAGCACCAACTCTTCTACTAGAAGTCACCATTCGACCAAGAGCTGGCCTATTGATCCCTGTAGACCTCAGGAGGTTCCTGAAACCAACTCCTTGTCTTCCTTGAACGAATCTAGCAGTGGTAATACCAGCAACCTTCCACCTGTGAGGCCAAGAAGAAAGAAGGAGTTTCAATTCAGACTCCCTGCGTTGCTGTCGAAATCCAAACCAAAACCAAAGACCCCGGTTTTAGAAAGAAAACTATCGTTTTCCGACTTTGAAACCTTCGCAAAGGAACGACGAGAGAAATCTGTTGAATCTGCCATTAACCGTTCTTCAGATTTCGAGTACCAGATCTCGCGAAGGTCGAAGCAAGACCACGGAACTCCTCCGCAGGTAAACGGAGAATCTGCAAGCCCGACTTGCAGACCCTCAATTTTGAAATCGGGTAAGTGTGTGGCCAATAAACCGAACAAATCCCCTTGCTTAATGATTAGAGAAACTGACGTGTTCAATTTTGAGAGACCCTCCTCTTCCAAGGCCCGATCCTCCTCAGCTTCGTCCAAATGTGAAGAAGATTCGACTAAATCGAGACCTAAGAGTGAAGTGTTGAATTCTAGTGCGTCTAAGAGTACGAATGTGCGTAAAATAAGTTCCGAAAAGTCCCCCCAAATAAAAATAACTAGTGATAAGTCTCCTCAGAGAAACCAGCGTGAGAAAACCCCCCTAAGTAGTGGCAAAGGAGTCCTGACAAGGTCCTTCAGTTTGAAGCCTAATTCCTCCAAATATTTCGGTGAAAAACCTAACTTCAGTGCATCCTTCGATCGCGATTTTCGTGAAGTTACCCCCCCGACGAATTCCTGTAGGGAAAAATCTCCACCAGGAAAAACCCCTATCGAGAAAAAGCAACTAGCTAAGTCCCTGTATAACAAACCAGCGAAGTTACTGAAGAAACCTCTTCAGCTCAGCAAGTCCTTCAAAGAAATAACGACTGCAGCTCCTGCAAAAACCCCAAGTACACCAAACCCAGGAAAAAAGTCCCCATCATCTAAAAGTTTGACTGTTGATTTCGATTCTTTGTTCAGAAGAGAAACGAGTCCTGCTAAAGTGTCCTTGAAGAATTTGGCGCCGAAATTTGAAGACGATTCAAGGTTAGAGTGTGACGTGTGTGAGAAAACTGTCAAGAGTGCGTTTTGGCTTTTACACAAATCCCCAGTTTGGTTTCGGGTTTTTTGAGAATAACGAGGTTTGTTTCAGCTTTACAGAATGTGTGAATGTTTGCTGTACTAACCTTAATTCTTTTCATACACGTTATGAATGGAGACTCAAATGAAATTTACTTTTTTTGCGCTCTATAAATATGCCCGCCTGGCCTGGAGATGGTCTCGAACGACTCGTTCGGATTCACTGATGAAAAATCCGTGTTCAATGAAAATTACGTTCGGCTGTGAACACGATCGCTCTTGAACGTAGGGTTGCCAACTCTGAGATATTGAAATGAAGGACACTCTATATTTCTGAAAGGACATCAACAATTCGAGAACGGGGGACGGGGAAAGGATTAGCAAGAAAGTAGAAAAGCTAAAAAGCTTTGAAACATGAGTTATCTTTTAGGTTAGGTCAGGTTTTTTGTGTAAAAAATAGGTTTACTCAGTTTCTCCAAGATAACACAAAGTTTTAGTGGAAACTTTATTCAAAAAATATGAAAAAACATAGTCGTTGAAAACAAACATGAAAAGATTAATAATGTTAAACATTTCAAATGAAAACTGAACTAAACAATTTGCTTTTTAAATTTATTTTCAATGTTTTGGATAGCGTATCATGGTGTATGGGAATTTTTGAAATTTCATTTGTGGTATTGTGGTTACTTGAATGTTTTATTCATATTTTCGGATTATAAAAGACATTTACAGTCCTTTGACACCTTTCAAAAGGGCAAAGGACATATAGTCCGTTCACGAAAGGTTGAGCCGTCGGTTGGCCATGACAATTTGGCATATTCCCCTGTATATATTAAAAAGGTTATGTTCTTTATTTTCTTGTCAGATTGATACGCAATGTTGTCAATATAACATAGAGTTCTCTGATAACTCGGAAGCTCGTCGGACGAGGCCGGGTACATTCGGCAAAGTTGACTTTATTTTACGTTATGACAGCAAATACTGTCAACTTCAGATAAATAAACAAACGCCTACTGTGCTCTCAAACTTTCGTGAATGGACCATAGGTTCAGAATAAAGGGCTGTTGGCAACTCTACTTGAACGTGTTCCGAAATTTCCGATTTCTACCTCCGATCATTCCAATATTCGGTATTTCGAAAGAAAATGATGACTCGCAAATTTCTGCAAAATTTCATGGAAAACATCTCATTAAAAATTGTTCCAAAAAAAATATTTTGTCTGTGCTTAGTAAACCGATAAATT
This sequence comes from Propylea japonica, assembly GCA_013421045.1. Classification (NCBI taxonomy): domain Eukaryota; kingdom Metazoa; phylum Arthropoda; class Insecta; order Coleoptera; family Coccinellidae; genus Propylea; species Propylea japonica. The sequence goes on from CM024245.1 coordinate 58,232,409, forward strand.
TTTGGTCTCTACAACTCTTCTTTACGGCTTTGGAATTTTCAGGGTAGATTTGAGTCAACTACATTTCTTTTTGCTTCCATGAACAGTAAAAATCGTTTGATGTATTTCAGAGTTACATGTCAATTACATATCAAAATCATAGAAGACCGACAGTGAGAGTTTTGAGAACCATACCAGCATTACGAGCCAGAATATTTCTTTTTTTTTTGAAAAAGTTTCAATGATACGATTTAGACGAATTTCAGCTCAAATATGTTTTTAATATCGAATTTGATATCGATCTGATCTGTGATTGATTTTTTCATAAAAGCGTATATTAAAAAATCAATGAGACGTTTAAGTGAGAGTTATAACAAAATATACAAACTTGTGTGAATAAATCTAGGGTTGTATTGAATCAATTTTTACTTGTTTTAATTAATAACGGTAACCCAAAACTGAACTATTTAGCTCGTAGCATATTCCAATCAATAACCAGTCTAATAAAACCCATGTCAGATTAGTTTAATCAATTCATTAATGATTTACGAGTATATGTTACGGTATTGTTATGAATTCAATATACAGAGTCAATTTAATTAAGTTCCAACTGAAATCGGGAACAATTTTGATTCGTGAAAGTATGTTGGTATTTTGTGCGAATCTACATGACAATCAATGGCAAAATAATCACTACGGTTCGCAATATATTCTTCGGAATTATGCATTCAATTTTCAACTATGGTTCAAACCTGAAAAAACAACTTTTATTATTTTTATTCTTTATTATCAAATTTTTATGTGACGAAATATATTCGTGATATTCATTCGATTCCCAGAATTATCTATTACATCGCAAATCGGATTTGAAAAAATCGCACAAACTGAAGGTAGTAATTTCATTTGAATCCAGTTGTCGCATTAATGGAAGAAGATTATACGCTTGTGGTTCACGCGATTTCGCAAATCCAATTATCTGAAATAGAAATTCACCGTCAACTATATCGAACTTCCTAATAGGGATGTTGACTCATGTTACGAATTCATATAAATTGAGGTTTTCCTCATAGAAGGAAATTTTTGCAATCCTAAAAAACCATTTTAGTGATCTCATTATTCTCGTTGAATTAAATAAAGCTGATTTAAATTATGTTATTTATTATCAACTATCACGTGATTGCGACAGCCAATCAGAGGTAATCCGTATAGTGACGTCAAACTATCCGTATTGTCATTGCAAATTCGAATGTTCGGTGCTCAGATCAACAAAATACATCGAGAAATACATTCATAGGCCGGGTTCCACAAAACTCCAATCACCTTGATTATTGAAATATCATCATTTCTCTGCAATTTTCAGTTCATTTTTGACATAAACCATCGACATACTTCAATATGAACGATTTGATTGCCAATCAAGCTTTGTGAAACCCACGGTTCTGTGACTTGAACCATAGTAAATATATAATATATCATATCTATGATTCGAACTTACGAAGTTGAAAGCTGTAAAAGAACAGAATACCTAGTTCGTTACAAGAACGATAATCTACAATTTTCTTTATAATGGAGATAGGATTCATCAAGGGTAATAGTAGTAACTTTTACCGAAGATAAATTCCCTTATGGTCGCAAATTTCTTTGCTGAAAACAAGGATTTTTGTGCAGCGGAGCTTAAAAACGTGAAATTGTCTTTGTAAGTAGCAGACTTTTAACTCATATTTATTATTACAAATAAAAGAAGCACCTCATTCAGCATTTACAGACCGACCTATTCATTTTGAAGGCTAAGATTGAACTTTTCCACAAGGGATCGGGCAAAATCAGTTCGCTTTGACAGAAGTCAAAGTATGTACACTGTATTATGACGTAATCATCAGAACGTGAAAAAATTGAGCATTTCCGCGGGAATTTTGAATGGTCTTTTAATTTACTCATTTTTATTGGCAATTACTATATTTTTAAGGAAAAAGTAATTTTTTCGTGTTTGTATTGGGTTTATCTTTGAAATAAAATAAATTCCAAAAAGTAGTCAACATGTTGACTACTTTTTGTGCTACAATAGGGATGCATCCCTATTGTAGCACATCCATAATCTGATACTATAACAAATATGAAGGAAATTGATAATACACAATTAAAGCACAGAAAATTAATAATATTCATCAATGAAAATCAATAAATATCAAACTGATACTTCAAAGCTACACTCACCGTCAAAATAATCGATCCACTCAAAAAATTTAAGAAGTTTTTTAATTCATAAATATGTTATTTCAAGTCCGATTCGATTGAATTTTTTATTCAATTGTAGGTGTGTTCATCCTTAATTAATCACCTGTTTTGAATTTCAAGGAAACTCGGTGTACGTCATTTTATACTGGGTGAAACAAAATCTGTTTTTTTACCCTAACTTTAAAACCACCCCTAGTGTGTTATAGTTGTTCCACCGCGTGATTTCTTATTTCATCTTCAAGACATATCTTCTCTTGACAGGTTAAATTCTTCATTTATAACAATAGCTCAATTTTTGTTAAAGATACAGGGTTTTCAGACATGATGAAGTTGAACTGAAGTATTTTCCGGCAAGAGAATTTTCGAATTTTCATTGATGAACGAAATGATGAAATTGTTCTATTTATCGGAAAACTGATGAAAAATCTGAATAATTAACTATTCTTTCAGTTTCTTGTACCACAAAAATAATGACGTTAAGATCCTCAAAAGAGATTCATCCATCTCATAAAAACATAAATTGGAAAGAAAGCAATTACAAAGCGAATAATAACCAAATCTTCCTCTTGAAAGCTCATCAAAACGTGATGAATTTTCTGAATACGGATAGAACAAATGGAAAATAAAATCAAGGCGGCAATGATTAATAACCGTTTTAATGTTTTTCCGCTATTCTTTCTCTTCCAATGTCTTTAATTAAATCCTGAGTTTATTGTAATTATAAAATTCCATGCCAACATAACTGGGATGTTTTGCATTCATTTTAATGACGATCTCCCGTTTTTCTTCCGAATTTTAGGCATATTTTCGTGTGATGTTTCGGGAGAAGTCATTCGGGGGCGTTTATGAAATGTTTCTATTTTGCACTGGTTTCCATTTTGCGTTATTTTGGTAAGATGATTCGTTCTATCGTATCATATAAAAATTCTTTTATTTGTTTCTCATTTGTAAACTTCAGTTTTCACAAACACAATATTAATCAGGAAAGTTTATTTTATCAAGTCACTAACTTGTAAAACTGACCGTTAACTTGCAAAATTTTTACAAGTTAGTAGTATTATTTACATTGACAGTTGTCAAGTACTCTAATTTCATTAATCCTGAATTTCAGAGTTCCTGGAACGAATGTGTTTCTCAATAAACGTTCTCAAACTATTCAAAAACGATATTCGTACCTTGTTTCATTCGTATTCATTTGTTTTCCTTCTCAAAATTGCAAATATCCTAGAGGTTTTTTGACCTGTAAACTCACTGACAGTTGTCACGTTGCTTTTAATTTCATTCATTCTTCTAATTTCATCGTTCCTGGAATAAATATTCTTAGTAATGAACGTTATAAAAGTATTAAAAAACGATATTCATATCTTGTATCATTTGGATCTGGCCTTCTTCGTCAAAAATGAGCAAATATTCTCGAAGGACTTCCCTCTCGTAAAGCCACTGACAGTTGTCATGATTTTCCGATGTCATAAATAATCATAAATGATCCAATCATAGATTATAGAGTATACTATATAATCTTTGGATCCAATTTTTAGAAAAATTTAACGCAATTATTGAGATTTTTTTTGGAATTTATCTAAACTTTTCACAAATGAAAAACAAATAAAAAATAAAACAATACACGCAAGGAAACGGCTTTTACTGGCTCGAGGAGGCAACTGACTCGCCTGCGGCTCGTCAGTTTCGCCAGTAAAAACCCTCTTACCTAGTAATGTTATATACTATGTATATCAAGTCACAATTTTTGAAGCAACGTAATCCCTCAACGATTCGTTTTTAGTCTTATTCAAAAAAATTCCTCGTCTTTTCTAAATTTGTAATTCATTTCCATCAATCCTGAAGTAACCTGTAGCACAAATCTTGTTCAAACTCTCGATATTTTGAAAATACAGTGAATCATCCATGTATTTTGCCTTCTTCACCAAATCAAATCACCATTACTCACTCACTCAACAAAATATTCTGTTTTTTTTTTCAGGAAACCAGATATAAATAAGGACAAAAAGGTCACCCCATCACCAACGAAAAAAGTCAACGTGAACGTCCCAGGAAAAAATGGCAACAAATGATTCAGTGTTGAAAGATCTCATTCATCCTTGTTACAACGACCATTTGAAAGCTCACAATGCCGTCACATTCAAACTTGTCAGAACAGGTTAGTAATATTATTAATACTTATACTTCGGAGCAAATCTCGTCCTCGTTCGAAGTAAATACAAGGAAGCGGTATCAAACAGAGCATCCATGGTTAGTTATTTTGCTCATCAGCATCGAGAATAACTCTACATAATACGAGGCATTCTAGGATCTATAATAAGAAATGGTACGTTTCTTCAGGTATTATTATACCGAGAACGCCATCTCTGGAGGTCCAAACGAACAACCTAATTCCATGCCCAATAAACACAGTAACGATTAAAACACGTTGTATTTTTAGGTAACGTCACTATATTTCATCGTTGAAAAAACGGTTAAATGTCGTTAAGAAATACGTTTCCTTTTTCCTTTTTGTTACATCGTAACGTTTTTTCACACGTTGATTCAAGGTTGATTTAACGTTGCAAGCCTCTTCCTTGTGATGAGTAAAATACAAAATACCGTGATTGAACGTATTGACAACATACTGATCATTGAATGGATTCAAACATTGAACGAATCTTAAGTAGAATAAAAGTTGGTGTACTTCAAAGTGAGTGAATAAAGAGTGAATCATTCAACGTTTATTGATTGTTACTGAGCTCACTTCGAGAAAACGTAAGATAACGTTAAAGTATATATCGTTTGGTAGAATTTTAGGTGCATTATGGTAAATTGATAAAATCAAAAGAGTGAGTAGGTAGAATAAAAGTTGATTAACGGCTGAATTGAAGAAAAGTAACCCATTCAACGTTTATTTAATGTTCCTGAGCTCATCTTGAAACAACGTTTGAAAAAATGCTATGAATACATGTTTCCTAACGGGGGTAAATCAACCAGTTGAATCGAAAACGTATATTATATGTAGGATCAACGTTTGGTTGAATTTGTGTTTAGGATGTAACGTAGAAATTCAACGTACAATGTTGAATCAACTTCAGTCACCACAAATAAAAGTCTAGTATACGTTTGTATGTTTATTGGGTAGAATGAAGCTTGAACAAATAGCGTAAAAAACCTTGTATTATGCAGAGCTATGTTTGATATCACTTCCTTGTATTTACCTTGAACGAAGAACAGATTAACTCCGAAATATGTGTTTTAATATTTTTAATACTATTCTCTTCCCACATAGTTTATTTTTAATATTTTTCTTCTAGAATAACTATGAAGGTTTTGTGTCTATTTGTCTATTTTTAATCAGAAATTGAACTATGCAGCTACGATCTATTGAAGATGTGGCAATAATTATCATGCATTTCCCACTTCTGCGTGCCCTACGAACTCTCCCAGCTCAATTAATTAAATTCTGTCGATCCAGCTGCTTCAAGCTCAATTCTCTGCGTGCTCTACACGACCCAAGAGTCATGAAACGTTTTTTATCGATTCCTCGAAAACGCTGATGACATTTCACTTCGATTCAACGAACAAGCTCAAATTGAAAATTAATAGAGCAGGCTATGCTCGTGAAATTCCAATAAGTTTTCGATAAATAACGCTGGTTTTATCGATGTTGGAGTTTTTAACTGAATGTTCGGTCTTCCTGTTTAATGAGAAGTCTGGAAAAAACTGAGTTTTTGCCAGGCAAAACTGAAGACTACTCGCCTACACTTTCCTGACATGATCGAGCGTACATCTTCTTTCATTTTATGTCGTGAAGTAGGTTGACATCAACAGTCTGCTGAAGTTTTGAGTTTCAAGACATAATTCGATCTTGTTTAAAAAAAATATGACCAATGAGATGATAAGAATTCAGGATAAATCGATTTGATTTCTACGTTGAATGACGAAATTTGTGAGTCCAACTAGCTCTATCAGTGGATTTCTGTCGATCAGTATTTCAAGTGGAAACCTTAGCCATAGGTATGTAAGTGCTATGTATGAGATGCGACTATCGGAAAAAAGATCTAGTATTGAATGTCCTGATATCTGGGCAGTTCATTATAAGGTGAATACAACACTTTTTTTTTCTCAAACCGCATTTGAAACCAAAATTGGACTCCATGCTCTAACAATTTGATGCATTTAGAATGTGGTCTACTGAACTCAAAACATAAGCTTGACTGGGCGTCCCTCTGATCTGATTCAGATCGCTATCAACAATTTCAAGGATGTCAATGAATAAAATGAATTCTCTGCGTGTTCCCCACAAAAATGCAGCATTTCCTCCGAAGGTTGCTCTCAAGAAGACCATGAACATCCAGTGCAATCAATAAAGCCTATAAATGGACCTCAAAATTCGTCGGAACCACTCACTACCCAGCTAATTTCTCTTCATCCTGTCATCCTCGATCAACCAACGTGAAAAACGTGCGATAAGTGTCGACCCTGCATATAAATCTTCACAGGGAACAGCACAGGAACGCCAGAGCAACACACTTGTTGCTGCTCCGATCGATTGCAGTGTTGGACATCGAACAATAGAGCTGTATAGTGGAATGGAACTAGTTGACCTCCATAGCGAACTCGGTCACGGCAGGACCCGAGTTTTTAACGATATTCTCTTTTATTTCAGCGGCGTTAATTCGAGTTCGTTTCGGTGGAAGGCTCGATTAGAATGTTTCGGTTGGTTGGATTATGTAGGGTTTCGTATTTGAGGGCTATTTGATACGTGTTGCGCGATTTTCGTTTTTGAGGCTTCATCGGCTTTGTTCGGTTATGATTTGAGGTCGATGAGCGAGAATATCGCGTTTTTAGTGCGGCGGTTTTATAGGGATGTCATGGCTAACGCGGTTTTTGATGGTCAGCAAAATTGGAATGAATATTTATTGCAGGATTTTCCGAATTTTCCTCCATATCAATTGTTATCAGAATAATGGGAGGTATATTTAAGATATACCTCTTGGTCTATTGTTCTTCTCATACCTTGAGCTGTTTACTATACTCCCTATTTCTATAGCTCTCCGACGAGTTAATGAAGCTCAGAAACTGGTGGTTTCAAGGGTGTGACGTGTTCATCCCTAATAACTTCCTCACACACGCACTTCCTCTTTTGGGAACCGATGACAAGACATTCCGTCACAAAATGTTTCGAAGTTTCTTTTCCATTTGCAAAAAATCCCCCCCGTCTTTTTGGGTTTTCCTGGGGTGTCGAGATTTGTAAGAATTCTAATGCAGTCTTTTTTTGTTAGATTCCAAGAGAGTTTGAAAGTTCTCGTACTGAAGGTAAGGAGAAATCTTCTGCTGTATTCTAGCCCCAAAAGGCTCTGCCAGAGTACGTTCCTGTCAGTTGCTTCGCGTGTCCTAACGACTATCACCTTTACAATAGGGAAGTATGGAAAAGTTGGCTCGACTAAAAAACTATTGCATCTGGTTTATAGATGGGACACTAATGATTCGATTACATTGAGATACTTTACAAGCTGCTACTGAGCGAATTTAAAAGCGAGTGAATTAGCTTATGAGATTGTGGTGATTCAACACAAAACTGTTTATTCGCTGAGTGGCCAACCATCTACCAATCCAAGTAAGGTTTATGTTTGTATCGTTGTCAAAGATCTAATATAAATGTCAAATACGTTTTCAAATTTAAGAACCAGGAACCACCGAGTAGATGAGAACTCACAGATTGTATAGTAGCAACTGTGATTACACACAGCTTGTTTACATGCCAACAAGCCAAAACGCCAACGATTTAGCGTGTAGAGTACCCAGCTTTCAATTTCAGTCGGAGCTTTTTACAATCAGATTGTTGGCTTGTGAACACGATTACACTGAGCGAATTTACAATCAATTCTAAATTCGCTCAGTAGCAGCTTGTGAAGTATCTCAGTGTAATCGACCCATTAAGAAGCAAGAAACAGACTAAACACATACGGCCCAAATAAAAATATATAAGAAAATTAGATGGTACTGGGGCAATTGATGATGAACTAGGGATCATTTAGAGCTTTAAACAATCCCTCACAATACTGACGAAGTACAAGATAGTTAAGGTACTCGCTAATAATGCACAATGTTATCAAGACCATATGAATGGAATTCGCGAGAGCATGCCTTTTTCTTTGAAATTAAATGAAGGATTTTATTCACTTTTGTTTTTTCATATAAAAATGAAGCCTTCCATTGGACAACCCTTCGATAATTCCCATCATTTTCCTCAACAAATCTACACGGAGTTTTCTTATAATGTCTAGTCACGAAAAAGAGGTGTCACATCGAAATTTTTCATCAATTTCAATAAACTTCAAGTTCGCAATATATTTCCTTCTTGAAACTAACACAAAAACGTTTTCCCTCCTTCATTTCAATCGATAGAGTCCTTTGAACATCGAAAGAGGCATTGGCACAGAAGATGTCTACTCAGGATGAGATAAAATCAATAATGCTGAATAAATAAAGATGTCACAAGAAAAACATGAAGTCCGGAAAATTTCTGTCAAACTTCTTCACGATACAGTGGAGGCGGAAACGGTTGACATGCCCTAGAATTTCCCTTCTATCCGGAAAATTTCAGGTTTCCATCCACGTGTCATATACTAACGAGGAGATGAACTAGCGATGCATTTAAATTTCTCCCATTTTCCGCTCTCGGTCGTGAGAGATGATGTGCACTCTTGAACCTGGATTGCCCTTTATATTTCGACATTAAAGAAAACAAATATCCGTTATCAAATATGAATTCATTGTTTCTCAAAACATTTCCTTTGAATATCTATACGGCTATTTGAGGATCTTGCGTTTCTTAAAGAGTACATGTCTTACCCACACAATTTTTTGAAAAATGTCATAGAAACACAAACCACACGCTGAGAGGATTAATACTTCGTTAATAAAAAAGGATGGAATCAAAACAACAGCTGATCTCCACGATCGGAGGTTCAGTTTCAGCTAAGCTCGTTCGCCTTAAAGCGAAAATAATGCCGCGGAGCCGGGCCTCCGATACGTGATTTACAGTTTGAATTTTGGGTGGTTCCCCCACCGTTCATTTGAAGGAGTTTGAAATGTACATTCTAACGAATCTCGACACATGGAGGCGAGCCTCCTTCGCTAAGGAGGCCCTGTAGATCAAAAGCAGAAACAGCTGAACACATGATATACAAGTGTCCAGAGCTAGCTAGTCCTAGATATCCAAGAGGTAATGGCCAAGGTTCCTGAGGAGGTTTTTAGTTTCATGCTCTTGTGTTTCCAAGATGAGAAGGGTAGATAGTGAACTAAAAATTGGCAACAATAGAAGAAGAACACTACAAGAAGAACAATGCGTTTAATGTAGCCTTTCTGAAATAGAACTGCACGTTCCTCATGATTGTGTTCAAAACTTCCCAGCCGCAAGAAATTGATCGTTTAACAACCTACAAACAGTTAAGAACCTGAGCTGTCCATACTTTTTCAATTTCACAGAAGTTAAGTCACGCTTCAAAACTTTTTTCATCAACCCCACAAAGCAAAATGAAGACAACGATAGTCCGACAAGGTGCACGTGTAAAGACTCGAAAATAAACTACAGATCGATTTCATTAGCACCTCAATCAGCCAGTTCGTAAAACCGTGGTATTACAAAGGGCGAGGGAAATCGGGGCTTCCAGTTGCTAATTAAGTTTTCTGATCGATCAAACTTCGAGACTCGGCTCCCATGAATATTCATCCGAATTTATGGGGAAATCATTCACCTTGACATTCCGCGACAATTTGTTAAGGTTTGGAAGCCATTTAGCTCGGTATAATTCTGGCGGATTCGCGGTCGAATAGGAAAACTTGGCTCGTTGAATTAACGGTGATTTTTCGTTGGAATATACCAGGGTATTTTCGAGGGTTGGTCTTTCATTTAGGCTTTTTATGACAAAGTTAGTTGTTGTTTTCGAATTCCATGTTAAATATTGGCACAATCTGGAATTAATATTTTAGTATAACACAGCTAAGAAAAGAAGCCAAAAACTAGGTTTTGTACAAAAAAACAAACTTCTGTAGTACATACATATCAGAACGACTGTTACCGTACCGATTAAAACAATAATATAAGTGTGACAAAAGCCCTATGGGGGTTCTGGCACACATAGAAGTGTGCTAGAATCCCCCTTCTATACCTACAGGTGTGTCAAAACAGGCTTGGAAAGACCTGGCAATATAAACCTTATTAACATACAAGGGTAGGCATCTCGTGTCACTTTTTTTTCATAGTGCGTTGTGGAAACAATTATTTGTTTTTCAAAATTGCAGTGACACATTCCTGTTGGTCAATGGTTGCAATTTGATTTGTCCATGACAAATTAAATTATAACAACTACTTGAACTTCTTGACGATGCCAGAGGAAGCGCACTTCGCAATAAGTCGATAGCTCAAATGTCAGACCAACGGGGATCTTTTATTACAGGATCCTTTGATAAAGTGTGGCCTCTATTTGGGTTTTGATAACTCTCTACTCTACTGGGTGGCGTCACCTTCACGCCATAAGACATAAGAGTGAACTTTCTGGAAAATTTTCAGGTTTTCACTCCCAGTCTCTGAAACAGAAATAATTAAAACATTTTTTAATTAAGATTAAATGCTCCTGCGAAAATCTTTGCACTTATTTGTCAGGAGCAAATTGGTTTTGAAGGAATTGTTGCCTAACAGTAAAACTAAAATAAAATAATAAATGAAAAAAATAATTTAACGTTTCGGTGTCTATATCAGACACCTTTTTCAGACAAATTTGTAAAAATCTTCGGAATTGTGTATTTTTTGTTGGCAGTCTAATTGACATTGAAAGTTGTCAACACATAGAGATCTCGATTTATTAAATTTTGAAATTTCCTGATGTCATTTCTTTCCTCAATAAATCGATCCAAATACGATCTATTCCAACAGAACAATTAGCCAAATTATCTACTTCATCTAACAAAATACATGTGAATTCCTTGATTTTGCTTTTATAATTATCATGTTCTATCATTAGGATCTTTGTGTTGTTTCAGTTCATTATATGATCTCCGCTATTTGAACATACATGATCAACAATTTGTAATCACAAGGAAATTTCAAAATTAAATAAATCAACATCTCTATGTGTTGACAACTTTCAATGTCAATTAGACTACAAACGAAAAATTCACAATTCCGAAGATTTTAACAAGTTTCTCTGAAGAAGGTGTCTGATATAGACACCTAAACGTTACATTATCCTTTTTATTTATTATTTTTTTAGTTTCACTTACAGTCAGCATTTTTTTCAAAACCAATTTTCTTCTGACAAATTAGTGCAGAGATTTTCGTAAGAGCATTTCATCTTAATTGAAAATATTTTAAATAATCCTCCCAGAATATATTTCAATCGATATAAGAGTTTCCTAGAGAAATTATCAAACCTTGCCAGAATACATGAAAATATGTATTTTTTCAAAGAATAGCCTAGAGTGGTATAACACCACAGTAACATACTAACAGGCTCTGAAAGAGACTCAATCAAAGCCAATATCTCAGATTCCCGAGTCCGGGCGTACCCCGAATACTAATAATGTGCATTTTAATCGATACCAACATCAAGTTTATATTAGATGTGATCGCATAATATTAGGCGGAGCGGTAAATCGAATATTATTATCATTAGAGCGAGAACATCTCACGGTGCTTGTTCGGCGCTAAAAGCTCTGCCTTAGATAAGATAACGTTCATTCGGAATTACATATAATGGCTTTTATGTTCGAATATAAAGAGCTTTCAGACTACATTTATTCCCACTTTCCGGGAAATTTTTGCTTATCTCGGTATAAACGATGAATCTTGGCATTTTCATCACGTAAATCTTTAATATTAAGAGTTCAGAAATACTTCATGGAACGGTAAAAAAAGTTCAATACGAATTAGGCGAGTCAAAATGGGGAACAAAAATTAGAAAAGCCCTGAGCAGGTGAGTTTGTGCGCTCGTTCATTGGTAGAGAACGATAATGCTATTCCGACCCTCTTAGTTAGAAAAGTGATCAAATACTAACTTGAAGTCTTAGTAACAGTTAAAAAAAAACATCAAAATCATTTCAGTAGCTATGGCGTCATGCGCTTCTTGACACGATCACGCTAGATTTCCGCGGAAATGAGGTATTTTCCCGCCTTAAAACCTAACTTAATCTCATCAAAATCCGTTCAGCCGTTTAGGCATGATAGAGCAAAACTCCCAGCAGAAACCATAAAAAAATCACTGACTCAATTCAGTTTTCTGCCTACTTCATAACCCCTAAGTACGATGACGTGATCATTCTGATCTTATATCCGTTTTTAGGTAATCATCTATTACCTTACTAAATTTCATCAGAATCTGTTTAGCCGTTTAGACGTGAAAGAGCAAAAGTCCCAACAAAAACGACTAAAAATCACTAACTCAATTTAGTTATCTGCCTACTGCCTACCCCCTAAGAACGATGGCGTGATTATTTATAGCCCATGACCATTTCTAGGTTATCATCTATCACCATACCAAATTTCATCAAAATCCGTTCAGCTGTTTAGGCGTGAAAGAGTAACAGACAGACAGACAGAGTTACTTTCGCATTTATAATATTAGTATGGATGAAATTACAATTCAAAATAAACCGCAAGGAAAAATGTGTAACATTCATATCCAGAAACAAGGCAGCAAAAATAACCCCAACAATGTCACTCTTTCAACTCCCACAACTCAAAAATAAACCATCTGGCATCTGGTGTCTAAGCCACGACCTGAAACTACGCCTGTGTTCTCAGTAAATAACACCCAGAAGGAAGGCAATGAGCCATGACGTTGTTCTTCAAGATTAAATATGACATTCGCTGGAAAACTGACATTTGAAATATTCAAGCTAATGATGACTGACTGCTTCACTCTCGGAACATTTTGGCCCTGTTGGAAACGTCACAATTTATAGTTCAAACTGACTGAATTGTCGGTGAAGTATTATGTCTTTAATTTTGATAAAAATGTAGTATGTAGCGCTCAACACATGGTGTTGATGTTGTGAGAAGTCTGTTGATTATTCAGGAATTGAGTTTGGCCTTTCAGAAAGAATGAAACGATGCCTGAAAATGTCATTAACATACATCTGGGCAAAACTACGGCAGGCTGTTCCTAGAGGATCAAGCGCAAAAAGGATGTGAATATTGATTATAACAGAAACCATTGTGAACAAACTATTGTTCCTCCTCCTTTCCATCCAAACTAGTCACGATTTGTCATATAACTGATTTATTAGGCGATTCTGGTTCTGGATACAACACAAAATTCCTAGTAGAAAAGACACGATATCTATTATCTTGTTATTATGGTCTTATATTCGGAACAACGATGGTGAGGTTCACACGCAAAGCGATTATAGGAAGACAAAATTGATTTCCCCTGAAGAAGATAAGCATTCAAGATAGCTAAGATAAGTGGAACAGCTAAAAACCTTTGGCTTTGATCCAAGCTGTTGACCAACGGATTTGAGTTCCAGGTATTTAGGAAAGGTATAGCAATACTGCATCAAACGACGTTACAAGTACCTATATCTGTTTTCATTATTCCGAAATTGAATTCGATATTCAGGATGAAATACCAATATTCAAATCTATGAGAGATGAGAACCCTTTACTAGGGTCCTGTAGTAGTGGTCTTAGAAGAACAGGAGATTCGAAAAATCATCACTTCGAATGCCAGACCTGGTTTAAAACACCCTCCTGGCCCAAGAGCATGAATTGAGAATTTTATAAATATTGGAGGTATTTATTCGAATAGTTTTAATTTACCTATAAATCTTGTAAAAACGGCGAGACAGGGTTTTCTTACTGAGGTTTTTCCCTGTGCTCTGGTATCATACGCCAGAATAGTATGGTACCCCGTTTTGGGGCATCTATCCGGGTTTTCCCCTATATGAGGAGACAGAGGTTTTTGCTATGGTTTTTTTTTTCTATGTGAAATGCAAAATAGTTATATCCTCTCAATGATCACACGGTTACATAACAGGAAAGTACTCTATTCATCTTCCGCTCTGTTGAAATCGTAACACACGCAGTTTGATGTTCAACTATCAGCTCTTATCGAAAAACACTTCAAAACCTATCACCTTGAAGCCAGTGAAAAATCGATAGCGTCAAACATGCTGAAAATTACGGATTCCAAGCTTCATCCATCAGACAAGACTTATATTCGGATATCGGAGGATAGCAGGAAGTTCGAATGCCGAAGGTGAGGAGGCCAAATGCGCATTACGGGTTTTTTTATCAGCAAAAAGTATTCTGCGTCAACTTTACGAATGGAAATCCCGGGAAGTATGCGAGATTTGATAACCGCGTAAAATCGTTAGGGAAAAACTGGATTTTCACAAAGCGTCTCCACTTTGTCCTGGGGAAAACCGCCGACAGTGCTCTGCATTGAACGTAAGGTGGTTATGAAGCGCTGAATAATATTTCTTGAGATGATTACACTGTGAAAGTATACAGGGCATGAATAACATCCTTATGGTTTTATAAACTGTCTCGTATATCAAACAATATGGCATGGGGACTTCCACAGTATAAGCAGAGGAAGATGTGAATATGTCTACGTATAATACAGAGATATACACACATCGTCAAAAGTATTGGTCCCTCAAGATTCCTCAAGAAATAAACAAGTTATGTACTGGAAAGGAGATGAATATTCCATAGAAAATGTATGTTTGCTACTCGTTCCTTTTTTCAGTATAAGATGAAGTAGGAAAACCAATTCAGTTTCTGTACATAATGAGTTTTTTATTCACTTTGGCGCAGTTACATTCTTTGAAATTCAAAAAATGTTCTCTCTTCCAATAGCTTGACATTTTAGTTTCGAATAATAAATAAAGCTTCACAAGCACTCCATCAAAATATTCCTTCCAATGTAAAATCTGTGAACTACAGCCCTCTCTCCCTTCAGTTTCAGATTTCACTCAGCAGCTGGGACAAGTGTACGAACAGCACGCCGAAGAACTACACATGTTGGTGTCTAACTTTCGGAAGAAAAACGGGGAGCTGAGAAAGGAAAGGTACGTACGAAACGCACAGCAGGCCGGAAGTTGAACGCCCAATATGGCGCTCGGCTTGAAGTTTTCAGTAATTTGACAAGTTTCCCGCTGCTGGGAATTCAGTGACGGAAAAATCGGGAGGGTTTTCCGACCCCGGAAAATTCACTTAAAGGTATCCCGTGCGTCTTATTTTCACGCCATGCGAATTCGGTTATCCCCGGCAGGAAATGAAATAAAACTTGGTTTATAAATTCATTTCGTGACGGTGAGGTTTGACGGAAATCTTTGGGGAAATGATGGAAAGTTTGATTATTCTTTTTATTCGGGTGGGACAGCGGGGGTCTCGGGAGTGTGCCCTTTGGATGTGGGAGTTCCGCAGGGATCAGTGTTGATTGTTGATCCTGGCGTTCACTGCTGAGAGATTCTATGCGAATTAAGTAGGTATGACCTAAAGAGCGAAAGATTCGAATTGAACGTCATATTTGACAGTCATAAGGTCACATGACTATCAGGTCAAGGATTCAGAGAGTCTGGTCCTCTCTGAACAACTCCATCTGCTAACCTCCCTAGTGATGTAATAATCAAAAAAGCAAGCACTGAGAAAAACTTCAGGACATTGCTAAGTGAAAGAGAGGAATGGGAACGGGAATACACTGACTATTACCTCAAAGAAAATACCGTAAAATGGTATACAGATGGTTCCATAACCTCTACAGGAGCTGGCACTAGGATTACGAGCCAAGTACCAAGTGTGCACTGTCGCCAGGCTCCTATATGAGCGTCTTTCAAGCAGAAATCTCAGCTGTTGAAAGATGAGAAAGCCGAGAGGAAAAAAAATTCTGGCGGAATCTCCCAGGGATGGATCATACCTCTCAAACGAACATCAAAACAGTTGCATAAAGTGGATTCTAGAACAGCATTCTTTATAACAGCTCATCAGCATTATCTGCTTTACGTCATATATGAGTAGGTATCAACCGAATTTCACCACGAAAAAGCAATTTCCTTCAGAAGCGACGTAAAAGACGCAAATCTCCTGAGAGAATATTTCCTGGAACCACATTGAAATCCAAACAAAGAATGGCTCCTTTAATGTTATTGGAATTGTAGCTTTGTGATACGAGAGATTCATATCGAATGTCAAACTCAGCTGGAACAGGAAATTGGATAGGAAAATGCTGATGTTTGATGGTGGGTCGTTATGAAAATCCATCTTGCATTTTCACAGCTACTCGAGAAGAGAAGAGTATATTCAGTCCAAAGCATTCACAATTATTCGTAAAATTGAGAATTTGGTGGTCAACACTTTCACGATTTTTCGCTACTGTTTTTCTAATAATATTAATGAGTGTTAAAATAAGTTATTTTATTCACGACTATTGATATATCCGTTCATTGTATGTCTCTGTGCTCGACCTAAATAATACCCATTAATCACAAGGAAATAATGAGATTATAATTAACTGCTGTCAGATGATTCATAGGTTTAGCTTCGATATAATAGGTTTTCTTTAAATTGGTATTTCTGCAGTATTCGGAAGTACTCCAACCAACAAATATGGGTATACCTTGCCAAATCTTCCTTTCGTTATATCAATTAAAGCTTTTTTTATTACAAAATATACAATGACCAGTTCTCTAAAAATGTCTCATGTGTTAACTTGATTTTTTCCACGCTTGTCATAGAAGGGTCTTGTCGCGGTCGCCAAATGTTAAAATCTTCAAGAAATATATTCAGTAGTCGTGGATAAAGTAGTATATAGTATGCTACTCGCGTATAATGGCTGTTATTCACTCGGTGATTTGGGCCACTCACCTACGGCTCGTGGCCTAAACTTCAAATCGCAAACAATAGCTATCATTATACGCTAGTTGCATAATATACTAGGTATTATTACCTGTGTTGACATATTTTCCTCCATTAATCATTCAATGGAGAATCAAGTTCGATAAGTTCGATAAAATCTGCTGAAATTTATAAAAGCACATGCATTGTTAAAATACATGATATATTTTTGTTTCGTTTATATCTATTTATAAGTTTTATAGCATAGTTTATAGCGCAGATTTTGGCGGTGTGATCAAATTCATTTCAATCAGATATCACATGTAATTTTTCATCGTTTGCACCAAAAACTGAAATCGATTGCAATGGGGAATAAATAAAATCAATTTCAGAGGGCATAATATTGAAGTAAAAAGTGCTGTGCTCATATGCTTATGGGTCGATTACATTGGGATACTTTAGAAGCTGCTACTGAGCGAATTAAGAAGCGATTGAATTAGCTTGTGAGATTGTGATGAGTACACAAAAAACTGTCTACTCGCTGAGTAGCCAACAATCTAGCGATCCACGTGAGGTTTATGTTTGTATCGTTGTCAAGGATCTAGGATAAATGCCGAATACGTTTTCAAATTTGAGAACCAGGAACCACCGAGTAGATGAGAACTCACACATTGTTTAGGTGCAACTGTGATTACACACGGCTTGTTTATATGCCAACAAGCCAAAACGCCAGCGATTTAGCCTGTAAAGTAGCCCAGCTTTCAACTTTTATCGCAGCTTCTTCACAATCAGATTGTTTGAACACGATTACACTGAGCGAATTTACAATCAGCTACTAAATTCGCTCAGTAGCAGCTTGTAAAGTAACTCAATAATTCCCACGTAATGGGTAGATTAACCCATTACGTGGGAATTATGAGATGCAAGCGATTCCAATACATATTACAATATATTGATGTGAAAAATATTCAAATGGAATAACAAAATTGAAAATTCAAGATTTGGGTACAATAATGAATAATTTTTTTCTATATTTTTCCAATTCCAAATTAGGTGCTGCATGTTCGCAACTCTAAGCGATACAAACAAATGCCAAAGTTTCTTATTAACCTTACACATAGTTACTGTACCATCCCAAGCAATAACTTGAATAGTTGAACGCAAAACTCTAGGATATCCAATCTAACCCTCAAGTTTCTGGAAACCACTTACGAAACCCAGCCAATATTTGCAATCATTATTTTTTGAGTAACACGACGCAGGGTCACCTCAAATACTCAACAATTTCCCTATTTCCCGCAGGGCAGCCTGTCCAAGCTCGCTTTTCCACACTTGGGAAACCCTCCTGCAAGAAGTTGATATCGATTCTCAAGCCTTGAGCGAGATTGGTTCAATTCTTGGCCGACAAGTATCTCGACCGCTTCTGGAGAGGTCCTTCCATAGGAAAATCCAGTCCCGCAAGGTGTTTTCTCATCGGGAAAGCTATGACGTCATCATTACCAAAACCGAGGAAAAGCTGGCCAAGGTGAGTGTGCTTGTTCAGGTGTTAGAATTGTGGGAATAGAGATTTGTGATTATACATCGTAACCAAGAGAATTTAACCACGTATTCTACATAAAAAAATAAGCCCTAGTTTGTCAAATGAACATATGTCAAGAAATGTTTCCTCTCCAAGATACGGGGTGTTGAAATTATAGCAAAAAAGTTTTTTATTAATAACTTTCACACTACTCGAAATATTTTTAGGAAATTCGAGACATAGGTTTTGAGCGTTAAGGAGCACTTTTTGCATAATATCATGTCTTTTTTATTCTACCAGTGGCGTCCGTACTGCAGCGAGATTGAATATTTTCAGTAAAAAAATGATACGCTACTGGTTTTTGCCAACAAAACAAAATGCTTATTAAATCCACATTCAATTTGGAGCAAATTCGGTCTCATGACTTTTTGCTTTCATGAAAAAATCGCCAAAATTTGATATAGCAATGAAAGTGTTATTATTATGTTGATATCTATCGTATAAAATTTTGGCAATTTCTTCATGCATGAGAATGTGTTTTATTTTTTTTTCCTGAAACAATGCCTCCTACAGCAAGAAGTCAGGAGACCGAAGTTGCTCCAAATTTAATGAGGATTTAAATAGTAATTTCTATTGTCGGAAAAACCAGTGCCGTATCATTTTTTCATCTGAAAATATTCAGTCTCGCTGCAGTACGGACGTCACTGGTAGAATAGAAAAGGAATGATATTATGAAAAAAATGCTCCTTGATGCTCAAAACCAATATCTCAAATTTCATAAAAATATTTCGAAGATTGGGAAAGTTATTAATAAAGAACATTTTTTTGCTATAATTTCAACACCCCGTATCTTGGGGAGGAAACATTTCTCGACATATGTTTATATGATGAACTAGGGCTTATTTTTGATGTAGAATACGGAGTTAAAATTTCTTGGTTACGATCTGGACCACCCTGTATTTTTATGGATATTTAATTGTATAAGAGGTAATGAAATAAGAATAACACAATATTCCAAGTAGAATTGCGTGCTATTTTTTACAGTACTAATGTTACTAAACATCGACTTTTTGTGAAAAAATCCAGAAAAATTGGTCAAATTGGAGTGCTGTAGCAGACAGGAAAATCACACTAGACAGATGCAGTTTTTTTTTATTTTAGATTGATCTTTCGCGAATGAGAATATCCAATTTTTATTTACCTATCGCTTACAGTTCAGATTTTCAGATTTTTTTCGGGAAGGTCCAATGTTTTCGATTTTTCATGGGCCATAACTTGAAAAATAAATGAGATACAAAAAATCTGTCTGGGTAGAATTAATCTACGTCCCCAAATTTGAATGTGATCAAATGATGAAAATTTGGAAGTGATCGGAGACGTTTCGATTTTTGGCAAAATTTCCATACATATATGTATGCATGGAAAAAATGCGATTTTCGTACGAAAATTTTTTGACTCCGATTGCCGTCAAAATTACACCATTTGATGATTCGAGGGCGTAGATTAATTCTGTTCAGATAGTTTTTCTGTAACTCATTTATTTTTTAATTTATGGTCTTTCAAAAATCGAAAAAATTGGACCTTCGCAAAAAAAAATTTGAAAATCTAAACTGTACGCGAAAGGTGAATAAAAATTAGATATCCTGATTCGTGAAAAATCAATCTACAATAAATAAAATTTAGCATCTGACCAGTCCAAATTCCTTTGTCTGCAAAAGCACTCAAAAGTTGACCGATTTTTTTTTCTACAAAATATCGATTATATCGAAAAATAATGATTTTATGGAAAAAACAATTGAAAATTCGTATTCTACGCCATCGAATGAATAAATTAAAGTACCAGAGTCGCAATAAATTCCTCGGACAATAATATAATGTGAAACTGCTCAAAACGCCATTGTTGAAGATGATAAAATCAGAATATTCATCTTGATGCAGTAAAAACATTCACGAAATTTCACAGAAATATCTGCTAAACCATCATTGCGATTATAAAGAAATATTTCTGTGGAAAATTCAACACTCTGTATCTCAATAGTCTCGAAGATATACGTTCTATTTATCTTGGGATTGTTTCAAGAGTTTTCCGATTAAATATAAGCATATTTATAACAGACTTAATGTAAAATGTTGAAAAAAGGACAGAAAAAACAAACTACAGTCCGTTCACGAAAGGTTGAGCGGTTGGTTGGCCATGACAATTTGAAATATTCCACTGTGTATATTAAAATTTTAGGTTAAGTTGTTTATTTTCTTGTCCGACTGATAGGCAACGTTGTCAATATAACATAGAGTTTTCTGATAACTCGGAAGCTCATCGGACGAGGCCGAGTACATTCAGCAACGTTTACTTTATTTTACATTATGACAGCCAATACTGCCAACTTCAGATAAATAAACAAACGCCTATAGTCCGTTCACGAAAAGTTGAGCCGTCGGTTGGCCATGTAAATTTGGTATTTTCCACTGTGTATATTAAAATTTAAGGCTATGTTAATTATTTTCCTGTCATATTGAAACGCAATTTTGTCAATAATGCATAGAGTTTTCTGATAACTCGCAAGCTCGTCGGACGAGGCCGGGTACATTCAGCAATATTGACTTTATTTTACATTATGACAGCAAATACTGCCAACTTAAGATAAATAAACAAACGCCTACTATGCGCTCAAACTTTCGACAACGGACTATACCTACATACTAACAAAAATAAAAAATAAAACTTTCAACAAAGATAACTGACGAAGATAAACTCCAAGTATACTGCTAATGACAAAGATATCGATCCGTACAAGATTTTAGCACGTTTCTTGTTCGTCGCAAAGGAGGAGATACCAAGAGATAATTTAGAACTCCGTATCATGGATGTTTGACTTGGGATCTATCTGCAATATCCCCCAAGAATATCGCTGAAGCTTTCGTGTAAGTTTCACCATAACGCGTGCTCTCACTGTGCAATCCAACGGCTTTATTTTATAAGGTTTTACGAACCACATAAATTGTCGAATTCAGTCGCGGTCTGGTGAAGTTGGGTTAAGCCCAGAGAAATTGGAAAATACGAGGAAAACTTTGAGGCTAGCCATTTTTGATGAAGTTAAGTTGTTTATCAAACAAAATAAATTTAAGTTTAGTATAAGCGTTTCATTTTTCAGACGTTTCACGGAGTTCACTTTGGCATGAAACACTCACCGGTAAAAAAACTCGACGATCTATAATTTTGCTGAAGTTTATTGTCGAGAAACTTTCATGATTGTTCATAGATTTCAATTGTTTCTACGCGAATAGTTAGATAAATCCTTTTTCTCCAGAAAAGTTTCCCAAATATATTGATAGTATATTTTTAAAGGGTGAAGAGAATTATGCATTTGTTGCTTGAATTTTTAACACCCTGTGGAACAGTTCGGGAAATTTGTAAAGTTTGCACTCAACTTGTTATAAAGACCATTTTTCTTTCAGAAGTTAAAACCACATAATTGAGAAATTATTCCAAAAAACGGGGGGCAAGAAAGAGAGAAAAGAAAATAATACTTTCGCATCTCAATTTCAGAGTCTGAAATCAAAATTGACTTATAGAACATCCTTTATCCTTTATCAGTGATCATAACTGATTGTAAGTATTTATTTTTTTCGAGAAAAGTATCGACTGTATCGAAATTTGGCAAAAGAATTTTATTTCTCGAAAATCATCAAGGAATAATAATAAAATATAATAATAAGTGATTGTTATTTTCAACTCCTGATAATAAAGTTATGAAATCCATAAAATTGAGTGAGTAGCATCTATCTACTTAAAGAATTATCCATACTAATATTATAAATGCGAAAGTAACTCTGTCTGTCTGTCTGTTACTCTTTCACGCCTAAACAGCTGAACGGATTTTGATGAAATTTGGTATGGTGATAGATGATAACCTAGAAATGGTCATAGACTATAAAAAATCATGCCATCGTTCTTAGGGGGTAGGCAGTAGGCAGATAACTAAATTGATTTAGTGATTTTTAGTCGTTTTTGTTGTGACTTTTGCTCTTTCACGTCTAAACGGCTGAACAGATTTTGATGAAATTCAGTAAGTTAATAGATGGTTACCTAAAAACGGATATAAGATCAAAATGATCACGTCATCGTACTTAGGGGGTAGGAAGTAGGCAGAAAACTGAATTGAGTTAGTGATTTTTTAATGGTTTTTGCTGGGAGTTTGGCTCTATCATGCCTAAACGGCTGAACGGATTTTGATGAAATTTAGTTAGGTGATAGATAGTAACCTAGAAAAGGACATGGGCTATTAATATTCATGCTATCGTACTTAAGGCGTAGGCAGTAGGCAGAAAACTAATTAAGTTAGTGATTTTTAATTGTTTGTTTTAAAAGTTTACCCCATTCACTGAAATGATTTTGATATATTTGTTTTAACTGAGTGTTACTAAGACTTCAAGTTAGTATTTGATCACCTTTCTAACTTAGAGGGTCGGTAGGCGCCATAGTTCAGGGAGTTTGTGATAAAATTTTGATGCAACTGTCTTTATTTAACAGTTTTACTTATATCGAATTACCGTGCGAAGCCGGGGCGGGTCGCTAGTATTATGTATAATTTTATGACTTGTTTTTTAGAACTCCTAAAAAAATTTAAAAGTGTCAACTCGTCATCGCCTTCCAAAGGCTGTATCTTTAAAGGGGGGTTGATTCCGAAAAAAATTTATGAACTATCACTGCTTCTTTTCATCGAGGAATCATTTCCTTAAGTTCCTCGCGTTTGTTCACAGACACACTGTACAATTTCAGACCATTTAACAAAGTGAAAAATAATGTCCAGTATCATTTGAACACCAACGTGTTTCTCCTTTGTCATAAACAGGAACTAATGAAATAAATTCCGATAAAATGACCAAAATGAAATATTCGAGACAATGGTTCAAGGAAACTCAATATATTTCTCATTGAAATTCAGTCGATAAGAGGATATAAGCAAACGAGAGATGGAAAACACTACAGCGTAGGACGAATATAAAACGGAATATAATGGAACCATTCACTATTCATGCTAAATTTTGTTCGGTACGATAATATAAAACTTGAATAGATGATCTTGATTATTGTGTACAAGATCTTTCTTCTATTGTTGGAATATTACGAGCATTGAATAATAAATTTTCCAGGAATTATATGGGATGTTGTAAAATCAATATGGAAAATACAATGTTCGCTTTTCATCGTCATTTGGTTCAGATATTTTCATTATAACAGAACTGAATTCTTCATGAAATTCATGGAATATTTCAATGAATACTGTTCAGTGATATCACACAAAACTCTAAAATTGCAGATATTTTCAGTATGAATATTTTCACTCTCTTGTTTGAACAACTTTGTTTTCTTGTTTGTTTGTATCGTACCTATAAAATACCGTCACTATTAATGAAAGAAAACTTGAAAACTTTTGGATTCATTATCTATATCTATACTAATATTATAAAGAGGAAAGATTTCTATGTTTGTGGATTTGTGGGTTTATGGGTTTGTGTGTTTGATACGAATTTACTCATAAGCTACGAGGCCGATTTCAAGAATTCTTTCACTCTTAGAATGCTACACTATCCCTGAGTAACATAGGCTATACTTTCCACCCGAGAAAATTAAGGAAACCTACTATGTTTTAACTTCAATGATAATGAATATGAGTACCAAAATCAGTCAGGATCAGCAATTTTCAGATGCGCTGCAAAAACCGCAAGACGTACATGGAAACAATGAATGACGGAAATGTACCTCTTTTATATTTCTACAAAAAATCTGCGATCGCATAAATCTATCTTCCAAGGTTAACTCGGTATTACCGTTTAAAGGTATCCAAATGTTTCTTAGAATTATGCATTATTAGGGAGTATTTTTTTATGAATACGCTATTGATCCTTAGCCAATTAAATACGTCGTTCATCACCAGTATTTAATTTAGAACGAAATTTACATCATTCAATTATGATGAATACATCAAAAGATATGGGAGGTTGAAGATGAAATCGCACCAAAATGCGTCTCCGAAGTAGGCACTAGACGGGTAGGAGAAGGTAGGTACCGAAGTTTTAGAGGGGGGCAAAATGTTAAACAAATTTCTACCCAAGCGAAGCTGGAGCGGGTTTTTAGTTCGTTATAATAATAATCTGCAGCTATCAGTGAATATTTGTTTCCATGTGAAAAAAAACGTTTATGTTTAAAAATCCGCTAGCTTTGTCAAATTGATTCCTTGTTACTTTGTCCAGCAATTTGCATATTATCCTCGAATTCAAATTTTCATACGCAATTCTTTGCTTCCAGTGTCGCCAAGATTATAAAAACGCATATGTGGCCTACCTGTCAAGCCCGACAACCGAAAGCTTGAGCTGTTATTTCAACTGTCACAACGCCTACATACAGCAGCTTCACGCGACGAATGGGATGCTGGAGTCCTATGGAAAAGAAACATTACCGGCGCTTCTACAGGTGAGTGCTATATTTTTATCTGGACAGTGAAAACGACTCTCGGCTTGATTGGATTCTGAGTGTTGGTTAAATTGGTGAGTTTGAATTGAGCTTCTGATGTTTTTTTCGCTAAGTGTGAAGTTGATAACTCTGGTGATTTTCTGTTGTTTGTTTTTGACAGTTCACACGTGGTTCATGACGTGTGTCAATGTCAAAATTATTATGATTGCATTGCGTTTCGTCCTGGAAAAAGTTATAAATATACAAAGTTTACAAGTTATTGAATTATATCATCGAAGTCAGTGCTGTGTAAATGATACCGACATGAATATTTTTTCATACCCAACAAATTTATTCTGCATCATTCCTAACCATGATTTCTGATGAAAAATAGTTCACACAATCTGTACCCATGGGGAAAATTTTGTATACAATACTGTTTGGCATCATGATTTGGAAATTCACATCTTAAACATACGATATGCAATGCATCAGACAGAGAATTATTCCGTCTAGTTGCACAGATGAGTAGTCGAGATAATTACGTGCTGTAACCGAATGAATTCCGTTGACTTATTGCAATAACCTAGTCTTGTCTCTCTCTTATCGCAGTATGGTAGGGAACCTGCAGTTCACGTATATAATTGTTTAATTTGTTAGGCTGCCCAAAATATTCGATTCAAGTATTTAGTGTTGCCTAAATGAATTATGCGGTTATACGATAAGAGAGAGACAAGACTAGAATATAACAATAAGACAACGGAATTCAGTGTGTTACAGCACGTGATTGTCTTGACTATTCATCTGTGCAACTGGACTGAAAAATTCTCTGTCTGATGCATTGTTTATCGTATGTTTCAGATGTGAATTTCCAAACCTGTATACAGTGGAACTCCCCTATAACGAACATCTGTATGAAGAATTTCTCTGTATAACGAATTTCGTACAAAACAATGTACCTTGAATAAAAATTCCATGTTAAAAAGCACCTCTAAAACGAAGTAAATTCTCTCTATAACGATATATTCAAAGAACATTACTCTTTGAATGGGTATTGATAATAAGGTGTAAGGGTGGATTTTTTCCGAAATTTTTTCGGACCTACGTAATAAATCCCGACCTTAAACTAAATCATTACTGCGGGCAGCGATCCTTCTGAAACAGTTAAATACCAGTTAAATGTTTGGTTTCAATCTAACCATTACGCTAGTAGGAAAATTGTGCGAAAATGTCTAAAAGGAAGTGCTTAAGTTTGATTGATAAACATAAATTCATCAGTGTATAACGAAATTTCTTTAATTTTTCAATTTTTGCGGATTTAGCGCTTTCGTTATAGGGAATTTCCACTGTATTTCTAGTTATTATTATGAATTTTAATTATAAATTTTCTCCAAAATGATTTCTTCTGGGAGTTACTGAATATTTTAGATCTCTGGAACTGGAAGGCGAGCTGTGAAGGTTTTGGCCAGAACAACTCTGTAAAGGGGCACAATAGACCTTAAGGTCGCAGTGAACTGTAACCCCTCTTTAAACTAAAAATAACTAAAACTAACTACTGAATATTTCCATTCTCCTAGCTTGATATTCTGTAAAATACATGAACAGTACTCACTTCTCTCTCTCTCTCTCTCTCATCCCATGTTGCATTTTTCTCTCGAAATTATTTAGGCAATCTAAATTTTTTTCGTATTTTCACCCTACATGTTCCAGAACTTTTGCAGTGTTAGTTCTAGATGGAACCTACTACAGCCACATTTGTATACGAGAAATCTCATCAAGTCAAGTTTCTAGGTCTAATCCTGACAAGATGGATTCAGCGCCCACAGAACACTCTGCTCAAATTGTCTTTTGATGGTACTCACTAATTAACCAGCATATGCTAATGAAAGCGTCAAATTCTGCAAGGCAGACTTGAAACTTTCGTTCAACCAGCTTAATATCTGTTCAAGAAAAAGTTTATTCTCTCGTCACCAGACTGAAAGTTGTTGGGTTCAGCAAAATTTCGTTCGAAATTAAAGTTGTTTAATTCGAGTTTTGTAACCGTAACCGACCTCATTATTCGACAGCCCTCAGGCTCTTGTTGTCTTTATAGTCTATTTTTTTTTGAGGATTTATTAAGGTCACAAAAAATAAGAGAAGTCCTGAGGAGGAGCTTTTGAGTGCTCGTTCATTGGTAGAGCAATAATGCTTATACCTCAAACTTGGACTTAAGATTGATACTGAATATATGAATGCAAAATCTCAGTATGATCGGAATTATATCCTGGAAATTATACAAAATTTATTTTGTGAAAAAGCAGTAAATAAAATATCAAAATTGCATTGTTCTGATTTGAAAAACTTGAATGATCCTTCATTTCGCCAATTTACATCCTCAAATCGATTTCATTTCGATCAACGGTTTTTTATTCGGAATATTAGAATTTTTTTCGGTATAACCATTGACTTTTCTATGTTTGCATTAAAGCAAATGCTACAAATGTTCGCGTCACATGCTGTTTTGAATTGGTATTTTTATGGGAAAATTTCAGCTCGATCGAATTGACCAATTCGGAAAATGGGAAATTTAGAAAAAAATTGATTTGGTTTCGATATTCCGATTGACCACAAAACCACAAAATTTTGTATGAAGCTTCTTTTAAATATTTTGCATATGGCAGCAAAATTTCATCTCGATCAGTGCTGTTCTGTCTGATTTATTGAGGAATTAAAGTTATTTAATCTACTAGGTTATTAAAGACAGCGACTAATGGTCAAGATATTTCAATGCGTTAGCGGAGCGAAAGCGTTAATAGTTCGAGACCATTAGTCACTCGATTAATACCCGAGTGACAATATCAACATGAATCGTGTATGAATTCTTGACTGAAATAAAATCTCATTTTGCACAACACATACATTTGATTCATGTAATTTCTATGTTTCTATGTCTCAGTAGAGTTTTGACATTTTTCGTAGTGCTTCCGAATACTTTGTGTACGGTTACCATGAGGATTGCACATTAAAATGAAGCATAAATTGAGCATTGAAATGGGCCAATAATGTTTAATTTCGAACACATTAAAATCACCTTTTATTTCGAGGTCGGCGGAAAATATTTCAAACGGGCACATTTTATGGAGCACTGGCAAACAGGATCTCCCAATATTTTCTTCAGAATATACTACCAAATTTCAATCCACTATTTTCGAGATAACTCGTATAAAAAACTTCATGTAACTTTTATCATCTACCAAGTCGAAACCAACATGAATATTTCGGGACGTCGAAAAGCATCTGTCCTTCTACTCCACTATCGATCCTTCATCGAAAGGACGAGCTCTAATGCTTTGATCGGAAAGACGAATTGGTGACATTTTCCGGAACTGCGAAATCCAATACTTGAGAAACAGCAGGAAGTCTAGGAGAAAACATGTCTAGAAAACATCACGATCCGATTGGTATAAATGGGCTTTTCGTGTCAGATGTATGGGATAAAGATAAATGTCGGTTCTTAGGGATGATGAAGCTGTTTTTTGGAGGATGGTTATGATCCTTGAGGATCAAGAGATGCCAGTTTCGAGTCAGGACGTACAGGGTGCTACAAAAAGGTTGGATCAATTGAACTGTCACCAAAATATCGCCAACGGCAGCATCAAACGGAACAATTATGGGTTCAATAATCATATCGTGATATCTCTGGCTGGTCATGGTGGTGTTCTGCAGAACAACCAACTCTGTGCGTTGGTTCAAACAAATGCTTCCCCATACACATATAGAACCTCCGCCAAAAGCTGTTGTGGGTACCATAAACTGTTCTGCATACCTTCGACCTCTTTCCCTCCAAGCAAGAATACGTCCATCGGAGTTGACCAAACGAAATCTAGACTCATCCGTAAATAAACATCGGCTCCAATCTTCAAGTGTCCAATTGCGGTGCTCCTCAGCCCATTGCCGTCGATGAACCCGGTGTTCCCTATTCAAACGGGGATGTTGTACCCTCCTACGTGCTCTCAAACCACGAACATGTAGTCGTCGTCTTACAGTCTGGTTCGAAATTAGAATTTCTGTTGCAACTCTCAGTGATCTATTGAGCCGCGACGCCGGATAAGTGGGATTTCTCCTAGCATTGAGGATCAAAAGACGATCTTGGGCAGCTGTTGTACTGCGCTGCCGACCTCCCCCATGAACATAAGCTACTGAGTCGTTTTGGATGAACCTATTTCAAGCCCGACTCACGACACTTTGCGAAACATTCAACCGCTGGGACACTTCTCGCTGGGACAAACCTTCCTGTATCTACCGTATGATTTGGTCCAGCTGCACAGGAACGGCATGACTGATAAGCTGATATTGTTCTCATTTCTTCAATTATTGTCACCTTATGTGTTTGAACGAGAGAAAAAAAAACAAACAGATTTAAAACAAATACCACATTGCTTTTCACTCCACCTGTAACAGCCTACAGATAATAATCGATCTGTGAACAAGAGCAGATGAAGTGAGGAAGACTTTGATATAATCAACATCTTACTTTTTCCTTAGAGAACATATAATGTACATACAGATATTCACGAGTTAACTTGAAAAAATACAAATGAAGAGAAGTTCATAAGTGATTCCTAGCAATTGTAAATCAGTGAATACTGATATGTTCGTTGCCTCGATGGCCTCAGTTACCAAGGGCATTGTGAAAGGAAGATGAATGAATAAGATTTTGTGGGGAAGAGGAGAAAACTCTGGTTCACTCAGTTACAGAATGCTCCTCTTTGCTTGATAGTATGAACCAACCCCAGGACTAGAGAAAAACAACTTCCACCACTATCAATTTCTCTGATACCTATTGGATTCACAGAAATCGATATCATACAATGACCTAATCCTATTGTACCTCATGAAAAACTAATAACACAGGATAATGTTGGATAATACCATCTGGTAAACGTAACTACAACCAATATTACACAATGGTAATAAAAACAATGGCCGAATGCCTTTTTTCGATTCCGTTTCTAATCAGAAAATGCTCCCATGATATACTGCTGGGGAATAATTGAATTCTATGTCGAAACCTTCATCACTCAACGTCATGGAAACGGTCTCATCCAGTATTTATGAGGCATATGTCAGGGTTTCAGCTGCGTAATCGTTTGTCTTACTTCTCGTCAGAGATAGGTGAGGCAGAAGGAACATTCGGATGAAATATTGGCGAAAAAAACAAAGTAGAGTCAGAATGATTGTTCTTCCTTGTTCAATATATATTACTAGCAGACCCAACAGACGTTGTTCTGTATACACAAAAATTCATTTAATTCGATCCAGCCGTTTAGTTGCAGAGTAGATGAATAACCTAAATAATGACTACAGCGCTATCTGTTGATCTGATTTGTGATCATAAACATACGGGCATCAGGCAATCCAAAATACATTCATACATCCCTCACACTTCGGTACCTTCTCCTACCCGCCTAGTGCCCACCTCGGAGACGGATTTTGGTGCGATTTCATCTTCAACCTGCCATATCTTTTGATGTATTCATCATAATTGAATGATGTAAAAGGCAATTTCGCTATAAATTAAATACTGGGGATGGACGACTTATTTAATTGGATAAGGATCAATAACGTATTCGTAAAAAAATACTCCCAAATAATGCATAATTTTGAGAAACATTTGGATACATTTGAATGGTAATACCGAGTAAACCTTGAAAGATAGATATATGCTATCGCGGACTTTTTTCAGAACTATTAAAGAGGTACATTTCCGTTATACATTGTTTCCATGTACGTCTTACGGTTTTTGCAGCGCACCTGAAAATAGCTGATTTTGATACTCATATTCATTATCATTGAAGTTATAGTGGGTTTCCTTAATTATCTCGGGTGAAAAGTATAGCCTATGTTACTCAGAGATAGTGTAGCATTCTAAGGGTGAAAGAATTATTGAAATCGGTCTAGTAGCTTATGAGTTAACTCGTATCAAACCCACAAACATACAAATCTCTCCTCTTTATAATATTAGTGTGATGTAGGTACCTATAGATTAGGAACAACTGTATATCTGTACTGTTAGCGTAAAGATTTATTTTATCTGGTAACATATGTTGTTGTTTGTACATATTTTTCATAGTCAGTTGTAGAATAAACTCCAAGCTGAAATTAGCGATTTTTAATTTATAATTATTGTGAATATCTAAACTCAGATTAGTTCCGATATATCACAAAGTGGCGACGAGTATTTAAAAGGTGCAATAAGATTTATTAGTGAAAATGATGGAGACAGTGCAATATTCTGGTTATATTCAAGAATTCAACCCTGTGACTTCGGACTGGTCGATCTATAAAAAACGACTAGAAAACTATTTCATAGCGAATCATATTCAGGACGAATGCCGTAAACGTGCAATTCTTTTGAGTTTCCTGAATGAACAAGCATACAAATTGTTGCATGACATGTGCATTCCCAGCGAGCCAGAGTCAAAACATTATGATGGAATAATTAAATTAATGGATGATCATTTTCAACCAAACATTTCAGTTTTCGCAAGCAGAGAAAGATTTTATGAAAGTCGAAAAATGCCACATGAATCACCGAAAGAATGGGCAGCCAGATTACGAAATTTAATATCTTCTTGTGGATTTAATGGGGAGGCAGAGATTGAACGAGCATTGGTGGATCGTTTCATTATTGGATTTGAACGCGGATCGATAAAAGATCGCCTTTTCGAAGAAAATACTACAGTAACATTTTCGAGGGTGGTCGACATCGCTTCTGCAAAATCTTCAGTTCCGCCATTTTGCACAACAGGTTCAACGAAGAAGGAGGCAGAAATTCATTACGCAGGCGCCAGCAATAAGAGCAAAAATAAGACTCAAGCGCAGCATTCCCACTCCACTTCTAGAAATGCTGGTCAAAGTAGCCGCCGTTCTATGAAACAGAAGAAATATCCAGATTCACAGTCTAACCTAAAATGTTCTGTCTGTGGTCGGAAAAATCACAACAAAGATAAGTGTTATTATAAAAACTTTTCTTGTCATTCTTGTAATCAAAAGGGTCATTTAGCACCAATGTGTCCAAATAAAACATATTCTCATGAATCTAATAACTTATTGGAGGGAAATTACTCACTTTTCAAATTAGAAGATAAAGCCGATTGGATTTCAATCAATTTGTTGATCGATAACAAAGAGTTTACTTTCCATTTGGATACTGGTGCTAGTGATTCAGTTATTTCACAAAAGTTTTTCATGGAAAATTTCAATGAAAAAGAATTAAAACCCACGAATAAAATTTTCAATCTTTATAATGGAGATAAAATTAAACCATTGGGGTATATTTTGTGTGATGTTAGCTATAAGAATATGAATAATGTACTTAAATTTTTGTAATTAAGAACGGAGGTCCGCCACTTCTGGGACGCGATTTTTTCAATCTGTTTGAATTAAACATTTTCCAAATGAATTCGGAATTTCCGAAAGATTTGAAATTTTTAGTTTCCAAATACAACGGTATTTTTTCTCCGGGTTTAGGAATGTTCAATAAAGGAAAAATTGCAATTCATTTTAAACCGGGAATAGAAATTTCTCCTAAATTCTACAGAGCTAGAGCTTTGCCTTTTGCTATGAGGGAAAAAGTAGAAAGGGAGTTAGAAAGGTTATGTACTTTGAAAATTATTGAACCAATTGAGTATTCGGAATGGGGAACACCTATTGTCCCAGTTTTAAAAAAAGATGGATCGGTACGTTTATGTGGAGATTTTAAAGTGACTCTCAATCCGTTAATTCAGGTAGATCCTTATCCATTACCGAAGATAGAAGAATTATTTGTCAAACTACAGGGTGGTCAACATTTTTCAAAATTAGATTTGTCTAATGCTTATCAGCAAGTCGCTTTGGAGGAAGAATCAAAGAAATATGTCACTATTACGACACATAAGGGTCTGTATCGGTACAATAGATCACCGTTCGGAATAGCGAGCATACCTGCTAAATTTCAGAAGAATTTAGAAAGTTTATTACAAGGAATTAATGGTGTTGTCAGTTTTTTGGATGATATTCTAATAACTGGTAAAGATAGAGAGGAACATTTAGAAAGATTAGAGGAAGTATTATCTCGGTTACAACAAGCCGGTCTCAAATTATCCTTAGAAAAATGTCATTTTTTTCAGTCGAAAGTAACGTATTTGGGATTTGACATTGATAAACACGGTTTGCACACCTCTTATTTTAAAGTAGATGCGATTCTTAAAGCACCTGTACCCACGGACGTAACTTCTCTCAAGTCATTTCTGGGGTTAATAAATTATTACGGTAAATTTGTGAAAAACCTATCAATATTATTGTGCCCTCTATACAATTTACTTAAACATAAAGTAAGGTGGCATTGGTCTTCAGAATGTCAAGTAGCTTTTGAAAAGGTAAAAAGAATTTTATCTTCAGCTCCAGTGTTGATTCATTTCAACCCTGATTTACCGCTAAGATTGATCACTGACGCTAGTGATGAGGGAGTAGGAGCTCTCATATTTTACCGGATGGTTCAGAGAAAGTTATTTCTTATGCATCTAGGACGTTATCAAACACTGAGCGTAATTATCGCATAATAGAAAAGGAAGGGTTAGCGGTTATTTTCGGATTGTCCAAATTTTATAACTACCTTTTTGCGAAAGAATTCACATAAGTAATGGATAATAAACCCTTGTCATATATTTTTCACCCTAGCAAGAAAATTCCACAGTTTTCGGCAAATAGATTGCGTAGATGGGCTCTGATTCTTTTGAGTTTTCAATATAAAATTGAGACCATAAAATCAGAGGATAATCCAGCAGATTCTTTATCGCGATTGCCGCAAGCGACCATGGAATTTTCATCAGATAATTTTGATTTGAATTTTTTGAATTATTTTAAAGATAATGAACATTTTCCTATAAATGTGGTTGATGTAAGACAAGCCACAAAAGCAGATAAAATTTTCAGTAAGATTAAAACTTTGGTAACACGGGGTTGGCCAAATAAAGTAGATATTTTAGGTGATGTTTCAATACGTGCTTTTTATAAAATCAGAAATGAAATAAGCATCGAATCAGGTTGTTTGATGTGGAATAATAGAGTCATTATTCCTGAAAAATTACGGCAAGATATGTTGTCAAGTTTGCATTTGAGCCATATGGGCATGGTGAAGATGAAAAGTCTAGCTCGGTCTTATTTTTGGTGGCCGGGTTTAGACAAAGAAATAGAACAACTTTGTCGAAATTGTGAAAATTGTTTGGTGAATAAAAAGTCACCGGACAAAAGTGTTTTGAATTGCTGGTCATGGCCAACTGAACCATGGAAAGACTTCATATGGATTTTTTAGGTCCATTTAGGGGAAAATATTTTCTAATCATTTTATGTGCACACAGTAAATGGATCGAAGTTTTTCCTATGTCATCTATTACATCATCGCTTACAATAGATATTTTACGTTTTTGTTTTGCCAGATATGGGTTGCCCAGTCAAGTCGTGACGGACAACGGAACATCATTTCGTTCTAAAGAATTCGAAAGGTTTTTGAATAATAATAATATTATCCATATAACAACGCCCCCATATCACCCATCTTCGAATGGTGCTGCGGAGAATGCAGTTGGTACTGTGAAAAATGCGTTGAAAAATGCTCTGGGTAAAAAACACGAAATTGAGTATAATGAAGCTTTGAACAATTTTTTATTCGATTATCGTTCAACACCGCATTGTAGTACAAAGTTTACACCGTGCAAAATATTTCTGAAGAGAGAGTTGAAAACTCGTTTTGATAATTTATTGCCTAAAAAAAGAGATGAGAATTCTGAAGGTGAAACAGATTTGAAAAATCGTATCTCAGAAGCGCAGTCTAAACAATCATTTTATCACAAAGGTAAAAGATTTCTTATTTTTCATCCAGGTGATGTAGTTTCAGTTCGTGACTATAGAAAAATTAATAGTGTTGAATGGATTAAAGCAGTTATTTCTGATAGAATTGGTAAATCAATGTACATGGTAAAAGTGCCGGATTTAAATAATGTTTTATGGAAACGTCATTTGAACCAAATAAAAAGATTAGAATATAAGGTCTCTTCAATTGTGATGAAATCGAATGAACAGGTATCAGATGAACCTGATAATTCAAATTCTGTTGTATTGCCTGATGTTTCACCTGAAAATGTAATTGTTAGACCTAAGAGGGTGGTTAAGCCACCTGATCGTTTAGTTTATAAGTAATTTTCATTTTATATATTTTTTTTGGAACAGTATAAGCATGTAAAAAATTTATTATTTAGGAGGGAGATGTGATGTAGGTACCTATAGATTAGGAACAACTGTATATCTGTACTGTTAGCGTAAAGATTTATTTTATCTGGTAACATATGTTGTTGTTTGTACATATTTTTCATAGTCAGTTGTAGAATAAACTCCAAGCTGAAATTAGCGATTTTTAATTTATAATTATTGTGAATATCTAAACTCAGATTAGTTCCGATATATCACAATTAGTATAGATTTTCTAGAGAGTCAACACCAAAGGGCACTCTTCCTTCATTATTGAATCAGTGACATGTGGAAATTTCGAAAGATTTTTGGGGAGAATTTAGTCTAGAATAAATATCTTATAGATTGCTAAGCAGATTACAGTCCACTGAGACCCCAGGGTCTATTGTGTCCCCTTATAGTGCTGTTCTGACCACACCTTTTACAGCTCGCCTTCCAGTTCCAGAGATCTGATGAGGTCCAATATCTGTGAAGGCTTCAACGAGGCTAGTTCCTCACTCTTACAAGTTTCTCACCCAAGGCATTTTCTCCTTAGACTCTTATGCCAAAGCATTCCCTACTAGGTGAATGGGGGTTTCTTTCTTCTCACAGGACCTACATTCGTCAGTGTCCGATAATCCCATCAGGTGCTCCCTGAGAAGAATTTTCCTGTAAGAAAGTCGGTGAGGTGATGTAATTGTTTCTTATCAAGATCCAGATATCTTTTGGATCTTACTGTTTCAAAGTTCCGAAGGAACTCATTGGAATGATCCATCCCTGGGAGATTCCGCCAGAGTTTTTCCTTCTCGGCTTTCTCCTTCTCCAGAAACTCCTTCTTATAGGTATATTTCTTTATACCACAGAAGGGTTCTGGGCCAATGAGTGACATTAGTGCGCTTCTTTGGCAAATGTATTGGCCTCTTCGTTTCCTTTTCCCGAATGACCGGGAACCCAGATTAAAAAGACCTTATTTTTCTTGACTACCCCATTGAGTTTTTTCCGGGAGTGTATTTTTATTTTCTACAAAATCTGAACCTTTTTCGGCTCAAAATCCAAGAATGAGAGATTGAATGAACTATAGATATATAAATAAATGAAAATTCATACGTATAAGAATAACGCGGGCATAATATAAACAATGAAAGTGGAGAATAATACTAATTGATTTGAAACCAACCAATATTAAACCCATACTTCGTTTTGGTTATGTTATTTTCAGAGTTAAGCAACATTTCTTCAAATAAGGGAACCTAGAATGCCTTTCAGACGGAGCCCCTCCATACTGAAGAGCCCAAAATAGGACGATATAGCTATCTATGGATGCTCTGTTTGATATTACCACTATGCATGTTCTTTGTGCGTTGACGGGATTAGTTCGTTTAATAATAGTTGATTTTAAATCAATTAGTATAATTCTCCAGTTTCATTGTTTAGGTATAGATATAATGTTACACAAAAACCGACTCCTTATTTCAGTACAAACCTTCAACTCAAATTCTGATTATTTACACATACTAGACATAATACTGTAATATGTACCTAACGTTTACCTTCACCTTGCAGGAACTGGAGGAAATTTATTCGGATGTGTGTTCAAGTCTGACGGATTCGATACAACAGGGAGCAGAAATTGTATCCTCTAGGGTGAGTATCATTGCTTTTAGCCTGATTGAAACGTTCGATATATGTATAGGTACATACCTGAATTATTGAGCCATGCTCTATCGAAATTTCGCATGCGGTTTTATATTCGGCTTCTTTTTTATTTCTTTGAATGGCAGAGGTCTCAACAAACTCAGAAATATACTGGGAACCTATATGAGGTTGTCCAAGTTTGCTGGTCTGCATCAGGGAATATATTTCGTTCGTCGTGTTTCAATTCACCACGATATTCTTTTGTTCGAATACTACGTACGTTGGTACATCTTCGAGAACGTTTTAATGCTTTTCTTGAGTGAAATTGTATTAAATATTCGAATCCTGAATCATATTTTCATCTTAGATGAAAGACCAAAACAATGTGATGAGTTATATAGAAATATTGAAAAAATGCTCTGAGCAGGTGATTTTGTATGGAAGTATAGAAATGGAGATTGATACTTAAAATGTTAATGCGAAATCTCAGCATGATCGGAATTATTTCCTAAACTTTCCGATAACTAAAGATATCCAAATCTAGGGTTCTGATTCGAACATCTTTGAGAAAATTTGCATGATCATTCACTTGGCCAATTTATATTCTAAAACTTTATTTCATTTTTATAGACAATTTTTTCATGGGAATATCAGCCTCATTTTGAAATTACGATAGACTCTTCTTTGATTGTATTTACGCAGCCCCAACAAATTGTTACCTATTGCTTTGAATTGGTATTGAACATTTCATAGCGAAATTTCTTGATCGAAATGACAAATTCTGAATTATTCGAAAAATGAGTAATTTTAGAAAAACAACGTGAATTGTTTGGTTTTTTTTTATGCGATCCTCTCAAAATTTTGCATTCAGAATAAGAATTTTCAATCTCAAAACGGACATTTTCTTGTGGAAATGATATTACTATTGAATTTTCTATGATTCTATTAACACTTTGGCCTTAAAATGTATGAGGTCTCATGAGTATCTTGTATGTGGCTGCAAAATTTCATTTCGATCGGTTTTGTTCTGTCTGAACCTACCCCTAAAATTTCAAGTCTCTAGAATTCAATTTGACCACGCAATCGTCAACAGATAGTCAAACCCTATCGTTTGAGAACATTTTCGACTCAAATTCGAAAATAACAAACATTTGGG
Source organism: Propylea japonica (assembly GCA_013421045.1). Classification (NCBI taxonomy): domain Eukaryota; kingdom Metazoa; phylum Arthropoda; class Insecta; order Coleoptera; family Coccinellidae; genus Propylea; species Propylea japonica. The sequence continues at coordinate 58,270,462 of CM024245.1, forward strand.
CAAAACGATATAGCACTCGTTTAAGTAAAAGATTTTCTAATAAGAGGTGTTATTTTCAATAGCCCGCTATTTAGGTATATGTCACGTTTGAAGGTATCATTTTTTGACATTTGACAAGTAGCAACTACGCCATTAAAAACATGGAACGATACACGCTACAAGAAGGCATTGAAATTATTACAATTCACTATGAAAATGGTGAAAATTTGGCAGGGACAGTTCGTAAAACTTGAACAGTCGAGAATATTGCTGCCTACGTGCCACACAAGCAACGAAACCATTGATCTTTTTCGGGAAAAGTTTCCAGACCGTGTATCTCTCGAAGAGGTGATCACAATTGGCCACCGAGATCTTGTGATTCAACACTTTGCGACTTCTTCCTTTGGGGAAACGTGAAAGAGAAGGTATACGCCGATAGCCCTGCGTCGATTCAAGACCTCTAAGATGGAATTCAAAAGGCTATCGAGGACATAGGGCAGTCATTCTGTGATTTGGTTATGGAAAATTTCATTAAAATGATATGGTCCTGTTAGCGTGGTCGTGGTGGTCATTTGCCTGATGTTATTTTCCACTATTAACGGCATAGCTTTTTTTTATAAGGAAATAAACATCCGATCATTTATAGTGAATAATGGCATTTTTCTTTGAATATCAAAATAACACCTTTTATTGGAAAACTCTTTAGCACCTGTTCAAAAAGAAAAATTAAAAAATTCTTCATCAGCAAGTTGAATCGAAACAGTTGAATTATTTCGCAGTACTACCAACCTATTCGCGTTGCTCGCTTTTCGTCTATATACAGACAAGTCTATCTCGAACAGCGGAAATCAGGTCATCCTTCGAAGAATAATTGAAATTGACATACACGAAAAAGCCAGGCGCTTACGCCAGGAAAATGAAAATTATCAAAAATTCATGACGTGAACTTCGACCTCAGTTATTTTTAATGGCACCGTTTCTGCTATATAAGAGCTACGCCGGCAGATCAGAGATTTAGTCCTTTCGTATTAGTAAAGGGAATAACTGAAATGTCCCTAATTGGACGACTTTTACGCGAGAGCAAATGTTATGACGATTTTCGTCAGATCCCTGTAGCTTTTAGAGCACTAAATTGCCTCGAATTTTTCGTCCTAGTTGTCGTGTGATTAGAGATAAACGTTGTGGAAAAAAATATTAGAAGAAACGCTAAAATATAGCATACTTTTTGATCTGCCGAGAGCTCACAAGCAGATAGCACTTAGTCAAAATATACAGATTGAATTGATACGAAAGCTTTAAGGGGATGATTTCTCAGAATATTTTATGAAAGAAAGTTCCCATAAATGTAGTTCCGGAAATGCATTGTTTTCAAGATACAGGGTGATGAAGTTTTACTTATAAACTTACTGATAGTGATACGCCACTGAAATTTTTTGAATTTACAATTATTTTTGAATTATTCATTCAATTTATGACGAAAAATTTCTCAAGAGTTTTTTTCCGTGTGGGGCTCCGTTTTTATGGAAAAAAATAAAACATCTCGACGTATTATCTCTACTAAATGATGTGTTAAAGTAACGACAAATACGCGTTAAGATGTTTAATTTTCTTGAATGAAAACGGCATCCCACACGAAAAGAAAGCGAAATAGATTTTTTTTATAACAAATTGAACAATGAATTAAAAAATAATTTTTAGTTTGAAATATTTCAGTGGCGTACCACTTTTTCAGTTAGTTTTTAACCACATTTATGGGGATTTTCTTTCATAAAATATTCTGAGGAATCTTAAATCTTTCGCATCAATTCAGAAACACCCTGTATTTTGAGCACTCCTTCCACTTAAACGAGAGCTATAACGTTTTGCCCGAATGTCTGTATTTTCGTATTTTGGGCCGAAATGGTCACAAACGATAGGGTTCAACTCCCTGATGACGAATCCTTGTGAAATTTTGGACGAAAAATGAGTAAGGGGTTGACCCCCCCTAAAACGCTATATTTCAACATTTTGCAAAAATTCTGTGGGATCTATAAGAACGATTATTACTGATAATTGTTGAGCTTGATCTAAAGAATCGATTGACGTTGAAAATTCATCGATCCGAAGCGAACTGTCTTACGCAGGTGCTCTCCAACGCAACTCGAAAATGAAAAATGCAAAATCTATAAACTGAATTTATTTGAAAATCATGGCGAATCTTATTGAATTTGGTATGTTTTTATAGGTTTTAGAGGTAGCTGAATCAGAAAAAAATACTTTCGAATCGATATCGGCAAGCGTTTAGAATTTCACCGTTCAAATGGCATTTTTTTCAAAGCTCGATATTTCAAACTTTCATAATTTCCGTTTGAACAGCTGGAATGAAAAATACATTGCATATTTTTTTTCGGTTTGTAGTCCCCTTCAATATAAGCATATAAAATGATCATCTAAAATTTTGAAATTTTGGACGAAAAATGAGTAAGGGGTTGACCCCCCCTAAAACGCTATATTTCAGCATTTTGCAAAAATTCTGTGGGATTTATAAGAACGATTATTAATGATAATTGTTGAGCTTGATCTAATGAATCGATTGACGTTGAAAATTCATCGATCCGAAGCGAACTGTCATACGCAGGTGCTCTCAAACACAACTCGAATATGAAAAATGCAAAATCTATAAACTGAATTTATTTAAAAATCATGGCGAACCTTATTGAATTTGGTATGTTTTTTATAAGTTTTCGAGGTAGCTGAATCAGAAAAAAATACTTTAGAATCGATATAGGCAAGCGTTTAGAATTTCACCGTTCAAATGGCATTTTTTTCAAAGCTCGATATTTCAAACTTTCATAATTTCCGTTTGAACAGCCGGAATGAAAAATAAATTGCATATTCTTCTTCGGTATGTAGTCCCCTTCAATATAAGCATATAAAATGATCATCTAAAATTTTGAAATTTTGGACGAAAAATGAGTAAGGGGTTGACCCCCCCTAAAACGCTATATTTCAGCATTTTGCAAAAAATCTGTGGGATCTATAAGAACGATTATTACTGATAATTGTTGAGCTTGATCTAATGAATCGATTGACGTTGAAAATTCATCGATCCGAAGCGAACTGTCTTACGCAGGTGCTCTCAAACGCAACTCGAAAATGAAAAATCGTAAGGGTGTTCCACAAAGAGCCATTAAAATTTTTGTTCCTCAATATCTCAGAAAAAAAACGACCGAAAATAAATTTTGCAACATGCAAGATGCTCATAGTAAGCCTTATGCTAAATTTTGTGACCATATTTAGCAGAACCATCGAAAATTCAGTTGGAATATTGAAAAGAAGAATCTTTATATTTCCTTAACCCTCTTGTTCGGCATCGACATCGGACGTGTCGGATCGATCTGAACCGTTCGTTTATTACATCCGGATTGAGGGGAGTACACATCTGGAGCGTTCGTCATAGAAATCTGAGCAATCGGACGTCGACCTTTTCGCTCGGTCTATTTCGACGGAGCAAAGCGATTTTATCCATAGAGTTTTATGTTTTTTATATATTTTTTGTTTAATGTTGAGTTTTCTGATCCGACAACCGATAGATTGAAAAATTCAAATTCTTTTATTCTTCTGTTTTCATTCATTCATTAAAAACTTTATTAATTCATTAAAATTTTCGATATAGCTATCGTAGTTATGAATGGATAGGAGGAGATATTGCTTTCTCGTTTCTTTTTCGTATAATTAATTAATTAATTGGGATCTTTCGGTACAACTATCGCCGAATTGAACGACCCAGAAGAGGATATTGCATTCCTTGTTTCCTTTGCATTCAGTGCCTTTGCACCTAATTATTTAATTGAGATTTTACGGAAGAGCTACGAAAAGGGTGAAAGTATCGTTAAAAGATGAGCATATTTTCCAAAATAGTTATCTTTGAAATCTCATAATCTATAAAAGTAGAATAGAGCAGTATGTTCTGTGGCAGATGCTCTGTACATTTGTTTATTACCAGATATTACAAATCTGTGGTCACGTGACTAAAAAATCCGTCTGCTCGCGGAGGTCAATGCTGAACGGGCTTGAGATATCCAATTCGAGTGAAATTTATTTTATGAATAAAAGTTGATATACTGAAGGTTCATGCAAAATTTCAAGAAAATCGCATCATTCTAACCAATGAATTCAATTTTATTTCGATTATTGATTTTTCACATATATGTATTTCATATTTTGAATTATTTCCAGAATATAATCCTGATAATGCAGAGATTTTGCATTCATATAATAAATAAATATACTTAGCATGACTCTCAAGTAATATACAAAATTTTGAGGTTACAGCATTATTACTCCACCAATGAACCAGCGCTCAAAAGCACCTACTGAGGGCTTTTCTTGAATTTTAATATGTCTTGGGCTCACAAGCAGAAAGCACTCAGTTGAAATAAAGATACAAAATGTGTACTAAAATCTACCATATCCTTACCTTTATAGATTGTAGGTCGTGAAGAAGATCTATTGTGGCCCCATTTAAACTGTTTTTTCACTGCGCTACAGTTCTAGAGCTTCATTACCGAAAGATTCCTGCAGAGTGATTCTCTTCTAGTTTCTTCCTTCTCCAAACACTGTTTCTTATAGGTGCATTTGCTTATCCTTTCTTTCACTATAGCAATTGAACGCATGGAATCTCAAATCAAAAAAATTTGTTCGATACCACTTCCGGCTCAACTTTAGAAAATTACAGACATTCGAACAAAACTAAATTTGACGTCAACAACATACATCAATCAATCCAACCAATAAAACTGTTTCAGCGTGAAAAACGAACATCAAAATACATAAAATTACATCAAAATATAATAACACAATCCTCAAAAGTTAGATGGCTTCCAAATCGTGATTAGAGTGTTCGCTAGACCGCTCTAATTATTATCGGAATTATGCAGGCTTGGTTCTATTGTCTGTTATATTGCTGCAGATATACACACGTTCATTTCCTTTGATAATGTACAACCACTGTCGAAGCCACCATATATGCATGTACAAAAGCATAAGATTAACTCGGGCTTGACACAGCAGAGTCACAGACGAACCAATTCGATGCTCTGCGAAGATTAATTGATCCATCCCGGCTCTTTGGTGACTATTATAGCAGATGATGGTGGTACATGGTGACAACTTTACAGGGTGTCTTTTAAAGCGGTAGTTTCCCTGATCAAATTATTGAAATGACAATAACGAGATTGTATGAAAGGAAATTGAAGGAGTCGGAAGTTAATCCAATCAAGCATTGAGTGTTTTACGAACTTTCTGATAGGGAAACAGCGTTTCGTAATCATGTTCTTTATATAAGCGAGAATGAACTCAGTTCAATCTGAAAAGAGGTTTACAGAATTCAATGAACACTCCAGTATCTGAGATTCCTTCGAGAAGGCTAAACCATGTTACTCTTACTTACTTACTTTGATTCTCTGTCCAAAACATTATTTGCGCTGGCTAGCACTTTCGAGTAATTCTGTAAATCTACACTCGTCAGCTACTGTTGAACCAATTCTCATAATATGCTTCTTGAAGCAACAATGTCCTGTTAGAAAAGCAGTGGGGAGGCGTTACTGATTCTTATACTTAGATACAATAACTTTTAGGACTTTGCAATTTTAAAGTTTCGACGGAAATTTTTGGAATGATCCATTCTTGGATGATTCTTCCATAGTGCTTATTTTTCAATTTGTTCCTTCCCGAAAACTCATTCATATAGGTCCATTTGACGTTACCACAGAAGGGTTCTGCTATTAAGGCGCTGAGCTCCACTACCATCAGTTTAAAAGAAGATGCTATGGAATACCGAGGCAAACTATATGAACCAATAAAACGCAGCAGAGTCCTGTCGGTATGAATCTCAGAACACTCAAAAAACAAGTAAAACTAAAGGGTTAATAAAAATGAAACGATACACGCTTCAAGAACGCATAGAAAAAATTAAAATTCACTATAAAAATGGTGAAAACTTGGCACAGACTGTTCGTAAAACTCGAAGATTTTTGGGTCGTCGTGAAGCTTCTTGTTAGACCGCAATAAGAAATTGGTGGAAAAATCCGAGCTGTTGGGACCAGTTAGTGCTGTGAAGAATAAAACCCATGCAGGTTGCTCAAAAACAGCAGAGAATATTGCTGCTGTAGCCGAAAGTGTTGAAGAAAACCCAGGTTTGTCCATTCCTCGTCGTCCTTTGGAATAAGGCATTGCACAAACGTCATTACATTAATTTTTATGATCGAAAATGGATAGTATTGATCTGGACAACGTTTACTTTCAACAAGACGGCGCTACGTGCCACACACAAGCAACGAAACCATTGATCTTTTGCGGGAAAATTTTCGGACCATGATATCTCTCGAAGAGGTGATCACAATTGGCCACCCAGATCTTGTAATTCAAAACCTTGCGACTTCTTCCTTTGGGCCATGTGAAAGAGATTGTCTACGCCAATAGCCCAGCTTCGATTCAAGACCTCAAGATGAAATTCGTGAGGCTATCGAGGACATAGGGCAGCCACTTTGCGATTTCGATGGAAAATTTCATTTAAAAGATATGGTCCTGTAAGCGTGGTCGTGGTGGTCATTTGGCTGATGTTATTTTCCACTATTAACGGCATAGCTTCTTCTTTTAATGAAATAAACATCCGATCATTCATATTGAAAAATGGCATTTTTCTTTGATTATGAAAATAACACCTATCAGTGGAAACCGGTTCTATCTTCCACCCCTGAAACGTGGGGATTTCGAGCCTTTTCGTAAAAATGTCGAGTCGAATCCAATAACACAACATTTTTCTGTTTAATTTGACATCTTGGAGTAATTTAATATAGTTTTTCTTTGCATTGCTCAATAACTAGTATGTCTATTACTTTTATCTTTATTCGAAGATTTAATGAAAGGGCATATTATAATTAATAAATAAATGAATATAAAAAAAAAACACCTCATTTCGGAAAACCCCACATATTTATCCTTTTTTTCCACCCGAATTCTCTAAAACAACCTACTTCCCTCAGTTCAACCAAACCGCCCAAATTCCACAGTTTTCTCTCAGAAATTCCTTTTCACCTCGACTTTTCGCAGGCGATGGAGCAACACAAAAGGTACGAAAGTCTGGTCGTCCAATGCAAAGCGGTTTCGGGACCTTCCGACATGGCCCATCTGGCGAGGTCCCTGCCTGCACCTCAGGGACGTGGATTAATAATGAAGAGGCCTTTCGTACCCCCGCAACCCCCACCCCCAGAGTCTGCGAATGGGGAATTTGTTGAAACGCCGAATGTAAGTATAACCCTTGAAGTTTTTAGTTTGAAGCTGGGGTTGTGTAATGAAGAATGAGCCTGGAGGTCTCTGTGTTAATTTCAAGTGGGAAATTAGTTCATCCAACTTCTCTTAATGATGATAATAATAATAATATGCCAATTGAAGATTCTGAAATCTGAAAAAATTCCATACTTTAAGTATCTGCCTGAAGTAATACTGAAGAACGATCATGACAGGTTAAACTAGGACCACATAGTACTAACAAAAATAACAGTTGCTCCTAACACACCAGATATAATTCTGGTGAATAAAAAAGAGAAGATAGCAATCCTTATAGACTTAGACATCCCAAATAACAACAATCTACGTCAAAAATACGCTGAGAACATATCAAAATGTCGGGATCTAGCACTTCAGATCCTATTCTAATATCAACCACAGGAATTATTCTTGTGAGTCTTAAGTCCAACTTCAAGGAGCTAGATTTGGATGAAAATTTTTACAAAGCAGACTCAAAGCAGCACTTCTCGGTACTGCTAGAACGGTAAGGAAGTTTGTAGGTCACGATGGAGACCAGAAACCAGTGGCAACTGCTCAGAGGAGGTCGGGCTCCTCTAATTTCACTGCATTTCATTCAATTTTAAATTTAAATTCGAATAAAAAATAATCATATTTCTATATCGGTATTATTTCCATCATTCTATATACTATCCAAATCTCAAAGTAATAAATAAATTATGTTTATTACTCAGCGATCTAAAACATTCATACATTATCCGCAACACACAATACGGCGTAACGGATAGCAGGCAAACCGCTTAGTGAAGAAGGCAAGCCTTCACGAGTCGAGACTCGTGCAATGTAACATTTCAAACTTCTTCAAATGAACGGTGTGGAAACCACTCAAAATTCAAGCTGTATATCACGTGTCGGAGGCCCGGCTCCGCGGCATTATTTTCGCTTCTAGGCGAACGAGCTTAGACGAAACTGAACGTCTGATTAGCCCGAATCAACCTCGGTGATCGTCGATGGAGATCAGCTGTTGTTTTGATTCCCTTCCTTTTTATTAAAGAAGTATTAATCTTCTCAGCGTGCGGTTTGTGGTTTTGTGACATTTTCCGGAAAAGTTTGTTGGTGAGGTTTTAATATTACATCAAGAAAGATGGAAACGGAAACAAGAAGTGAGAATTATAATGCAAGTAGTGAACTTAAAGAAACGCAAGATCCTGTAGATTTTATTTTGAATAATAAATTCAGTAAAATGCCTTAGGATGATAAAATTTTCATAACTCAAGTAATTAAGACACCTCGAGAAACAACGCCAAATTTAATTATTAATTCTGCTCATAATCGTTCGTTCTGCGTAGAATGGTATAATAAATGCCAGTGGCTGACAGGAAGGCCAGTTCGAAATGAATTATTTTTTTGGTTACGTGGTCACAAGCCTCCTCTGATTGAAACCTCACGAGCCGCCACTGCCAGGAACAAAAATGAAGAAAACCATTGCAAGACCGACTACCAGGACATCAACCCAGAAATAATAAAGTCAATCATTATTATTATTATTATTATTAAATTCGGGTCCAAGAAACGAAGGACGAAGTTGTGATCTATTGCATAGAATCAATTAACTTAACTTATTGGTTGTTTATCAAGCTCTATGTTTACGGTGGAGTTAAATCATAATGTTACACAATGTTTAACAAGAATTTCGTTATTTTTTATAAGAAATAATATAATAACTAAATTCGAATTTTTAAATGCCTAAAATCGAGTTTCTACCTTTCGTCTTTTCAATTTTCTTCTAGGACAACATCCCTCCTCTAAAAAACGAATTGGTGATTGACAGGCTTTCAGCAGTTCAATTAAAGCCATCGCACGATGCCCTAAGCAAAGAATCTGCTGATCTCGAAGCCCAAATACGCCAAATCAAGGATTCTCTGGATACTCTGGTGAGAGTCCAGCAACGATCTGTCGAGGCATCACTTTTCAATAAGGCCAACGAACTCCAAGAAGACATTTCGATGAAGAGATTCGATCTTCGCGTTGCTCACATGCATTTAAGTGCTATAAATGCACAGGTGAGTTATTTGTCGAATTTTAATTTTTTTGGAGCAAAAATGATGAAAAGCTGTGTTGTACCATTTTTTTTGCAGTGAGGTATAAATAACATATTTTTCGCTAAGAAACGTATGAAAATATTCATGATGTAAAGTATCATTGTTAAATTAAAAATCTGAGGAGTAGGGATGTTGACTACTTTTTGAAATTTATTTTATTTCAAAGATAAACCCAATACAAACACGAAAAAATTACTCTTTTCTTAAAAATATAAGAATTGCCAATAAAAAATACGTAAATGAAAAGACAATTCGAAATTTCCCCCGGAAATGCTCAATTTTGTCACGTTATGATGATTACGTCAATATCCGATAAACAAACTTCGACTTCTGTCAAAGCGAACTGATTTTGTCTGATTCCTTGTGTAAAAGTTCAATCTAAGCCTTGAAAATGAATACGAATGCTGTATGAGGTGTTTCCTTCATTTGTAATATTGAATATGAGTTAAAAGTTTGATACTTACAAAGACCATTTCACGTTTCTAAGCTCCGATGCACAAAAATCCTTGTTTTCAGCAAAGAAACTTGCGACCATAAGGAAATCAGTAACAGTAAATTACTACTATTTCCCTCGATGAATCCTGTCTGCATTATAAGAAATTTTAGATTATCGTTTTTGTAACTAACAACCAAACTATTCTGTTCTCTTTCAGCTTTCAACTTAGTAAGTTCTAATTAAAATCGTTGATTTTGAATTAAGTCGATGGTTTATGTCAAAAATGAACTGAAAATTGCACAGAAAAGATGACATTACAATAGTCGAGGGTGATTGGAGTTTTGTGAAACCTGGCTTTATGAATGTTTCTTGTTGATCTGAGCACAGAACATTCAAATTTGCAATGATAACATCGGATAGTAACGTCAACTACCTCTGATTGGCGTTCGCAGTCACGTGGTAGTTGATAATAAATAACATAATTTAAATCGGCTTTATTTAATTTAACGATAATAATAAGATAACTTAATTGGTTTTTTAGGATTGCAAAAACTTCCTTCTATGAGGAAAACCTCAATTTATATAAGTTCGTAACATGAGTCAACATCCCTATCTAAAACATGCCAAATCTAGAGATGAAACCTTTATCATTGTGTCACCCGGTATATTCTTCTTGAATGAATGTTCCCGAATCGTATGCGCACCCTGCTCGCGCATAGAATATCAATACTCTGACACAGATTCCCGCAATGTTAAACATTAACGCGCTCCAAAATTCGGTGTTTCGAATCTTTCGGAAATAGTGTCAGTCAATTTTTTCGTGTGCGAATTATTTATAACTATACGTTAGTTGATTTTTGTGTGTTCGGGTAGTGAAATTGTTAACGAAAAGGCGTAATGGGGTGGACAAAGTTGCCAAAGAACTTAGTGAGTATTAGATACCAAATTTTTGATTGGCAATGGTCTTTCTTATAAATTTTAAAATTCGATTCAAATTTCCGAAACCAAATGGATTATGGGAATCGAAAATATAACTAGGTCTGTGAATTTAACCCCAAATATACCACTGACCTAGCACAATGTTTTCCTTAGAGATGCGTCAAGCACATGACAGTGTTATAGCCAATCCAAAAGTATTTCAATTGGAAAGTAATTCGAATATACAACTTTCCTACCTCAGATCGAAAGCGAATTATTTTTCCTTTCAAGGGATTTCATAGTACTACTTTCCTCACTTTTTATCTAAGAAAATCATTATCAATATTCTTTTTATGTTGCAGAAAGAACTGTTCAGTAGTAAACTAGAAGGTGAACGTACCAGTGCAACTAGTGATCGAAAGTTATCTGTGGTTTCCCAGGGAAGCATGAAAACAAAATGGCTCAAGGCTTTCAAAAGCCTTAAAACCCCCCCTCCCGAATCAGAAAAGTGAGTTTTATGTCAAATTCTTCTTTCAGTTTGCGATAATTTTTCAACATTAACAAGGCATCAAAAATTGTTATGACATTGTCGATACTACTCTGTGAACTGTATTAAAATCTTCTTTTGTTTGATAATTCCAACATAAAAATAAACAGAATACAAAAACGATTAACCAGGGAAAAAATTCTGGATGATTTTCAATTCACTGAAATATAAAAAAGATGTTGTTCAGTTCACAGTAGTGCCGATAATTATTGTTGTAGTTTCTTTACTAAAATTCTATATTCATGTTTTTGACTATGCAGAAAGAACCAAATGTACCATGCTGTCTCTACCATAATTTCCATAAGGTAATGAGTTTGCATTTATCATTCACATAACTCACCTTTTATCACTTTTATGATTTTATTTGTCGTCCACATCATTTTTCTTTCTCACAATTCACGTTTCATTCAACTTGGAAATTCACAGATTGTAAATATCGAATAAGTGTGCACCAAGTACCTACAATACAACACTAGGATGCACTAGATGAAAATTCCCTGCCCTTTTCAACACAAATCAGCTTAGAGATACTTGATTTCTGCTTGCTATCATAGTTGAAATACCGAGCAGAAAGTTTCTAAAATAAGAAAGTCATATCTGAATCGAATTAAGGTTAATATCGAATGAATTAATATTGAAATTTCTATACATGTTAATTTTCGATAAAAATACTGAACCTTTTGTCGCCAAAAGTATATACCTACAATATACACGGTGTTACAAAATAGCATGTCACAACTTGAGAGAATGAATCTACATGTAATTTTAAGAAAAAAGGCTTTATAAATATGGGTCTGTGAAAGCTTCGTAACGGAGCTACAGGGTGTTGAAATTTCGAAAGAGAATTGGTTTTTTCTTCAAAACTCCTACAGTTTTTGTGATATTCAGTCCAAATTGGGAATGCGAGCTGTTTTCAACAGTCTCCATCATTGCATGTCCTGAATCTCAAGTAGAATCTTTAGGGTGTTTTTTTTGATAGCTCGTCATCTGAGACTCAACTTAAGCTTTTCATCGAATGCATACATTCGTTCAATAATTTTTAACTCGAAAGTGGTTAGAGATACGAAAAAATTAAAGGAGTCATAAAAGTTTCTAAATCAAACGAAGATATCAAAAATTAATTTTACGCTGACCAATGGCGTACTGCAAAAAAAAGAGAGGGAAAAAAGAGACATGGCTCCTGAAAAGAAAACACCCTGTAGATTCTAGTTAAGATTCAGGAAGTGCAATAATGGAGACTGTTGAAAATAGCTCGAATTCCAAATTTGGACAAAATATCTCAAAAACTTCAGGAGTTATGAAGAAAAAAACATTTTTTTGTGGAAATTTCAACACCCTGTAGCTTTTGCAGAACCATATTTATATAGAATTTTTTTCTTGGAATTATACGTAGATGCATTTCCTCAAGCTGTGATATACTATTATGTAAAATCTCGAATAATTAATTTTTTATTGGATATGACGCGTATGTCAGTCAACCACTATACACACGCACTGATCATTTGAATTCATTAGCCTTTTTCGGTAAGTTCACAAGTTTTTTCTTCGAAAATCTGAACAAGGAACAAAAACGGAAAATCGCTTTGATAATCTGAGATTCCATTATTTCAATAATAATTTTTTTCTGCAAATCACTAGTAGGTAATGCCCATCAATCGTAAAAATAGTGCAAAATTGAAAGGAATGGACAACTCATAGCCACAGGAGATATAATGAAAACGAAGTAATACGGTTATTTTGATGAACTAGTGAACTGAAATTAGTGATACCTAATATAACAAAAATCACCTAGCGACGGTGCATTCGCCATTTTGCATTATACACTGAATGTTGTAAAATGGTCTCACAATAGGATACACGCATAAAGCCATCTATCTTGAACTGATTATAATAAAAACTGCTTTTAAAATGAATTATCATATTCGTTTAAAAAATGAATTCGCACAAACATATCGATAAAGCACAAAAGCCTCTTGTTGCGCTTTCGCCATTTTGCACCCATCAGTACATCTGCGGGAAAATGACTTTTTTTTATCAGGAAAGATGTGCCAAACAATTTTTCCAGACGAGCAACCTACTGTTCGAATAAATACTATAGTTTCCTTCCGAAAAAACTATCCCAACCTACCTAACCATATCAATTATATATCCCATTTTAATGCATGATATTTCCTTAATAATCTATGATTGTCATGAGCAATGTAACATAAAGTATTCAGAAGCGTGAAAGCTCTACTGAAACATACAAATTCATATTATGTTCAATACAACACAACACGAAATAAAAATGTACTTATGTTAATCAAGAATTTATTCTCTATTCATAATGCGGTCGACATATATTTCTTGTAATGAACTCGTTCATAAATCTAGCTATTAATACACTAGTTGATTAAATTATATGATTCAGGGCAACCTCGTTTCTAAAGTCTAATATTCAATAATTAAATGACGATATTTACAATTTTTTTCATCGGTTATTTTTGTCAAAGTCACTGAAAGTACATTGGAACTTCTATATAACCAAAGCGCTAAATCCGCAAAAAATTCGTTATAAAGAAATTTCGTTAAACAGAAAATTTGTTTCTATAGTCGGCAGTGTCGAGGTAGACTTCACTGATGAATTTAAGGTTATCATTCAAACTTAAGCACTTGCTTTTAGACATTTTAGCACAACTTTTCACACAAGCGTAATGGTTAGATTGAAACCAAACAGCCAGGGGTGTATTTAAAACTGTTTCAGAAGGATCTCTCTGCCCGCCGTAATGATTTAGTTTAAGTTCGGAATTTATTTATTACATACGTCTGGAAAAATTTCGGAAGAAACCCACCCTTATACCTTCTTACCAATACCCATTCAAAGAGTGATGTTCTTTGAATATTTCGTTAAAGAGAGAATTTACTACGTTTTAGAGGGTGTTTTTAACATGGAATTCGGATTCAAGATGCTATGTCTTGTACGAAATTCGTTATATAGAGAAATTCGTTATTCAGACGTTCATTATAGGGAAGTTTCACTGTATGTGATTCAGAGCAACCTCGTTCTCAAGTGTAATATTCAGTAATTAATTAAATGACGAAATTTACTATCTTTTTCATCGGTTATTTTTTTCAAAGTCGCTGAAATTAGTTAGATAAATCGTCTTTCCGAAAGTTCATAGACTTTATTCCGTATATTATCATGCAGATACGTGCTAGTGACAACGAATAGTCGAACAGTTAGTTAACTGCTAGTTAAATCCAGCCTGGTTATATCGTAACGCCGTTTTATTGGTCACTTCAGGCAGTTTCATCCGCAACGTAGGACGGTTACCAGAGGCATTAATTAACACGAAACGATGCCTTTTAACGGGGTCATAATTTTTCCCCGGCTGTTATCGGAAATATGGATCGCTTTCCGTAACGAAAATGAAAATGATGAATAATTTGACGCTAATTAGTTTGCTGTTATTCTTCAGAAGTTCGTTTGAATTACTTTTCGTTCGGTGGTTCTTGACTTTTTTGATTGATATGAAGTTTTCATGAAGTGCAGGGGTTCGTTATACAATGTGGAAGAGTCAGAAGAAATAAATTCATTTTGATGGTACATATTTGATAGTATGAAAAAAGGTTATAATTCAATGCGACCTCAAGGTCTATTTTGCCCCCTTACAGAGCTGTTTTGACTACATCTATCACAGCTCGCCTTCCAGTTCCAGAGATCTGATGAAATCCAGTATATGTGAAGGCTTCAACGAGACTTTTTCCTCACTCTTACACGTTTCTCTGCCAAGGCATTCTCTCCTTAGGCTCGGAATGCCAAAGCATTCCGTGTCTAGGGGAATAGGGGTTTCTTCCTCATCCCCACAGAACCTACACTCGTCACTGTCCGACAATCCCATCCTCAACTAAGGCGACAGTGTCCTGTAAGAAAGCCAGTGAGGAGATGTAATTGTTTCTCACCAAGATCCAGATCTCTTTTGGAGCTTGCTGTTTCAAAGTTCCGAAGGAACTTTATGGAATGATCCATCCCTGGGAGATTCCGACAGAGTTTTTTCCTCTCGGCTTTCTCCTTCTCCGGAAACTCCTTCTTATAGGTAAATTTACCTATACAACAGAAGGGTTCTGGGCCAAATTTTGATGGTTACTACTATGTCCAATTTTGATGGAAAATTCATAAAAAAAATTGCCCCTTCAAAGCAATCAGCCGTTTCCGGCAAAATCAACTGTTATGTTGAAAAACATGGTCAATGTTCAATGTTTCGACTTTTATGTTGAAATAGTGGTAAATTTGTTCTAAATGATTTTGTTTCAAACTTTTTCACAAGCAGTCACAACATAAACAAGTTTTTCAACATAAAAGTTTTTTCGAAAACTGTAGACACTCACCCTTCAAAAACTCCACTAATTAATGTTCGAGAAAAAAAATCCCAAAAAACATTGCTGATCACGATACACACAAAAGGTTTTTTCCGTGTGATGAAAAAATCTGGAGATATTCGCAAAAACAATTTTTTTCAATTTCAACACCCTATTTCTCGAAAATGGTGCCTTTTACAGGAAAATATGATAGAAACTTTTGTAAATGTTCTTGTAGGAGCTATAACATCCCCAAGTCCTGCGCATATATTATAAATCATCCTGTATTTTGCCCTCAAAATCAAATTTAGTGAATCAAAATAAAGAACTCATGTAAACTTCTGCACATAATAAATATACATTAACCGTTTCAACACATAGGTTCAATAATACAGCTGATGAATTGATTGTGAAATTTCTGTTCAGCGATAGTGAATCAAAAACAAAATTCATCCTCCTCTCGAGCTATTAGACAAAATCTATTGTGACAATAGAAGGGGTGCATGTTCAGTAATTAAATTCTGCTTTCCAATCTGAAATTCGCTCAACAATGTACCCACAAAACCATTTCCAGTTTAATGGCTCGATGGATATGCGTATCAAACGACACTAATTGGCGAATAATTTTGATACATGTCCTGAACGGTATGGGAACATTTTATTTTTGTATCAAAGGAAATGGAGAATACGGAAAAAATATTTATCGAATTACCCAAACAAGCATCTCTTATTATATACTCCTAGCTTTCTATCTATGTAGCTCATTTTTTCGAAACTATTATCTTTCGCCATTTGACTATCTAGTTATTCTAGAGTTGCAACTCACTTTTTGAATATTATGTCAAATCTCAATTTCAAATCCTCATATTATGGAATCAATATATCCAGAATACCTAGTGAGATCAACCTCCTGTAAAACTTATTCCTGAGGCTCCCTAAAGATTTTTAGGGAACTGTCTAACTGGTTAAAGCCTGTATCTACTATATGCAACCTCATAATAAGAATAAGAAATTCTGCAAAAATACGGCACGGTCTGTAGGCACTTGAGTTTATAATATTGTATTAAAATCGAAAAGAGAGAAGTTCACAACAAGTCTTCGTCGAGGGTGCTGTCATCTAGTTAGAGTGTCCATTTCAAAGAAATGAAAAATTTATAGACGTTTTCGGATACTTACTCGGGTTAACTCGTTCCCTAATATTTGCGTTCGTTTACCCAACCCGTGTTCAAAAGTATGGTACTATTAACTCGATCACTGACTCAGGATGATCTATCGTAACCCTACAAGAGAGCAAGGTCGTAGAGTCACCGCATGCGCACTGCAGTTGAATTTTGTATTCGATAAAGGTGGAAATAAGTCTTCTACTCTTTTCTTAGTAATTTCATATATTCTTTTCCTAGAAATTATGGAAGCAAAAGAGAATTTGGCTCAGTGTAAAACGTGTGGTTCCATGAGCCGAGAATATAATGTGAAACAACTTCTTCATAACTTTGTATGCAGATCTTTCTGCGTTAAAGCTACAGCGTTCTTCACTTCTTCAACATAGGTACTCAAATATAACATTGAACATGCGAGGGCACACCAGAAATTATAAGAAAGATATCACAGAAGCCAATTAATCCAAGCAAAGTTAGAGACAAGCAGTAAATAAACTGGAACTGAAAAAATGAATTCTCTAATTCTTCACCACAGGTACTCAAAAATAACAATAGATAAGGAATGGCACACCAAAAGTTAAAAGAAATATTTTACAAATGTCAATACATGCAAGCAAACCGAGAGACAATCCGAAAATAAACTGGGACTGAAAATCCATAAATATTTGGTTATGTTATTGATACGACTGTCACTTCAAATCCCAAACCTGATGTGTTCATAAACTTAGAACCCGTGTCCGTGATCCGAGTAGATCCGTCACGTGACCCAATGGATCGAGTCAATAACTCTGAGTGAGTTTCCGAAAACGCATTATTAAGTTGGCCTACGAATTACCTATATAATATACAATACTTACACCAATCCTAAATGCTAATAACATGTTATTTCCACAATTTCATTATAAAATTCACAAATGCGTCATGTTGCTGTTCACTGAGCTCCTCTGTGAAGAAACATCCAGAAAAAAGAGCGGAATAATTGTATTTTGTCGGTTCAAATTAGCAATTCCATTAGCCCGGAGGTACTTTCGGTATATCTATTACTTCGGAGGAGCTCTCCGGTAAATTGAATGACTGGGGTTTCTTGAAATAAAGCGGAAACTGTTCCCAGTTCGTTTGATGAGGTTATCCCAGACCTCAGTTGGGACACTTTCAAGTTTCCGCATTGAGTTACCCCAGTATCCAATTTAAAATGACCTTTCGCCGAAAATTCTGGAAATATTGTGATTATGGAATTTTCACAGATCACTGATTTATTTGGGAGAAAGGGAAATAACAAAGCTTAAGCCCAAATGATGAATACAGTGTAACTTCCCTAAAACGAACGTCTGTATACCTAACGAATTTCTCTATATAACGAACTTTTGTACAAGACATTGCACTTTGGATCCAAATTCCATGTTAAAAACGCCCTCTAAAACGAAGTAAGTTCTCCCCATAACGAAATATTCAAAGAACATCACTCTTTGAATGGGTATTGGTTAGAAGGTATAAGGGTGGTTTTTTTCCGAAATTTTTCCGGACGTACGTGATAAATCTCGATCTTAAACTAAATCATTACAGCGGACAGAGAGATCCTTCTGAAACAGTTTTAAATACACCCCTGGTTGTTTGGTTTCTATCTAACCATTACGCTAGTGTGAAAGTTGTGCGAAAATGTCTATAAGGTAGTGCTTGAGTTTGAATGATAATCTTAAATTTATCAGTGAAGTCGACCGCGACATTGCCGACTATAGAAACAAATTTTCTGTACAACGAAATTTATTTATAACGAATTTTTTTGCGGATTCAGCGCTTTCTTTATAGGGAAGTTCCACTGTACGTTATGACTGAATTCTCGATTATCAACGGTCCATCGCTGAATGTGCAGTAAGAATTTATTTATGCTATTTGGGTAGAAGTTATAGTAAGTAATTATAGTAATAAAAGGGTTTAAGTTCACTGCGACCTCAAGGTTTATTGTGCCCCTTACAGGGCGTTCTTACCCTTTACAGCTTTCAGTTTCAGAGATCTGAAGAAAAACAATATCTATGAAGGCTTCAACAAGGCTAGTTCCTCATCTTACATGTTTCTTGCCCAAGGCATTCTCTCCTTAGGCTCGTAATGACAAAGCATTCCGTGACTAGGTGAATGGGGGTTTCTTCCTCCTCCCAACAGAACCTACACTCGTCAGTGTCTGATAATTCCATCCTCAACAGGTGCTTCCTGAGACGACAGTGAGGAGGTGTAATTATTTCTTCCCAAAATCCAGATATCTTTTGGATCTTGTTGTTTCAAGGTTCCGAAGGAACTTAGTGGACTAATCCATCCCTGAGAGATTCAGCCAGAGTGTTTTCCTCTCGCCTTTTTCCTTTTCCAGAAACTCCTTCTTATAGGTATATTTACCTATACCACAGAAGGGTTCTGGGCCAATGAGTGACATTCGTGCGCCCTCTTTGGCAAGTGTATTGGCCTCTTCATTTCCTTTGATTCCCGAATGGCCGGGAACACAGGTTAAAAAGACTTTATTTTTCTTGTCCACCTCATTGAGTTCGTTCCGGCACTCCCAGATCATTTTTGAGTCGATGACGTAGAAGCTCAGTGCTTTATTAGCAGCTTGACTATCTGAGTGTATGGCTATATCGCACTTCTGGTAGTTTCTTTCCAGATTTTATCTAGACAATAGCTAAGATTTCCGCTTGAAAGAGTACCCCTTCTATGAATCATGAACAAGGGTATAACTCCATTGCATTTTCACCTAATTCAATCGGATCAAAAGTCAAAATATAAACATGTTCGAACTGAATAGCAACGAGCTGTAACAAACGCGGAAAACAAAAAAAAGTAGATAGGTACATTGTTGTAATTATCAGGTCCAGTGAACTGAACTCAGCGATGCAATAAATCTCCTGTGCTTCCAAAAAGCAACGTAAAAAATATGGAGAGAATTAGGCGATGCTGAATGGCTTGTACAAAATGAAATTTATTCACGGCGTAGCGAATTTTTGGCCTTGATTTATGGTGATTCTTATGGAATGAACTCATAATTGAGGCACTGAGGCTCGTTTGGAAGGTTCGAATGAATATTTTGTTGCCTTACAAAAGATGTTTTAGATATCAACTTTCGACACGACTTTGCTATCATGACTTATTAGAAAGGTTGTGGGGTTAAAATGCCATGCACGTGATAGTCTAATCCATCCATCGGGATATAATAGAGAAAAGACGCTATGACATACTATTGAGTGAGGAAAAATAGTACCACTGGGCGGGGCTAAGTCAGGTACCAATATGGAGGAAAGTTCAGGGTTGAATTAAGTTGACAGTTTTTTCTGTTTACAAATTTCACCCAAAAAATATGACGTGTTGGGTCTTTAGGAATCCTGTTCAAATAAGGTCAATTGAATATCAAATAAACAATTTTTCTTCAGGCGATAGTATACACATATTAAAAGATATCAGATTACCAAAGACAGACTAGCAAAAATTTTGAATGCGGATCTATTCAGTATTCATCCCTACCTGTGATATGTTTTTCCTTTAATTTTCTCCCTATCTTACTCTTCTCTGCTTGAAGAAAGCCTTTCAATTCACGATACCCTTTCATTGTATATTAAGCAGAAAAAAATCACAATTTAACTAGAAACAGGCTCAAGAATCACAATTTCTCCAGAAAATTCAACGATTGTCAATTTTGACGTTAGGTGGTAGTAATATGGCGCATCTGATACCACGTTAATTTCAATGATGGTAACTCTATACTATCCTATCTCTATGAATCTATCAGACAAAATTGAAACATACTTTATATCAGTGAAAATCAGAAAGTATGCGCTGTCAAATTATGAAATAAAGTTCGTTTCATTGAAATACCAGCCAGGACATGTCACCGAGAAATGACGGTTTATTGATTTATCCATCAAACTGCAAAGCACTACTGTAAAATTCAAAAGGCCGAATACATTCTGAGCTCGAGCCATAAAGCCTCTATTGAAGCCTTCGACAATGGTCTATTTCGATACATAAATACCAAGCTGGATCACTGGAGATCAATACCGATAGCAAATTAATAGTTTAGATACTTTGCTATCCTACCTTTTGATGCGCTTTATATTCACTATATTAGTAGCCCACGCGTGGATTATTGTGATGCAATATCGACAGCAATTTCCTCCTACATGATTAAATGACGAAATTATTAGATACAAAGCATTTTATGTTCTTGAATATTATTGTAGTAACATGTGTTTTTTATCTAATGTCTGACAGTTGGAAATATCAAACTTTGCTAACAGTTATGTTCAGTAAGATTTATCTATTCATCAAAAATCGTTTTATTTCGAAAAAACTGAAAAGTTTTCCATGAATTTCCCCAACACAGAAGAGCACGAAAAGAAAATGAAGTACTAGAAAACGTTCTCAAGGAATAAACAGTCTATGTTCTCGAAATAAAATAAATAATTTTTTCTATTTCAATAGATGTATATTCGATAGAAAATCTTTGTTCGTTTAACTGTGCTTCATGCAGGATCAGACAAAATAAGGAAAATGGAAAAAAATACAAATCCATCTATTATTTATTTTCGATAAATTATTTTTATTTCACAATAGTCTGTATTACTACATTCTCTTTCACTCAACTGCCCATAATAAAGGGTTTTCCAATAAGAGGTATTATTTTGAATAGCCCGCTATTTCGGTAGAGGTTAGGTTTGAAGCTGTCATTTTTGACATTTAACAAGTAGAATCTACGCCATTAATAAAGAATAGAACGATGCACGCTTCAAGAACGCAATGAAATTATTGAAATCACTATAAAAATGGTGAAAATTTGGCAGATACGGTTCGTAAAACTCGAAAATTTTTGGGTCATCGTGAAGCACCTTGTCGGACCGCAATAAAGAAATTGGTGGAAAAATTCGAGCTGTTGGGACAAATTAGTGATGTGAAAAATTGAATCGGTGCACTTCGCTCAAGAACAGCCGAGAATATTGCTGTTGTAGCCGAAAGTGTTCAAGAATACCCAGGTTTGTCCATTCCTCGTCGTTGTTTGGAATAAGGCATTCCATTAACGTCAATTCACCGAATTTTGCATAAAGATTTGGGTATTGAGGCTTATAAAATTCAGTTAACACAAGAACTAAAGCCGGCCGATCATCAACAACG
This sequence comes from Propylea japonica, assembly GCA_013421045.1. Classification (NCBI taxonomy): domain Eukaryota; kingdom Metazoa; phylum Arthropoda; class Insecta; order Coleoptera; family Coccinellidae; genus Propylea; species Propylea japonica. The sequence goes on from CM024245.1 coordinate 58,292,371, forward strand.
TCGTGTCTTTGCTGATTGTATTATTTCTCCAAGAGGTGATCACAATTGGCCACCGAGATCTTGTGATTTAACACCTTGCGACTTCTTCCTTTGGGGCCACGTGAAAAAGAAGGTCTATGCCAATAGCCCAGCGTCGATTCAAGACCTCAAAGATGGAATTCGTGAGGCTATCGAGGACATAGGGCAGCCACTTTGCGATTTGATGATGGAAAATTTCATTAAAAGGATATGGTCCTGTAAGCGTGGTTGTAGTGCTCATTTGCCTGATGTTATTTTCCACTATTAACGGCATAGCTTCTTCTTTATAATGAAATAAACATTCGATCATTCATATTGAAAAATGGCACTTCGGAATAATGATAAAAAAAACGCGTGACAAACTTATTCCAAAATGACATGTCATAAAACACGTACGTTCTGTCTAGTCAGTTTTGAAGATGTGATGTAACCCGAAACATGTCAACTGTGTTGAATATATTTATGTAAACATCGTCTAGTGTTTTCTTTCATTTTGTTCTTACCACTGTTGGGCCATAAACCTTCAACTTTTAAAAAATAAAGAAGGTCCTGTCGCAGGCTCTTTCTCGAATATCCGAATACATCTCCCGTTCCTTCGAAACGTGACTTCCCGTAGGAATATGCTGAATTTTCCCAAGCCCGTGTTATTGCCACGAATTCCACTCGCAAGAAGAAAAAAGGTTCAAAGGAAAAGTGTCCGTGAAAACAGCCTTTCCAGGACATCAGAGGGAAAGAAGCCCCAAGCAGGAAATGTATTCCTTTCGTTTCGGGTTTTAATTCCGAGATCGGTTCCTGCTGGAAGGATCGAAGTAACAAGGGAAATTTAAAACTGGTTGCTCGAGTGTGTTTAAATATTCAACGGGAAATCGGAGTTTGGTTACGTTATTCTCGGTCCAATTAAAGATGCGATCGATAGAAGGGATAATCTGTTCTTTGTTTTTGTTTGTGACGTTAGTGAAGTATACGGGTTGTCCTTGAAAAATGTCAAAAATGACAGATAATCATAGACCTAATAAGAATGGACACCGCATGAGAAAGAGAGGTCACTTGGTTGAATGTGATGGAGCTATTGTGGGCAATGTCATACTTGTTCTATGGGCAATGTCAGTTGAATTATATTCAACGCATCAATTCCTTGTGGGCACAGCAATGTCTGTGGTCACATAAATATTTGTTTACATCTTCCATATGATTTTGACAAGTGCCCACAAACTTTCTTCATCTCTTTTCTTTTCAATAAGATCGCATATGTCTTTCTCTCTCTATGTATCCAAGTCGTCGATCTTCTGTTAGGTCACGTGATTCTGCATCCATAGTATTTATAGATCGATGCAGATAATCTAAAAATCACTAGAAAAGATAAAAACATTTTTTCTGTGACGGGAAAAAAATTTGACATTTTATGTCTCGTGACAGGTCACAGAATATGACTTTTTACGAAATTACTTTTTTCCCTGTCGAAAAACTGATTCTCTATGTAGCCGGAAAAAAAGTACTCACTTTTTCGTGAACATTTATATTTCTTTCACTACTAAATGGTCGTTTTTCCTGTCACAGAAAAAATAGTGTATTATACACGGGAAAAATATTAGATTTTAGCTCTCGGCTTTTTATCTCCCTCTGCTTCGCGTCGGGAGACAACATAACCTCGAGCTAAAATCTAGTACTTTTTTCCCTTGTATAATAAGTAACTATTTTCTGTGACGGGAAAAAATGTGATATTTTATATCTCTTGACAGGTCAGGAAAATAACTTTTTACGAAATTAGTTTTTTCCCTGTCAAAAAAATGAGTCTCTATGTATCCGGGGGAAAAAGTACTCACATTTTTCCAGGGAAAAAAAATTTATTGAAAGTGATATTTCTTTCACTATAAAATGGCCGTTATTCCTGTCACAGAAAAAATAGTGTATTATACACGGGAAAAATATTAGATTTTAGCTCGGGAGACAATATAACCTAATACTTTTTTCCCTTGTATAATAAATAACTAAATTACTGATCTGGAAAAGCACTGTCGTACTCGGAAATATTAAACGTGAAACCCATACGGACGCCACTGGTAGAAATATTTAAATGAGTCTTATTTTGGAATACGTCTCACGACAGAAGAATAAAAAGGAGAGGACTAATTCTTGATGTTCTTCGATATGGCGCATGTAGTTGATTAATACCGAAGTGTTTATTTCCAAATCAAATGATATATAGTCCGTTCACGAAAGGTTGAGCACATAGTAGGCGTTTCTCTATTTATCTGAAGTTGGCAGTATTTGCTGTCATAACGTAAAATAAAGTCAACGTTGCCGAATGTACCCGGCCTCGTTCGACGAATTTTAGAGTTATCAGAGAGAACTCTATGCAATATTGACAACATTGCGTATCAATCTGACAAGAACATAACCTAAATTTCAATATACACAGTGGAATATGCCAAATTTCCATGGCCAACCGACGGCTCAACCTTTCGTGAACGGACTATACATCTCTGCCTCAGAATAATCTTGAAATAACCTGCAAAATGAGACACTCGTCTGTTAGCACCATAACATCATTATGTCTTCATTTCTTCAATTTTCGTATCAATATCAGTATAAGGTTTTCAATTATATTGAAGATATTTTTCTTTTGTTGAACCATTTCATATTGTTACATAACAAATTCGCAAATATCTTTCATGAACCATATAAGACTATGTGTATTTCATCAAATAACGAGTTATAACTTAATCACCCCGTTTTTCTTACATTATAATATGGTCTACATTACTTGAATCATATTTTGTTTAACGTTCCCATTGTTCGAAAAAATATACCTACATACATGTCTAATTTTCATGGTGCGACAATATTCCAGATAGACACAACACCACTTCAGCGTACGTATGTTAATATGTTTCAAGTTTCTGGTCTGGCTTTGAAACTTATAGTTATTCCAAAGATTTTTCTTCTTTTATAAAATAAAGATCGAAAAAATTATCGTATAGTGGATTTATCTTACATCTTATAAGAAATATATCAAGTCAATTCGTTTTTATATAATATAGCAAAATATGATAGTGTTCGAATAAATTGTGAAAAGCTATTCTGAATATTTTTCAATTATTATAATTAATACATGTGAGATAACACCAAAATACGAGTATGATAGCTCCGCATTCAACTGGAATAACTATAAAATTTTTTGGGATGTTTATTCTATTTATAGAACGACTATAACACATTACCACAGAAAAAATTGATTGTTCAATTTGTTACATTAAAATACGAATAATTGCATGGAAGTAACTCAGAACACAATTTGTGTTTTTTTTTGTAGTTATAATTCTCTTGTAAAAGTATATTATCGTAGTTGAAGTGAAATTCTTGATAAGGGAAATTATCATAATCGCCTCTACCATTCAACGTTTCTGCCAGAATTCGTCAACCGTTGAGGAAACTCACTTGAGACCAAGTAACTTTCGTAAGTAATATTTTTAGAAAGAAACGAAAGTTGGTTTTGTCGAAAATTCCAGTCTAAAATGTGTTCCCTAACGGCGGCTGCTGAATTCTCGCTGAAACGTTGAATATTTGAGGAAATATTATGAAAAAAGCTCAAATAGCATTTAATATATTATTGTAGTTCCAGAGTGAATTTTAATGTTTTGATTGTCCAATTATGTTGTTTTTTATTAGGATCTTTATGTTAGTTTTTTCAAATTGATCTTATTATAGTAGTTATATTTCAGTCGATGTAGAACCAGAGAAATATATTTTGGTTGAATTTAGTAAGATGTAAAACACATTTTTCATCATTAAAAAATTAATTCCCCTTTCTACTACAATTTTTGTCATATAACTATCGATTAAAAACTCATGGTTAGTTCAACATTATTACCATCAAAGTAATCAGTCATCAGATAAGTCACCACTATAACGACAGAAAAACCCCTCCCAGCAGTAGAATTAATGGAAAAATGGTTTGTTTACCCTCACCCAATTTTCCTGTGGAGAAAATATTCATAGGCTGTATTCGTGCAACTGAAGCTTAATGGAAATTAATATCTTGTTTACTTTCCGCAGGAAAAACGGTGCTGCAGCCACCAGAGAACTTCTGAAAGGTGATCCGATGCTCATCATTTTCAAGAAAATACATACAAGAAAATCACGCCCTGCGATGTTTGTCAACAATATTACGAGGTGAGAAAAACTCATTATTATACTATTAAGCAAGTGGAATTGTGCTTTTAGCAGGAAAGTTTTGGGGTAGTTTTAATTCTTTAATTTTTTATGTTTTTTCGGGTGATGAATCCAAATTGAGGTCTGATAGCAAGATTTCGTGACGGAAATACAAAAAAAGAGTAAAAATCTCATTCTTCGTCAGTTTTTTGCTTATTACTCGGAAAATATCACTTCTCGTGAAAAATCTTGAAAAAACACAACCTCAACTTGTAAGTTTGGGAAAAGTACTTATAATTCTGTTAACTAATGTTGGAAATTGTTTTTAGCTGCTTCTGATGAAGAAATAAACATATTCCGAAAGCTTGAGCTTCAGAAAAAAGAGTACACTTGTTTTTTCTTCGACTGCTTCCCCAATATACTTATCCAATTTCATTGAAATTCAGTCGATATTGCCTATCAGAAAAACCTTTCCATACAAAACGAAAGACATAAATTTCCTAGAAATTTTACTACCACAGCTTGTTTTGTGACAACCAGTTCTGGCTCAATTATAGTTTAATGTGAGGTATTTTTCATGACTAATTAAATAAAAAAAATCAAATTCTATGGTTCCGATGATGCAATCCTCTTGATATTTTGCATGAACATTCAGTATCTCTGTCACGATTCACAAAAAATTCACTCGAATTGGATATCTTTTTGGAAATATAAAGATTCTTCTTTTCAATATTCCAATTGAATTTTATATTTCTTTTTCTATTTTCTATTGGTTTCGTTTTGCCTCAGATATTGAGGAACAAAAACTTTAAATGGCCATATTTTATGAAACACTAGCGGACCCAAAAGACGTTGGTCTGCATACACAAAAATTCATTCAATTCGATCCAGCCGTTAGTTGCAGAATAGATTAATAACCTAGATAACGACTACAGCGCCATCTGTTGATCTGATTTGTGATCATAAACATACGGCATCAGGCAATCCAAAATACATTCATACATCATAGGTTTAAAATTTGTGAAATATGGCATAAGTAAAAAATTGTTGTATAATATGTTAGTTCATACGTTATTCCTGATTAAATTTTAAATTTTCCATTCACTCGATGTTACTTCACTTTTTGTCCAAATGTCAAAATCATTACATACCCTATAAATATGTATTCTATGACTGCTTGATTGATCGTAAGAAAAAGGAGAGCCTTTTATTGTTTCTGAACATTTTTTTTGAAATATTTTGTTGTATAAACCTTGCCTTAGCAATTATGAACAGAAAAAAAGAACTTTCCAATTTGGTGCAGCCGTTTGAAGATATTGCATTTTGACGGTAACCATAGATCCTGTTTTATTAATATAGATGAAACATGGCCATTCAAATTTTCCTCTCTCTCTCTCAGACAAAACGAAACCAATCGGAATGAAATGTTGCAGCCAATGCAAGATGCTCACAATAAGCCTTATGCAAAATTGTGTGACCATAGTGTGAACAGAACCATAGAAAATTCAATTGGAATATTAAAAGAAGAATCTTCATATTTCCATAACAAGATATCTGATTCGAATATTTTTTTCAATCGAGACTGATACTACAAACATATTCATGCAAAATTTTAAGAGAACTCTCCTGCTAAAAGCACAATTCGACTGCATCATTATAACTAACCAAAAAATTCGTCTAACAAACCAAAATCGCAACTCAACCGAAAATTAGTCGAACAAAGCGTGCGATAAACTCCAAACACAATGCATTACGCCACACTTTCCAATTAGCTCAAGCGCGCCATCCAAAAATTATCTCACCCTTCACTAACAAAGCAAGTTTTCGACCATGATTCAATTATCTTCTTCTTCTTCTCCTCAGGCATACGCGACAAGGCCTGAAATGTAGAATATGCAAATGAACATCCACGTAGATTGTCAAGATAAGGCTTCGAAATGTCAGACAAAGGCGAAGCTGCTGAGGCGACAGAAGTCCACTTCAGAAATTGAGACTCGAGTCCCCGAACCGACCCTTGAGGAGGAACGTAAGTATCAGCTGCACAGGCTATCTGCATTATTCATGTTTTTTATCATACGACAGTTTAATACAGTCATCATATTTCCCGCTTACCTTTATTTCGTCCCCACTCTGAATGCGATCGTATTTTTTACAGAAAGTTATTCTTGGTATTAAAATTGGAGAGATCCCTGACCTAAAAATGCAAGAGGTTTAACGAGTAACATCGCCATGAATATCAAAATAGTGAAGCAAGAATAATATTAATCGATTGAATCAACCAATATTAAACTCATACTTTGGAGCTAATCTCGTCCTCGCTCAAGACAAAATGCTAGGGAAGTGGGATCAAACAGAGCACCTATGGATGGCCATTTCGTCCTTATTATCACTCATCAGCACAGGATAGCTTTGAATGATACAAGGTATTCCCTGGAACTTACAGCGAAATGGCGTCTTCTTCAAGGTATAAATATACCGAAGACGCCATCTCTAGTTCCATACGAAAACCTCCTTCATGGCATGAACCTTGAACGAGTAGCGAGATGTTTACCATTTGTCGCATTGATCGAAGCATTTCGCAAATTTTACCTCTTCAGTCCACGACGCCGCGCCGTGCGCTCAGGGTAATGTCAGTTGACACCGTAGTTAATAATAAAAAGAGATTTAACGCGTACAACAACAAACGCGAAATGCCAGAACGCTTCGGTCAATGCGACATTTGGTAAACATCTCGCTACAATGCTATGGAGGAAGGTTTTCGTATGGAACTAGAGATGGCGTCTTTGGTATATTTATACCTTAAAGAAGATGCTATTTCGCTCTAAGTTCCAGAGAATACCTTGTATCATTCAGAGCTATCCTGTGCTGATGAGTCCTAATAAGGACGAAATGGCCTTCCATAGGTGCTCTGTTTGACACCACTTCCTTGCATTTCGTCTTGAGCGAGGCCGAGATTAGCTCTGAAGTTTGAGTTTAATATTGGTTGGTTTCAATCGATTAATAGCAATAGCAATAAAGTTTATTGATCGAACTGTCACCTGAATATCAAACCCTGGCAGATTTGGGATAAGATTTCTCGTATCAATTAATAATTCTACAGAAGAATATATTATACAGGGTATTCTGATTTGTTTCCGACAAACTGATATGGGTGATAGATCACATCATTTTAAGCAAAAAAGTTCCTATGAACATGGATCCGGAAATGCTTCGTTTCCAAGATACAGGGTGTTAAAGTTGAAAAAATAATTCGCGTTTTCTTTAATATCTTCCGACTGATTCCAAATAATTGCATGAAAGTTGGTACATAGGTTTTTTCTGAGGTGAGAAATTCAAATTTGTGGCTGATTTGGTTGTATCTTCTAGAGGGCGCCACTGGCAATCATTTCCTCCCTTTTAAACCGTTGCAACTTTTTTGTGCTACTCTGTACGTCATTTTGGACCAGAAAAATCGATTCCCCTGACTTTTATAGTTAAAAAATATACCTCATTCAAGTTGCTCGGAGCAACTGTTTCAGAGAAAAACGCGTTTAAAGCCAAATCCATATTAATGTAATCTTTAAAACATGTAGAAACAAAGTAGAAATAATTTTAAATTAAATATTTTTAGATGTAACAATTAAGAACTAAACAAAATAACATAATAATTTTTAAAGAAGGTGTTCGAAATGTCCAAAATTGCATTGACTTAACTTAACTTTAACACCCTGTATCTCGGAAACGAAGCATTTCCTGACCCATGTTCATAGGAACTTTTCTGCTTGAAATGATGTGATCTATCACTCATTTTAGTTTGTCGGAAACAAATCATAACACCCTGTATATTATATTAGCTTTTGATATCAAGAACTACGCAATGAATGCGAATTTAAGTTCAAGAACTAAGAGAAATATACTTTTCTAATAACGCTACAATTCTTTATAATGATGTTGATATGTTTTGGACACGTATTGATCTATAACCTGACACTTGAATGTCATACAAACACGATATTCTATTCGGTGTTTTTTCCTGAAAATAAAATGAGGATTAAAAGAAATTTCCTTAAAATAATAAGCCGTGAGCTTCAGTCTTCTTCATCAGATGAAGCTTAATGCTACTCGACTTTTACTTCGAAGGAAAAGCAAAAGAGAAAAGATTATTATTAATTAACCGATCTCATTTTGAAGTCCCAAAGTGGTGAATAAAATGATTAAGATGAAATAGAATACTGCACTCCAATATTCCATTTTGGCATTCCCAGGGGAAAAAAGTAATTGGGGTGAAATACGAAGCCTTATCTTCATTTTTCTCGGAGACAGCACATTTTAATCATACTATATATGGCAAAATTTTTCATTTACCTTCGTTTCACTGGGTTCTACCTCCAATAAAAGCTAGGAGTCAACATTCACAGAAAACTGGGAAATTTTATTATTTTAAAATACTTGAAGGGCTCTTTTCATGTAGCTGCGTTCAGTTGATTAATTTATATCAATATGTCCAATTATTAATTCAAAAGTTCAAGTGATTACACTTAAATCAAATATTGCATATTCGATTTCAATACTGAAATGAAAAGAATACGTCACACTCAAACGCAAATTTTGATTTAAGTTTAAATCGCCGCTTATTTCGGTTATTTCAATATTTTTTTCTCGAAAACTGATTATAACATTTTGAGAATGTACGAAATATTATTTCTCACACAAAATTTCGACATATCGTCTGTTTCTTATAGTTTCGGTTTCAATGTTGATAATTTGTAAATATTGTACATAATTTATAGGTCTTAAGCTTCTTTATGTTGCATTTTTACGGTGAGATGAGAATTGATGTTAAATTTAAGAATCGCAGTTTAAATGGTGTTTCGAAGGATGGAATACATTCTTAAATCTTTACATATATCTGGAAGTGCAAATATTAGTGAAAAAATGAAAATTCACACTTGCTTGTGTTACATCAGTGAATACCGACTTGATTGAACAAAATCTTGAGATGCAGATCGATCCCTTTGCATCATAAAATGCTTAGTCATTTTCCATTCATTTTCCACCATAGGCTTTCCGCTTTGAAGCTGTTTTTCCGGCTTGTAATTTATCGTTATATTGTGAATCTACCACAAAATAGTTCTTCACCTCAGGATTGCGTGATGGTTTGCAAGGATATGGTGGAATGACGACAATAAATAGAAGACTCTCAATGAGGGATGATAACAAGGTTCAAATACCTTTAAAAATCAAGACGCATTTGCTCATAGGTATCTCCTTGTTGTTGAGAATTGAATAAAAGATAACAATAAATTGAACAGGATATTTCAAAACAACAAGTAATCTTAAAAGGTGTTTTTCATGAAATGGATAAGAACAGTATAGTATCTTCATTCGGACAGAAAAATAGGAATAATGAGACAATGCAGGGAAAATTTGATTTCCTACGTAACTTAAGAAGCCGAGTTGTATTTGAAACTAACATATTTCACTAAAATAAAGTGAATATAAAAAAATTGTTCTATGAAGTAATGAATGGAAATATGAAATCTATGTAATGATAAACAACAACAAGATAAGAAAGTTTCACATGTGTGCATGTAGTCTGTAATGCAATTGAACTCATAGTACGAAATTTTGCCAAATCTTAATTCCAAAAGTTTCAAATTCAAAATTTCATTTAAACAATAGGAGTTCCCTCTTTCTCACTTTTTGTAACACATAGTTATGTCTCTCTTATACTCTTTTTGAAACTTAACTATATTTCACTTCAACAAGTTTGAATACTCATATTTTATCATCAAATAATGATATTTTTATCTATTCCAGAAAAGCATCTTTTAAGATAAATATAAACATAGGTACATTTGTGGCAAGAAATATTCTGTTCCTATTATTACTTCATCCTAACATTTGCTGTCATCGCTTCTTGATGTTCACTTTCCTAGCCCAAAAATATAAGTTTTTATAGTAAACGCTGAAAAAATGTATACAGTATTCTGAATAATATCTGCTTTCAATGGAAGCTATAATATTATTGGTGTTGCCCAAGCATTAGGACCTCTGAAGCATTATTAGAAATATTTATAACATAAACGTCTAATAGTTTTTCCTTGAAATTTTCCGGGAAGTCATTCTTTAAATAAAACTAATGCTGTTCGCGTATAGCTGTTATTCCTAAAAAAATTCATCAATTCGTTTCAGACAATTTATATCTGATCCTCAAATTCTAAAATATCTAAAGGTTTTCCAATAAGGGGTGTTATTTTGATATTCGAGAACAATGCCCTTTTTCAATATAAATGATGTTTATTTCATTATAAAGGAGAAGCTATGCCGTTATAGTGGAAAATAACATCAGGCAAAGGACCACCACCAACACGCTCACAGGACCACATCCTTTAATGAAATTTTCCATAACCAAACCGCGAAGTGGCTACCCTATCCTCGATAACCTCACGAATTCCATCTTTGAGGTCTTGAATCGACGCTGTGCTATTGGCGTAGATATTCTTCTTTACGTGGCCCCAAAGGAGAGTCGAAAGGGTTAAATCAAAAGATCTCGGTGGCCAATTATGATCACCTCTTCGAGAGATAACACAGTCCGGAATCTATTGGGTTTTCCGAGCCCCAGATGTGATAATTTTACTTTTTGACGAAGCCACCAGGTGAAAATGGGCCTCATCACTTAAGATGATTTTTCGGTAGAATTCCGGATCATTTTCATGCATTTCAACAACCCAATCAGCAAAGACACAACGTTAATGACGATCGGCCGGCTTGAGTTCTTGTGTTAACTGAACTTTATAATCCTTAAGACCCAAATCTTTATGCAAAATACGGTGTATGACGTTTTGTGGAATGCCCAACTCCAAAGAACGATGAGGAATGGACAAACCTGGGTTTTCTTCAACACTTTTAACTACAGCAGCAATATTATCGGCTGTTCTTGGTCGACGTGCACGGGTTTCATTCTGAATTCATCACTAACTTGTCCCGACAGCTTGAATTTATCCTCAATTTCTTTATTGCGGTCCGACAAGATGCTTCACGACGACCCAAAATGTTTGAGTTTTACGAACCGTCTCTGTCAAACTTTCACATCACTTTTTATAGGGAATTTTAATAATTCCAATGCGTTCTCGAAGCGTGTATAGTTCCATTTTTATTAATGGCGTAGTTTCTACTACTGTCAAATATCAAAAAATTACAGCATCAAACGTGACATCTACAGAAATAGCAGGCTATTCAAAATAACACCTTTATGGGAAAACCCTTTATAACTCGACGAAAACATACGCCACTAAAATTCAAATCCACCGTCTAATCATACGCCCCAAAATCGATTAGCGATGTCGCCCCCTACCAAATCTCCGAAAGGAACTCGAATTCGAAAACTTGAAAACAAACCCTTTTAATGGCATTGTTTTGACAGAGCCTAACGAGGGGATCGAATCTATCAAGTACTGAAACAGCAACGGAAATCTCGAGCTCTAACCTCGAGTAAACATCGAAGCGCCCGGTATCACGGTAGATAGGGGCAATGGGGGGGCCGTGGCCCCCCCGAGTACGGGCAGCTCTGGACAAAGTCTGAACCGGAGAGGCGGCGCTCAACCGCCCCCGACAGGGACCAATCTATCCGTGATCAATCCTGCTCCTTGTTCGACTAGTTCAGGTTCGAAGAATGACTGAATTCATGATAAAGATTGGTAGAGGATGCAACAGAATGATGGGTTCAACTCCTGAATGATGCACTAGTGGATTACATAGAGGTAGCAGTGTAGTGAATGAAAACTGGGACTGTATCTGGTCTCGTGAATAATAGACTTCGTTTTCGTTTTTGTGGGTGATTTATATTGCAACTAGTCCGTTCACGAATTTTTTTTTACACGATCACGCTAGATTTCCGCGGGAATGAGGTATTTTCTCGCCGTAAAAAGTCGCCGGTGTCCGTGCCTAGGATCCTATTTTTATATCAACCAAGTCTCATAAAAATCCGTTCAGACGTTAAGGCGTGAATGAGGTAAACTTTTAAAACAAACGATTAAAACCACAAACTTAATTAGTTTTCTCTGCCTACTGCCTACGCGCCTCAAGTACGATAGCATGAATATAATAGCCCATATCTTTTTCTAGGTTACTATCTATCACCTTACTAAATTTCATCAAAATCAGTCCAGCCGTTTAGGCATGATAGAGCAAAACTCCCAGCAAAAACCATAAAAAAATCACTAACTCAATGCAGTTCCTACCCCTGAGTACGATGACGTGATCATTTTGATCTTTTATCCGTTTTTAGGTAACCATCTATTACCTTACTAAATTTCATAAAAATCTGTTCAGCCATTCAGACGTGAAAGAGCCAAAGTCCCAACAAAAACGACTAAAAATTACTAACTCAATTGAGTTATCTGCCTACTCTGCCTACCCCCTAAGATCGATAGCATGATTATTTATAGCCTATGACCATTTCTAGGTTATCATCTATCACCATACCAAATTTCATCAAAATCCGTTCTGCCGTTTAGGCGTGAAAGAGTAACAGACAGACAAAGTTTTTTCGCATTTTATAATATTTGTATGGATAACCTTGAATTGTGAATTCCATACGAAGAGTATACAGCCCACGATACATGTTTTTAAAGATGGAACAAAATACAAATCTGGCCCTTTTAGGTTTCTCAAGAATAAAAGCTTCGTTGCGGAGCTACAGGGTGTTGAAATTCAAAAAACTTGGTTTTTCTTCATAACTCCTACAATTTTTGATATGTTCAGTCCAAATTTGGAATGCGAGATATTTTCAACAGTCTCTTTCATTGCACGTCCTGAATCTTTACTAGAATCGACAGGGTGTTTTCTTTTCCGGAGCCATGTCTTTTTTTTCCCTCTCAAACTGTTTTTCGGTACGCCACTGATCAGAGTAAAATCAATTTTCGATATCTTCGTTCAATTTGAAAACTTTTTCGACTATTGTAACTTTTTATATCTCTTATCGTTTTCGATTAAAAAATTATCGAACGATTGCATGTTATTCACTAAATAAAAAAAATAATAGAAATACTCGATAGGTCTGCCCAAAATTAGCTTCTATTCTGATAGCTCGTCATCTGAGACTCAACTTAAGCTTATTATGCGAATGCATACAATCGTTCAATAATTTTTACTCGAAAATGTTTAGAGATACGAAAATATTACTTAGAGCCAAAAAAGTTTCTAATTGAACGAAGATAACAAAAATTGGTTTACGCTCATTATTTTCATTACCAGAAACGATGTGTGCTTTTTTGGAAATCCTTATCAATAAATTGATTAATTTCAGTTTAGTTAGACCTAGATAAATCGAATGAAAATCTGAATATAGACAAATTTCATGAATCCAAAATAATATATCATTAAATTCAATTATTTCAATATGTAGTTGGGACATTGATTTCATTTCATCATTAATCTGATACAACTATGAAAATAGTATTAAATACATAATTATTTGAATCATAGTTATCCCAAGTTGAAATATACGAAATTACTCGAATATTTCCTAGAATTTTGGGAAATATGAATATTATCTATTTGAATGAGCATTATAATTATTGTTTGCAATCGAAACAACCAAAAAACGGAATGATAGCTTTTTGAATTGTATGAACCATCATAAATTAATACAAACTCGAAAGTTCATTTATCTCGTGGGTTCTTAGGCGATATTCTCGTATTCCAACATAATTATAACACCAAACATTGTGGTTTATTCCCTAGGCGTTATTCTGACCGGGTTTCCTGAACAAACTACTATTCGAAATAAATGTTTATTCATATCACGAGACGGAGGTACAAAATACCACAAAGGCCTATTAACTAACTTACCTAAACCCAGAGACCTGAGAAAGTTTCGAACTGGTATAAATCACGACATTTAAATTCGGAATGAAGCCATATTTGTTATTCACTACACTGTTTGCCTGAAAGTAATTAATCTATTTCATAATTACATTATTTGAGATCCTGATTAGGCCTTGGAGTTTAATCATCGTTCCAAACACCATATTCGGTCCTAACTCGAACAGATACAGGGGTTGTCCTTTATATTTCAAGATAATCACTCAGTGTATTACCTATTTTTGTAGCATTGTAGATTTACGGGTAAAATGCAAAAAATTGTTGTTTACGTAAGTTGTCTCACCAGAAATTAGGAATTTATAAGGATTACTTTTCACCGCGACAATTCGAGCTCTCACACGTCGCTTCAAACACCTACATTTTTGAGCACTCTAACGTAAAACACAGTAAAGCCTAACTTGGCACTGAAAAATTTTTTTTTATTCCCGCACGTAAAAAAATAACTGGGATGTCATGTCTTTGGAAACATGAAGAAATGTTTGATGCGTTCAGAATGCATGTTTTGGAAATACAGTGGAACTTCCCTACTACGAACGTCTGTATAACGAATTTCTTTGTAAACGAATTTCATTGCACCTTGAATCCAAATTCCATGTTAAAAACACCCTCTAAAACAAAGTAAAATTCTCTCTATAACGAAATATTCAAACAACATCACTCTTTGAATGGGTATTGGTAATAATAAGGTGGGTTTTTTCTGAAATTTTTCCGGACGTACTTATAAATCTCGACCTTAAACTGAATCATTACGGCGGGCAGAGAGATCCTTCTGAAACAATTTTAAATACACCCCTGGCTGTTGGTTTCAATCTAACCATTAAGCTAGTGTGAAAAGTTGTGCGAAAATGTCTAAAAGGAAGTGCTTAAGTTTGAATGATAATCTCAAATTAATCAGTGAAGTCGCCGCGACATTGCCGACTATAGAACAAATTTTCTGTATAACGAAATTTTACGGATTTAGCGCTTTCGTAATAGGGAAGTTCCACTGTACTTCAATCAGACGTGCTTCGACAATTGGTTCAAACACATGCAGAAAAGCATAAATCATCATGAGAAATAGTTTGAAAAACAATAAAGCGATTTTTTATTAATAATGTTCATTTATTTTTGTCTTTATTTTGTTTATATAACGACGACATATAAAAGGCAACCCTCGATTGATTTTTGTCTGCATTTTATTCGCATGAGAATAGATTTATTGTGTTGATTTTTCTTAGGAGGAACATATTATTTAGTTGATATATTGTCCGAATATTGGGGCTTACTTTACGAATGATTAAAAATAGACAGAGTTGCTATATTTCTAGGTAAGTTGGGCATTTGTGTGTTGAACAAAAGCACTAACTCTTCATTCATTCTTTAATTTCATAACTGGAAATCAGAATTCTGAATGTATGATATTCTACTGAACCATACCTATAGGTCTCAATTCGATACATGCTGAAAATCATCTTTTTCACACAAACGTTTTTTTCTTCTGTGAAAATTACCAACTCGCGCCGTTACAAAAATTCAAATTTTCGGATTTTTCTTAAATTTGGAAAGAGTGAATTATTTCAGTTGAGTCTTTTCGGAGCAAAATTTTATCCTCAACGTTTACTTGTCGTTCAATCTAATGAATAGGTGGGAAAAGGCGAACTCTCCTGAGTTTTTCCTTAACAAATTTTCTTTCGATCGGAAATCTCACTTGAAGTTGTTGAAAATCTACAGAATAATTCATTTATTGATATTGTGGTAGCTTTCGATACACGACTAAATAATAAATGAGATGTGTAGGCAAGAACCTCTGGGGAAATTCATTTGAATGGCTCCACATGCAACGCTGTAGAGAATTCAGGTTATGAACCTCCCCAAATGAGAGGTTTTCACACACAATGTCCACATTTCTTTTTATGAACATCTGAAAAGTCTGGAGTCTCACAGATTAGATTGGTTCAGATCTCGAAATAGAATACTTCTACGGATTGCTTCTGAGTTTAATATCTTTTCATATCTTCTGAGGATTGTTATTACTGGACCACGTACGAGTATAGGTCCAAGCACTAGAAATCAATTGGTACCTGTGTCTTTTCGTATAAGTATGTAGTGCCTATTATTGTATTCGTTTCAAGAATGAGCTGAAAATTCATATCGAGGGCTCTTTTCCTTTCATCTGATTTGTCATCTTGAAATTTTAAACGACATTTTCGTGCAATTCCTAAACAATTTGTATTGATTCATTCAGAGAATAGTTTAAGCCATAAAACTAGAAATTTATAAGAAGCTTCAGCGGACTAAACAGGTAAAGATTTAGATCTGGCACCACAACGAAGCTGTTGAAACTTGTACCGAAATTGTAACACTATATATGGGTTTATGAGGGTCGTGTCAAGAAATTAGAATTATGATAATTCCTAGAATTAACCCCGTGTATGGCAATGATGACGATATTTCACACGGCCACTCCCATTGGTAAAAGCTCCTACTACTAGTAGGAGCCATTTAAGACAAATTGAAGGTAAATATCGAATTTAGATGACAACAGATATCGATCAGATTTTGGTGTCATTGTATTCATCGAAATCACATCGAAATTCTAGAGGCAACCACATAACCACAAATTCTAAGGAAATCCCGATGTTTTTAATGGTAGATTTGGCATTGCCGCAGATTCATTCGCGCGAATATGATACGATGCCTTCCTGTAATTTCCGCCATCATTTGATATTTCACTCGCCGAAGGACAGAGCAGTGGTGCCAAACTTACCATGAAGAACAGCGGTCTTTCCTTAAAATTTATGGATATGTGATCTAGAATTTCGATGTTTCTTGCATTAATTATTGGAATAACCTGGAATGAACTATTCGAATAGTTCTTTGAATGTTCAAAGGTGATTCATAGACTAAATTGGAGCAGTGAATTTGTGGTTTTATAGTGAAAAAAGCTACGTGAAAATGGAACATTTTTGGAAGTTTGGGGGCAAATATGTTTGAAACTATACAGGCCGCCACCTGTTGGTTTCACTAATGTAGTTCAGGAAACTGAATGATTACAATGACACCAAAATTTGGTCGATATTTACCAAGTTGAATTATAAAAATCTTACATAAGGATTCGAAATAATCGGAGGTTTAAATTTTCACCGATACATGGCTGAC
The DNA here is from genome assembly GCA_013421045.1 of Propylea japonica. Taxonomy (NCBI): domain Eukaryota; kingdom Metazoa; phylum Arthropoda; class Insecta; order Coleoptera; family Coccinellidae; genus Propylea; species Propylea japonica. Next base: position 58,309,546 of record CM024245.1, read on the forward strand.
CCTTTATTTTGTACATACATTTTCCTTCATATTAACTGTTAGCTCTGTATCTGCCTTCGCAGCTCGAAGACATACCCACGCATATCTAGCCATGAACCCGGCAGAGGCGACCTCTATGAGAAGAAGACTTTTCGCCGGCATGAAAAGTCTAACTGGATTCGGATCTAGGTCTAGACATGGATCGCCAGGACATCGCTCCATCTCTTTACCGGAAAGTACGCGAAATAAGATCAATTTACCCTCTTTTATATAAGTGTTAACGTAGACAAGCTAGAGTGACCATCGAGTTTCTGCTTAGGAAAAGGTAGCTTGTGAGTTTCACCTTATTTTTGATGCTTTGTTGAAGTTCGTGAATTGAATTTTAAATGATGAACAGTAGCTTTCCATTGAAATCCTTTCATGGAAAGAGTTAGGTTAGATAAGCTTTACATTGGATCATTCTCTTATGAAAAAATTCAAGGGTTTGTAAATATCATATTATGAGTTGAGATTCAAATCAAACTTTTGGAGATTAATTGGCACGCTCAGATTCATATAGGGTTTTCCAATAAAAGGTCTTATTTTGAATAGCCCGCTATTTCGGTAGATGTCACGTTCGAAACTGTCATTTTTGACATTTGACAAGTAGAAACTACGCCATTAATAAAAATGGAACGATACACGCTTCAAGAACGCATTGAAATTATTAAAATTCACTATAGAAATGGTGAAAATTTGGAAGAGACGGTTCGTAAAACTCGAACATTTTTGGGTCGTCGTGAAGCACCTTGTAAGACCGAAATAAAAAAATTGGTGAAAAAATTCGAACTGTTGGGACAAGTTAGTGATGTGAAGAATGAAACCCGTGCGCACGTTGCTCAAGAACAGCCGAGAATAGATTGCGCTATCGAGAGATGATTAGTGATTTTTTTGGCCAAATTGGATAGTATTGATCAGGACAACGCTTACTATTAACAAGACGGCGCTACGTGCCACACAAGCAACGGAACCATTGATCTTGAAACTACATTCAACCAATGATATGAATGCTAAAGCGTACGTCACACTCGTCAATTCTGATTGTTTTAGTTAGCTAGCTTATTTCGGTGATATCAATAATATTTCTCTCGAAAACCTGACTTCCTCAAAAACATCATTTAAGGTGAAGTTTGCAAGATATCAATTTATGTCGTGAAAGTTCATCCCCGTAATGTAAAAAGGTAGTTCCCTTCATCAAAAAATATATTGTAGCTGAATAAAACCCCCAAACCCCCTGAAAAAATAATATAGTACTCCAACCCCTTTCAAATTATGACAGTTTCAAAAATTTTACATTCTGATATGGGAAAATAATTTCCAGAGATATTCTATTGGATATCCTGCATCTTTGTGTTGCATTACTTAACTGAGGATCTTAGGGATTCATTATAGAAATTGAGTTTTCCACTTCGTTTCTCTAATTTATTCAATGAATTCCTGAGTGTCCTCGGTTGGCAAGGTTCGTTGCACATTTTTGGTATATCAGTGTTGCCTGTTTCTTTGTTCTCGATGTTGAAAAATTGATGTTTTAACTATATCCTGCTTAAAACCTCTGGAAATGAACTAACCTCAACCCTCTCATCATTTTAAGTTCGTCCAAATATCATTGTAAGATATAAGTTCATTTGGTTTCTCAATATTTTATTGTTTTGGTTTTTACTTGAAAGAAATTCATCTTGAATGATTGATAAAGATGTAGTTGTCAGTGGCGGCTGCTCAGAGGAGGCAGAGGAGGTCGGGCTCCCCTAATTCCACTGCATTTTATTCAATTTTAAATTCAACTTCTCACCACTCAAATTCAAGCTGTAGATCACGTGTCGGAGGCCCGGCTCCGCGGCATTATTTTCGCTTATAGGCGAACGAGCTTAGCTGAAACTGAACGTCCGATCGACCCGAATCAACCCGGCAATCGTGGATGGGGGTCAGCTGTTGTTTTGATTCCCTCCCTTTTTATCAATAATTTAATAATTATTTAATTCTCTCAGGTTGCGGTTTGTAGTTTTGTGACATTTTTCGGAAAGGTTTGTAGGTAAGATTTCAATATTTCAGCAAGAAAAATGGAAACGGAAACAAAAATTGAAAATTATAATGCAAGTAGGGAACTCAAAGAAACGCAAGAACGAATAGATTTTATTTTGAATAATTAATTCAGTAAAATGCCTTACGATGAAAAAATTTTCATAACTCAAGTAATTGAGACACCTCGACCAGCAATGCAAAATTTAATGATTAAATCTGCTCATAATCGTTCGTTCTGCGTAAAATGGTATAATAAATGTCAGTGGCTGACAGGAAGATCAGTTCGAAATAAATTATTTTGTTGATTGCGTGGTCTCGGGCCTCCTCTGATTGAAATCTTACGAGCCGCCACTGGTAATTATCAACCCGTTTGTGGGCACAACACATCATTCAAGATGAAATTTGTGAAGAAAAATCGAAACAAAAAAACCTGTGTATTTCAGTTCATTATTTCAGGATCTTCGATTCCATGTGAATTAAAACTGAGATATTTTCTCCAAAGTCGAATTAACTTTATAAAAAGCTTTTCTGTGTTCACGGAAAAATGTTTAATGAAAACTAATAAAACAAAATTTCTAGAATTATGAAATTTTAATTGAAATTTGTATGATGAGGTGTAAAGAGATGGAGCGTCACCTGAACAGGATTTCATAGTATGAAATATTTTCATCGGCATGCTATAAAATACAAGGGTTTTCGTATTTCAAAATTGTTACTACTAATTGATATAAATGGCAACACCGCAGATCTGAAGATATATTGAACTAATACAGCAATAGTTTTACCTAAGAAACCACATTTTAAATAACTTCCCGTTTAGAGTTAACGTTTAGGCTACCATCCACCGTGGGTCACCCTGTATAATCAACAACAGAAATTCTCACTCAACACAATTCTTTGGAGAGCGTGAATTTGCGAATTTTCTTTGAATGTTTATGGTGATATTACCCACAGACGAAACCGTATGATATTAAACATTCAGAATTCTGGTCCTAATGAAAACGAGTTGAGAACTTAAATTTATTACACACTCCCAGTAAATAATTAATTTTCAGAGCGTAGCCCCCAAGATGCTTCTGGAACTAGACCTTTCGGTGAGCCCCTCTGTCTGAGCCCCAATTGGAAATGGAATTCTTCCATCCTTGAAGACTCCCTCCCTATTATTTTTCAAAGGAAAATCCTCGACATCCGAAAAAAAGGCATCGAAAAACAAAAAATAAACTCGGCGATACGATATGTTTATTCAAGAAATGTTCAGAATCATTATTACATTTTTTTCATTTATATTTCATTGGTTATCAGTAACGGAGATTTGCTCAATTTGCCATTTTACCTACCTGTGATAAATAATAATTAAAAACATCCCTGATGAGTTGTTATATTTCAGCATGTAGGCTGCTAGATTGTCCTCTCCTTCGTTAGAATTAAATTCATTTGTGAATTATGGAAAATTTATATTGTACACTACTGAAAAAATTAAAGGACCAAAAAAAAATTTCAAATTTTTCGGCAACATGCCGTAACTTTGAGAGGAATGGTCGTACAAGGAATTAAAAAGAAGGAAATTGTAGCTCCAAGTGCCTAGTTTTTGGATTAGAACTTCAAAATTTTAAGTTTCAGTGTTTTTCGAGTAATGATCAGAGTTCATTTAAGGTCTTGAAACCCTCCTTCAATTTTCTGTGCGATCATTGGTTGCTGAGAAATCGATAATCAAAGACAAATGGATCCTTTTCCATTTGAAGACCGATATCTCGGCGAGAAGTGGACGTATTGAGGTCAATAAAAAATAATTAAAGCTGAATTAACAAAGTATCCCATTATTATAACGATTATGCAAAAATAAAAATTCCACGCTCGTAGACAAGAAAAAAAAGTGGTAAAATTTTGAGAATTTTTTGTTGCTAATTTTTCTATCATTACTCGAAAACCACTGAAAGTTACGGCATGTTGAAAATTGCCGAAAATTTGGATTTTTTTTGATCCTTTAATTTTTTCCAGTAGTGTATATAAAATTTAATTTACTTCTGACTAAATAGTATCTTTGTGCATCAAAAATGAAAGAATTTCTACGGAATAATTTCTTTTAGATTATCGATGAAGTTCTTTTCGAAAAAAACAAAAAGTGAAGGAAAAATATCAAAGAAAAACATAAAAAAATAACATTTACAACCCGATTTTCTGATTTTCAAATCGAAAAACTGCAATAGCAAAGTTTTCAAAAATTTCAAATGATTCACGGATTTCATAGTAAAAAATATTTTCGGATAACAAAAAAAATCTAAAGAGATTAAAGAAAATACAACAATTTTTCCCTTTCTCATATATTCGATTTGTGAAAATGAACCTCAGGTCGAATGAAAGTATAAAATAATTCATTGTAAAACAATTTAATGAAACAATTGAAGTTAAATAATCTCGTAAACTGAATACTAGTGTTACAAAATATGTCAATCGATAATATCATTCACAATGAAAAATGAAAATAATAAAATAAAAATAATGAGAAGAAGCATTAAATCGTAAGTACTCGTACTTGAGTGCAGCGTAGTGTGCTTTCATGATTAGAAACTAGCCGAAATCATCCCCAAAAATCATTATAATTCATATATCATACAAAACTCGAATTATTATTCTACAGACTGAATAATATGTTGCTCCGCTAATTTTTGAAATAGTGATATTATTGTTTTTTACTATGTTTCTATGTTTGTTTGTTCTGTTCTTTATCTGCTGTAAAATATCGCTTAGTGTCTTATACTTTATGCATGGTTTGCTTTGCTTTTCTTATCTTTAAGCTTCATGTACACTTCGATTATAAGGCTAATTTTACACAATCTGCGAGTGTATGTTATCTGATTCAACAATAGGAAGTGAAATAATAGATATTTTTTATGTAGCACCCCCTTCCCCACGTCGACAAAACTCAATTTGAGAATGAAAAGTTTGTCGTTGGACTCCCCTGAAATTACTGAGCATGCTCAAAGAAGGAGACATCATGGTTCAAACACAGCAAGTGATCCACATTCCAATCAGAGTTCATCTTCAAGAATACAGTGTAAGTAGAAAATTCTTTATTGTAGAATTCTTTTTGTTCGAGGAGGAAACTATACAGGATGGTCCAGATCGTAACCAAGAAATATTAACCACGTATTCTACATCGAAAATAAGCCCTAGTTTGTCATATAAACATATGTCGAGAAATGTTTCCTCTCCGAGATACCGGGTGTTGAAATTATAGGGAAAAAATGTTTTTCATTAATAACTTTCACACTGCTTGAAATATTTTTATGAAATTTGAGACATAGGTTTTGAGCGTCAACGAGCACTTTGCATAATATCATTTCTTTTCTATTCTACCAGTGGCGTCCTTACTGCAGCGGGACTGAATATTCTCAGAAAAAAATGAAACGCCACTGGTTTTCCGACAAAAAAATTACCATTTGAATCCTCATTTATTTTGGAGCAAATTCGGTATTTTTGCTGTACGAAGCACCGTTTCCGGTTAAAAAAATAAAACACATTCTCTTGCATGAAAAAATTGCCAAATTTCGTTGACAAAAATAGTCAAATTATCAAATTTTGGCGATTTTTTCATGCAAAAGAATGTGTTTTATTTTTGTAACCGGAAACTGTGCCTCGTACAGCAAAAAGTCAAGAGACCGAGTTTGCTCCAAATTAAATAAGGATTCAAATGGTAATTTTTATTGTCGGAAAAGCCAGTGGCATATCATTTTTTTATGGGAAAATATTCAGTCTCGCTGCAGTAAGGACGCCACTGATAAAATAGAAAAGAAATGATATTATGCAAAAAAAGCTCCTTGACGTTCACAATCTATGTCTCAAATTTCATAAAAATATTTCGAGCAGTGAGAAAGTTATTAATAAAAAACATTTTTGTTTTATAATTTTAACATCCCGTATCTCGGAGGGGAAACATTTCTCGACATAAGTTATATGACAAACTAGGGCTTATTTTTGATGTAGAATATGTGGTAAAAATTCTTGGTTACGATCTGGACCACCTTGTATACTAAGTGATATGGAACACCGAAACGCTCTGTAAATATAATAATTAATAATAATATAAAATGAAAAGGAATAATAAATAAATAATAATAATAAACAGAAACTGACATTTTTTTTAACACAACAACAATTTTTACTATTTTGTGTTATTGTGAGTTATTTATTTTTACTGAGTGCTGGGGTACTTATTTCATTTTGTGTATATTCCTGATTGTCTTCGAATTGACTGTTCGAGAATATTGTTCAACGTCCACATCGTTTTCAAGGTTTAATTTGAATTGGAATTGAAATTAAAGTTCTTCCCTACTAGAAAATACAAGTTAATTCAAAATTCCATACTTTTTCACGGGCAGTTTGTTGTGCAACGCTTGATGATAAATGCGAGAGAAACGAATGGAATTGAAATGATTCATTTGGTTCCATTTGAATGTAGTCTGTTATACCGTATTCATCAAAATGAAATATGAGTGCTATGAAATATCACTTGGCAGTCCATGAATGAATCATGGCATGAAATTCAATTCTCTTGAACAATTTGGTGGATATCGAATATTTTTCATGAGACCATTAAATTTTCGGTTATTAAATGTTATTGTCAGATAGGCGAGGTTCATAACATACATATCGCGAATATATCCATCATATCGTATTTTATCCTCAACTGAATAAAATTCTTCCTATAATGGGCATTTCCGATATGTTGAAATATAGGGTCATTAATGAACTATTTCAGTAAATAATGATTATCGATTTTAGTGTTGAAGTTGGGAAAATGAACAATCAGAACTAAATACCTCGAGAACTTTTTTTTAGATCAGAAATTCAATTCTGTAAGGATCAATTCAGGCACATTATAATGAAAAATCATTTTTCATAATTATTATTTTCGATATTGCACCCTTGAAAACGATTAGAATTTCGGAATTAATATGAGATAAATTTTGACTACTTACGACATAATTGATAATATTTATTGATTAGATTGATTGACTTCTAATCAGGAACTTTTTGTAGATGTTGAACATTTTTGTTGTGCATTTCGCATGTATCGAATCTTTCTTCGTAAAATTTTATTACTTACTAAACTTAGTTACTCAGGAATAAAAAAACTCAAATCACTTGTTTCCTTACGATTTTTGAAAATGTTCATAAAATCAATCAATGTTGACAATGCAGATATCTATATTTTCTGAGTAGCTAACATTCTATTCAATATCAGATTTATAAAATTTCTGCATGCTTTTTTCTTCCAGCCAATCAGCCATACAAGATTGCAAACGGTCATTATGTCACATCTATTGAAAATACCTACACAAGTATGCTGATACTTTTTATTCCATTTAGCAATAGATGTATAGCTAGATAGTGGCATGTACATAGCTAACGGAAACCATTTCATTCTTATATGACCTTGTAAAAGCGCATTTTTGTTTGTCAGAAGCTCAAAATTTCCGAAAAACTCTCAGTAGATATACAGAAAGGGTTCTGGACCAGAAGTAGAAGGTATCTAACCTAGAGCGCGATATCTGGACCAGAAAGGATCAACCGAGAGCGTGATATGAAGGTCGCCATAACATCTTTCACTAATTAAAGATATTTTTCATTTGGTCAAATTGAAGTAAATAGATAGTTAATTTCTTGCTGCTGTGGTGAAATCAAAACTTCAATGTGGAAGTTTTCTTGAATATTTGGTATGAATTCCTTCATGCTTGGTTGTGTCATATTCGTGCACTATTGGCTCAAAATCTTCCCCATCTGTGTTCGAAAATATATCATTTTTTGTGTATAGCATATATGATGTATAACTGTAAATATAAAATTTTATCTTGATTGCATATACGATAAAATTGTATTTTCTAAAAAAGTTGAAACCTTGTCTAATCATCGACCAATGGCATCAATGACGTGGCAGCAAAACATCAATTACTATCTGGCTTCGTAGTAAGGCTTGTGCAATGTTTTGTATATTGTTATGCCTGTATGTATAGTATGGAAATCCTCAATGGTTAATTTAACCATTTCTAACTTCTTGAATGTGGCAAATTATGTGATGTGTTTGAGAGAAAATTGATTGCTATGATCTACATCTTCTTTTCAAAAGAAGATATGAAATATTCCAGAAAATTCATCGGATGACTACTTTATTGGAGTGGCTGTTTTTGTGCGCTTTTGTGTTCAATTGCTACTTTTAAAATTTTTGTAAACGCATTGTAGTTGAAAAAAAATGTTCTCATGTGGTGTGAGATCTTGGAACTCCTGTACATAGCTTAGCCTCGGTAAAAAATTGAATTAAATAATAAGACAGATATTCCATTCACGAATAATAATAAAACCAGTCAGTAGGCTTTGGAAGTAATTATTACACGAAGCCTTATAGGAGTACAGTTAGTACTGTTAGTAGTTGTATAGTTAGAGATGAAAAAAAACAAACCATAGCCTACCGATTGATTTTTTAGGAGCAAATAGACGTTCCATTTAGTGGTCACGGATCTGAAATCGTCGTGAATATTAAAAATGTATTTTTCCGCTTTTGCAGCTCCATCTAGTCCAGTTCATAATCGTCGTCTTCTGTCTGCGAAAAATATCCGTATGTCCTCCGTTGAATTGCCAGACGATAATGACAAGAGTCCATCATCAGCCAGTACGTCCCCATGTCCTAGTCCTGTAGGAGGTAAAGTAAGTAAAACTCATTTCTGAGGCGCCCTAGAGACATCCAGGCAGTTTCTAAGAACAGTGTAATTTACTATGGGAAAGATATTTAACCGCATTGAATCGAAAGCAAAAATGTTATATTTCACCACAAATCTCCTAGCGTTGCGTTGCATCGATAGCAAAACTGGTCTTTTTCAGCTAACAACTCCTCGCGTTGCATCGACAAGCAATGTGAGCGTATTGCATCGAGAAACCATGTAACCGCATTGCATCGAGAGGTAATTTACCCGTATGGCATCGAGAAGCAATGTAACTGCATTGCATCGAGAAGGAATGTAAAAAATGTGAAACGAAATTTAACAGCACTGCAAAGAACACGAAAATGGTCTATCATTTCAGCGGATATTATTGAGCACAAAGTAGGCCTTTGTAGAAGAATAAATTGTATATTTTCTTAATTTTTCAGTCTGTGATCCCCTTCAATCAATGCACATAAAATGATCATCTAAAAATTTGAAATTTAGGACGAAAAAACGGCTTAAGAGGTTGACCCCCCTAAAACGCTGTATTTCAGCATTTTGCAAAAATTCTTTAGGATCAACAGAACAGATAATACTGACAGTTATTGAGCTTGGTCTAATGAATCGATTGACGTTGAAAATTCATTGATCCGAAGCGTACTGCATTACGCAGGATCTCTCGAACGCAACTCGAAAATGAAAACTGCAAAATCTATAAACTCATTTATTTGAAAAGTGTGGCGGACTTTATTGAATTTGGTATGTTTTTATGGTTTTTCGAGGGAGCTAAATCAGAAAAAAAAATTTCTAATCGATATCTGCAAGCGTTTAGAATTTCACCTTTCGAATGGCATTTTTTGGAAAAGTCGATATTTCAAACTTTCATAATTTCCGTTTGAACAGACGGAATGAAAAAAAAATTGCATATTCTTTTTCAGTCTGTTGTCCTCTTCAATATAAGCACATAAAATGATCATCTAAAATTTTGAAATGTTGGACGAAAAATGACTAAGGGTTTGACCCCCCTAGAACGCGCTATATTTCTGCATTTTGCAAAAATTCTGTAGAATCTACAGAAACTGTAGTTGCTGATAATTGTTGAGCTCGTTCTAATGAATCGATTGACGTTGAAAATTCATCGATCCGAAGCGAACTGCATTACGCAGGCGCTCTCGAACGCAACTCGAAAATGAAAAGTGCAAAATCTATAAACTGAATTTATTTGAAAAGTATGACGGACTTTATTGAATTTGGTATGTTTTTATACGTTTTCAAGGTAGCAGAATGTGAAAAAAATAATTTTGAATCGATATCTGCAAGCGTTCAGAATTCCACCGTTCAAATGGCCTTTTTTCGAAAACTCGATATTTCAAACTTTCATAATTTCCGTTTTAATAGGTGGAATGAAAAACGAATTTCATATTCTTTTTCAGTCTGTAGTCCTCTTCAATATGAGCACATAAAATGATCATCTAAAATTTTGAAATTTTGGACGAAAAATGGCTAAGGGGTTGACCCCCCTAAAACTCTTTATTTCAGCATTTTGCAAAAATTCTGTAGAATCTACGGAAACTGATATATTTAGCTGATAATTGTTGAGCTCGGTCTAATGAATCGATTGACGTTCAAAATTCATCGATCCCAAGTGAACTGCATTATGCAGGCGCTCTCGAACCCAACTCGAAAATAAAAACTGCAAAATCTATAAACTGAATTTATTTCAAAAACAAGGCGGACTTGACTTTGGTATGTTTTTTATAGGTTTTCGAGGCAGCTGAATCAGAAAAAAATAATTTCGAATCGATATCTGCAAGCGTTTAGAATTTCACCGTTCAAATGGCCTTTTTGCGAAAACAAGATATTTCAAACTTTCATAATTTCCGTTTGAACAGCCGAAATGAAAAACGAATTGCACATTCTTTTTCAGTCTGTAGTCCTCTTCAATATAAGCACATAAAATGATCATCTAAAGTTTTTAAATTTTGGACGAAAAACGACTAAGGGGTTGACCCCCCTAAAACGCTATATTTCAGCATTTTGCAAAAATTCTGTGGAATCTAAGGAAACTGTTATAGCTGATAATTGTTGAGCTTGGTCTAATGAATCGATGGACGTTGAAATTTAATCGTTCCGAAGCGAACTGCATTACGCAGGCTTTCTCGAACGCAACTCGAAAATGAAAACTGCAAAATCTATATGCTGAATTTATTTGAAAAGTATGGCGGACTTTATTGACTTTGGTGTGTTTTATAAGTTTCCGAGGTAGCTGAATCAAAAAAAAAATAATTTCGAATCGATATCTGCAAGCGTTTAGAATTTCACCGTTCAATGGCCTTTTTTCGAAAACTCGATATTTCACACTTTAATAATTTCCGATTGAACAGCCGGAATGAAAAACGAATTGCATATTCTTTTTCAGTCTGTAGTCCTGTTCGAAATGAGCACATAAATTAATTAAATAATTAGGTATAGGATTGCCCAGAAGTTTCATTATAAAATTTATAGTTTATGTCAATTTTTTTACCATGTAATGAAGGGACCGCGTTGGCTGCCTTCCGTGTGCGGGACAAGTTAGAACGGCCCTTATGCTATAACTGTCAGGGGTGTCCAAAACAATCTAAAGCAACCACACACGTCCGTATTTGCAAATGTCATCAAAATGCACTCATCCTCAACACGTGTTTGTCCTGGCAGGTACAAGAGTTAACCGGTTTTTCAAATTGTAAACGAACCTGTTTAACGATGGCGTTATATCGCAACAGATTTATGGTCCGCTGCTCGTGGAAATGCGGCGTTTAAACAGGTAATCGAATTGTTTTCGAACGGTGCGGAATATTCTAGTTCATTTTCTAAATTGGTCGTGACCTTTAGGGCTGGATGCTGTACGAGATGTCAGGAATAGGGTTCGTTTCCAGAGCTGCAGGATCGTGGAACTTGACGCCATGATTTATTATTTAATCGGTCGGATCTGGCACTTTCAAATTTGTCTTAATATACGAGTATTAAGAATTTAAAGTTAGATGGAGGTGATTTTGATTCGTTCGCACTTCACAGGAAATTTCAGATGTTGATTAACTTAACAGTTTCTTCATTACTAAGAAATTTCCTGCGTGCGTGAAGACACTAGTCCTTGGACCAGTGCGTGTTTTTCATAATGATTACTTACAGTCTGAATATTGTGACTTGTGAGTAGCTTCATTTTGACGAGACGCCCAACTTTTTCCTCTACGAAAATTCTCGATATTGAGGGCTAATACAGTATGGAGGCGTCAAAAGTGTTAAATGGGTGAATGTTCAAATTTTATTACTAACAGCTATTTTATGAATTAAAACTTGAAACAATTTCATTACAAATTGAAAACAATAATTGTACTACAAAAATGATGATTCTATCAAAGTGTCCCCCACTCCAACATATATCAACAACTAGGTCTAAAAAAATTATTACTAGCCGGCTGATTTTTCACTGTTGCTTAGCAAATATTTCCTTTATGAACTGGCCACATTATCCTACAAATTGAGTGGTAAATTTTTCCAGTCCTACGCTCGGAAATTGTCAATTGTTAGTAATCATTTTTAATTGTGTGTTGTGTGGTACAATTCATGAGGTAGGACTGGAAAAACGTACCACTCAATTTGTAGGACAATGTGACCAGTTCATAGAGAAATATTTGCTGAGAACAGTGAAAAAATCAACCGGTTAGTATAAATTTTTTTAAACCTAGTTGTTGATATATGTTGGGAGAGGGGGACACTTTGATAGAATCATCATTTTTGAAGGACAGTAATTGTTTTCAATTTGTAATAATATTGTTTCAAGTTTTAATTTATAAAGTAGATGTTAGTATATTAACATTTTCCCATTTAACACTTTTGACGCCTCCATACTGTATTAGCCCTCACTATCGAGAATTTCGTAGAGGAAAAAGTGGGCGTCTCGTCAAAATGAAACTACTCACAAATATTCAGATTGTTAGTAATCATTATGAAAAACAGGCGCTAGCCCATGGACTACACTACTTAATTTGTTAACCGCTTGACGAATCGAACTCGGATTGATAAAAATGATATTTTCAACATGATGAAAAACACTGATTTTTTTGGTATCCAAGATTTTTTCTTATCTGTTTCAGAAATCCCATCGGCTTCTCCCTACAAACCTTTACGTAGTTCTGTACAATTTCAAATCCCGGCACCAAGATGAATTGGACCTCAAGGCTGGTTATAAAGTGACTGTGATTGATACGTCAGATCCTGATTGGTGGAAAGGAAAATGCTTCGGCAGGGTTGGATTCTTCCCGTCTAAATATGTTCTTAACTGTCTCCAGGAGAAAAACCCTTGCAGGTAAAAATCTCACGTGATGTATTATTGAACGGTTCAAATGATGAACTGTCATTAGAAGGCCGTGCTACCACACTCCTCGATTGAGCAACCCTCAACGATAAGAGAGAGACCAAACTAAAGGGTTTTCCAATAAAAGGTGTTACTTTATTTCCGAGAAAAAGGCATTTTTCAATATGAAGAAGAAGCTATGCCGTTAATAGCGGAAAATAACATCAGGTAATTGACCACCACGATCATGCTTACAGGACCATATGCTTATGTATGAGTAGTAGCAAATTTTCTGTATTGTGGCCTCATTATACTGTCTACCGCTTTCCAATAAATTTTCATAACCAAATCGCAAAGTGGCTGCCTTATTATGTCCTATGTCGATAGCCTCACGAATTCCATCTTCGAGGTCTTGAATCGACGCTGGGCTATTGGCGTAGACCTTCTCTTTCACATGGCCTCAAAGGAAGAAAACGCAAGGTGTTGAATCACAAGATCTCGGTGGCCAATTGTGATCACCTCTTCGAGAAATAGCACAGTCCGGAAACTTTTCCCGCAAAAGATCAATGGTTGCTTGTGTCCAATTTCGGTCAGAAAAATCATCAAGCATCTCTCGATAGCGCAATCCATTCGCCGTTACTTTTGCTCTAGCCTCATTTTCGCAAAAGTAAGGTCCAATGACTCCGCCGGACCATGAACCGCACCAAATAGTCACACGTTGAGGATAGAGAGACTTTCAACAATAACTCTTGGTTTTTATTTATTACAGGGTGCTTCACGACAACCCAAAAATGTTCGAGCCTTACGAACCGTCTCTGCCAAATTTTCACCAATAATATAGTGAATTTCAATAATTACAATGCGTTTTTGAAGCGTGTATCCTTCCATTTTTATTAATGGCGTAGTTTCTACTTGTCAAATGTCAAAAAATAACAGCTTCAAATGTGACATCTACCGAAATAGCGGGCTATTCAAAATAACACCTCTTATTGGAAAACCCTTTACAAGATTCCAGTCTCTCGTTCATTTAGAGAGTTACGAATGACGTGAACCTTTCCATTATAGCGATGGTCAACTACACGCCAAATTCTCTCTCTGATGCATTGAATTTCCTATGCTTCCGATGTGAATTTCCAAATCTTTTTATCTTATAAGTATATGCTTTCAGGTGACACATAATCTCCAAGTAGGCGAAGGAGACGGCGGAATGATGCTTTTAGGGACCAAATCGTGATACAAATAGGTGAAGAATTAGACGGCATGGTAGTCATAAGGTCAGGGGACAACCGACGGGTATGTCCCCTAAAATTCCTGCAGGAAGTGTGACAACCGAAAGAGAGAACTGGTCCAATCTCACATTATCACCCTAGTACAAGTAAATATGTGCCCCCCTCCCAAACCTACGCTCCCAGAGTCGGCAACTTGAACAGATATTATAACCCATCGATGGTACAAAATAACAACAACTACGACACCTACAAGCCAACAAAAAGAAACGCCAATTCCGGCAGTATTCTACAGTATTATTACAACAACTTCCACAACAATTTCAAGAATTCCAAACAGACAAACGTCTATTATGAGAACGTCCTAAAGAGGAGAAGAAACGAGCTGGCCTTCCTCCATGGTAAAGCACCGTTCTCCTCTTCCAAAAGGCCTTTGTCCATACGGCTGTCAACGCCAAAACACATCACCAATCTCTTCAGCAAGTTCAATCAGTTCAAGTCAGACTCTCAAAAGCGTCCACTCCTATTGCAGGGTAATACGAATAATATTAATAATAACAACATACAATCAACTAGTGGGAATAATATTTATTGTAGATCTAACCTGAGAGTTTTATGTAATAGGAATAATAATATCCAAAGGCAACCCTCGATTTATACAATTAGTGAAGATGTCGATAAATTCAGTTTGTACGAGAAGAATCTCTATATTTCATCGAACTGTAGGCCTCTATTCGTGAGAAAGTAACTAAGCAAGTATAGTTCAACCTATTTTTGTAAATGTCGTAACACCTAATCATAGGGAATTCTGTTTAAATTAAATGTAATGTGATGCACCCCCTTCAACGTCTTTAGCAGGGCTGTAACATGAGAGAAATTCGGAATACACCGTTATATTATTGGAAATTTTCTATCCGAAAAATTTAGCGAATTATACCTACTATAGGGTCCCGTTAAATATCAAAATGCGTTTATTAGTTCGTAAAATAAAGTAGATAAGCGAGTAATAAGTTTTGGTAAAGGAAGGGAAGAATAGAAAATATATTTTCACAATCTGAATAATTTTATTTGTGATCCGAAAGACACATGTTCAATATGCAACAACATTATTATTGTTTTGTTATAGAAAAATGATATCAATAGCCTCATGCGCCACTTCCCTGCTGTCTATAGTCCGTTCACGAAAGGTTGAGCCGTCAGTTGGCCATGGAAATTTGGCATATTCCACTGTGTATATTAAAATTTAGGTTATGTTCTTGTCAGATTGATACGCAATGTTGTCAATATTGCAGAGTTGTCTGATAACTCGCAATCTCGTCGAACGTGGCCGGTTACATTCGGCAACGTTGACTTTATTTACGTTATGACAGCAATACTGCCAACTTCAGATAAATAAAAAAACGCCTACTATGTGCTCAACTTTCGTGAACGGACTATACTTCTCATATTCAAAGTTTCTTTCTATTCCAGACTTGAATCAATATTGAATTTCTTCAATTAAACCTTCAGGCCCTTCAGCGTTTCACTCCGTCTAACTCTTCTATTCACCATTGTAACTTTTCTGATCGATATAATCGCGAAAAAACTTCTCCTCACAAAACAATTCTGTCCTAATTCGTCACTTTAATATTTTTGTTTGTGCGACTGGTAAACCATCGGTTTAGGCATGTAAGATGGCGGCCATTTGTTTACAACGCAATGACGCATGCGCAGAGAGTGCCTAACGTCCTTTGGTTGCAAGATTGTGCAAAAGCCATATTTCAGATCTCATTCATCATATATAGTCACTTTATGGAAAGAAATTGAACAATTCAATCGATTTAATTTTGATTACTTAGTTCTAATTGTTAGCACAGAATACTAATATATACTGAGGAAGGAAAGAACTAAGCAGAGAAGACCTACAATCGTGAAACTATTTTAAAATATATATATAATCACATTTTTGTTCGACAAAATTTAAAGCAAGCTATTTCACTTGAATTGACTTAGTAAAAATTAATTTGAATTGTATAGTGGAACCTCGATATAACAAATCGAAAGGAAATTCAATCGATTCTTCAAATACAAGAACAATCGTCGTACTTGGCAACGTTGCTGTTACTTGAAGGACCGCCGCCATCTTACATGCCTAAACCGAGTGGTTACCACGTTCAGAAACATAGACAACATATTTTTTCTATGTTCAGAGCCATCAAAATCATATCCTTCCAACATAGAAAAATATAATACATATATCGTTTTCTTCAGTCTCGTAATTGTTTTATATCTATTTGAATTTTCCTAATTTAGCACATATCAATCAATATTATTGCATTTGAGGGCAGTTTAGAAAGTATAAAATGAGTAAAGAGTTCCTAATATCCAATATTGGTTCTTCAGAATATATAACGATCAACCAGAAGTGAAAAACCTTTGCCTTGTTACTTCCCTGGTACAGAACATAGATGAATCATATTGCTCAGCCATATTTTCGAATGATCTTGAAACATTTTGGAAAAATATAAATAATGAATATATTAAGTGGCGATATCGGTGCTATTTAACTTCTAAATATTCATTGTGGACTATTTATTAATTCCTTCCGAATATGAATCATACGAATTTATAATACCAACAACATATCACTATCTGAAATGTTTTAATCGTCTCTGAAATAACTTTTATTAGTTCAAGAAAAATTAAAAAACTATATGTGTGTAAACCAATGAATTTTTATCGTTATATTGAAGCTTCATCACATAATAAAATGAATGTGGTCATTCTTAGGGCTAATTCTTTTCTATCAGTTTCATTATTTCAAGATACATTATGGAATTATTGAAATTAAATACATGGGACAGATCAATATGTTGCTATTTATTGTGGTTACCTACATATTGATATTGTTTCTCCTTAAACACTGATATTGATGTTAAAAGAATGTCCTAAAACTGATGAGACGATTATGAAGTTTCCAAATGCACAAAACTATTATTTTACTTATTGATCCTATACTTATTTATATATATTTTATGACTACTGTTATTTCTGAACTATTATTCTAAGGAAATACATAAACGATGAACTCGCATAACATTTTTATCCATGTTACTCACGATAGAGTGAGCTTTTTTGAACCTGTCCAAAAAATAATGAGAAAATTTAGACATGAAACATATTTCCTACACTTTGAAAACTTATATGATATCTGTGAATTTGATAAAAGACTGTTCTGAAATTGCATTGTAAATTTGTGAACTGATTTGAATATTGCAATTTTTCCTGAAGTTACGTGAATAAAAACTCAGTATTTGTTGTGTGGAAATTAAAAATTTGCAATACAATTTCAGATTCGTTGAGCACGTGACCAATTTAGGCTTATAAAGATATTGAAAATTGATTATGACGTATATCATTGGAAACATTTAATTAAAATGATTGACACGTTTTTATTAGCTTCAAATAATATGTTCCCATCACAAACTGCACACTGAATGTAAAACTTCAATTTAATAAAAAATAAGCCATATTTGTCCAAACTGTTTTTTATTTCAAACCTAATTGTTATTGACAAAAGGTTAATTCTTCCCAGTCAAAAGAGTATTGGTTCTTCAGGAGATAAAGGCCAGATCTATGTCCGTTCACAAAAGTTTGAGAGCATAGTAGGCGTTTGTTTATTTATTTCGGGTTGGCAGTATTTGCTGTCATAACGTAAAATAAAGTCAACGTTGCCGAATGTACCTGGCCTCGTCCGACGAGTTTGCGAGTTATCAGAGAACTCTATGCAATATTGACAACATTGCGAATCAATCTGACAAGAAAATAAAAAACATAACCTAAAATTTAAATATACACAGTGGAATATGCCAAGTTTCCATGGCCAATCGACAGCTCAACCTTTCGTGAACGGACTATAAGTATACCCTCGATTACCAAATGTCCTGGAATCCATGGGTACCTAAATTGGAGCGTTAGTTCTAATCTAAAAGAGGACGTGATGCTTCAGATTCTTTATTCAGTCTTTAATCACACAAAAAGGACATGTATTATATAAATATGCATTTATTTTATTGCTAGCTATACTCGAATAAAAAACAAAAATTTCTTTATATATGATTGGCCAATTGGTATCATTTATTCACAAAAGTTTTATTAGAGTCTGTTTCAGCCAAATAATAAACACTTTCATCCACGCTCAAATTTTGTGAGGTTAGGGAACCAGAACTAAACATATCCTGAGGTTCTGTAATGGTTATAATTTCATTTTTATTTTTTACATGACCCAAAATTTCTTCAGCCGACAACGACTCAGAACTTGGTCTCATATTCTTCGATAAAAAAAACCTTCTAATTCTACCTGTTATGGTAGTTTTGCTTTTTTCGCTGCTAGAACTTATGCTTAAGTGTTGAGAAGATCCTGAACTTGCAAAATTTGTTACTATCGATTTTAAAGTTAATAAACTTACTGTACCAGATTTTTCTTTGTTTGAATTTGGTTGTGTATAATAGTCTTTATCTTTTGCGTAAAATTTTTCTTTTATAGCTAAAGATTCAGGTGATAAGTATTCATTGTATCTGGTGCCTTTAAAAGCACTTTTAGAGTTTGTTGAAGTGAGCATTTTATCTTTTAAACAGTTGGAAGTGGGTATACTTTGTAATTCCTCCTGACTCCCTATTTTATTTTTAATATTCGGCAGAGAGAATCGAACGTTCTTTGGTTTCATAATATCATTAATTTGCTGGCAAGTCTTAGGTGATCCGGAAATATTGCTATGCATGGAACTTCTCCTAGATTCTTGTTTTTGGAGAACTGGAACTAATTCTTTAGGAAGGCCAGGTTTACCCACGATTTCATTTGAAATTTTGGAACTGCTTGAAAGGCTGGATTGGCTTGAGACAAATTCATCTCGAACTTTTTTTATTATTTGAGTTTTACTAGATCTCGAGAAAGATATTGAACAATTTTCAGATGAAAACTCCTTCAGCACTTGAGGTGATTTTAATGATTCAGCATCTTCAAATTTGGTGGATTCCAAAGACAAAGAACTGGATGACGTTTGAAGTTTTTTGACTATTTTTAAAATATCTTCTGGTAATATTTCATTGAGGAATTCACTACTTGAATTAATGGTCATGGATTTCATCCCATTTAGTTTGTCATTTTCTTCAACAATCTTAATCAAATCTTCCAGAATATCCTCTATTACTTTGCGGATAAATTGGTCTTGAGTCGAAATTGAATCAATATTGTTTTCCGACTCTTGTTGCAAATATTGCTTCTTTTCCAATATTCCTAAAATGTAATTTGATTGAACATTTTTAGGACATTATCTTAAACATATACCAAACGAAATTCTGGAATAAGCTGATAGCACAAGCAGGTAAGTACATTTCAGGTTAAATATGTTTGTGAGATAATCGAATAATTTCAGATAGGTTAAGTTAGGTTAGGTTACACCTTCTGAGTTATATAAATAATCTACCTATCTGAACACCCAGGTGCAAAGATTTTGAAAAACAAAAAAACTATGTGAGGGTGTTGAATTACATATACCACGAACATTAATATGATAAAAAAAACCGTAGTACGTGACACTGTGAAATCCAATATTTCTGAAAAATAATGGTTTTTGATCACAAAATTAGTCTTCTGTGTTTTTACCCGATGATTGTGGAATTTCTGTTCCTAATTTAGATTCTTCTGACTGGAGTTTTCCTGATGCTTTTGTCGCAGCGTCTGAATCATTTTCATCCTCGTAGTCTGTACATTCAACTTCTTCCTCATCGCTAAATTCCCAAATCTGAAATGAAAATAACATCAATAACGTTCATTGAAAAAAGAATGCTTTCATCAGAAAAAATTGAGAAGGATCGTCCATCCACATATTGACCTTGCAAAATAGAGCTGACATTCAATATTTTTCACGAAAAAAACCACATATTACAATTTTTCTTCAAAAGAACCTATAATTCTATTAATCTCACCATAGTATCTTCCGCTTCCTTATTCATATGTGCTAGACCACTCAGTTCTTCCAAATACTTCGAATTTTGAAAAACTTTCATCAAAAAATCGAATCCATCTTTCTGATAAACGTCTAAAATAGTAGATGAGCAGGCTGTACATTGATTGTATCTCTCGACTGCAGGAAGAACTTGACTGAAGGAAGATAAATAGCCACGTATAGAATGTGGTATTATTCCTAGGACGCATTGATTGTCTAGTTCTTGTTCCGTGTTTTGAATGTTGCCTAGTTGATAAAATGCTGCTGCTTTAGGTCTGAAAAAAAAAGTTGATAACATTGATAAAATTTTATGTACAAAAATTCAGCCCTATATAGTTCGTTCACGAAAGTTTGAGCGCATAGTAGGCGTTTGTTTATTTATCTAGTTGGCAGTATTTGCTGTCATAACGTAAAATAATGTCAACGTTGCCGAATCTACCCGGCCTCGTCCGACGAGCTTGTGAGTTATCAGAGAACTCTATGCAATATTGACAACATTGCGTATCAATCTGACAAGAAAATAAACAACATAACATAAAATTTCAATATACACAGTGGAATATGCCAAATTTCCATGGCCAACCGACGGCTCAAACTTTCGTGAACGGACTATAGCTACTAGAAAAAAAATTGTTTATCTAATAACATAAAAAAGGTAGAATGGACAATTTTGAACACAGCCCTTCATTTTAAAATACTGGAAATGATATTTCGTCTGAGTCACATTAATATTTTCAGCACTTTCATAATGAATATAAACCATACAGTTTGAGGAGTCATTTCTGATATTTTTTTATCGAAAACTAAGAAAGAAACTATTAATAGCAATATTAACAAAAAAAGTTATTCATAAAATATGTTATATAACTGTAAGTACCCTTCTTTATGTTGCAGAGTAGATATAGCCAATTCTGCTGCGAGTGCTCCAGCAATTGCAGAAACTCCAGGTCTCGTAACTGTGCATTGTTGATCCAACGTTCTATCCTTCATGGACTAAAAATTTCCAAGTCAAAAAACTATTGAATAAACCTCAAAATACTCACATTACCAGGCGCTGTAACATCGTTACAGAAATAACAACCAAGAAAATTTCCTTTTAAACTCTTTAATCCTGAGGCGTGTTGCCTGACTTTAAATTCCTCAGTGTCAACATTCACGCCATGCCTCATGACCAAATACGAGTCGAAACCAAGGGCAGAATTGATAACAATCTATAAAAAAAACAAGTTAACCTAAAAGTATTCCTAAGTCGAACAGATTCGTACTTTACTTAAGTAAGATCCTAACAAAGTTGGTAACCAACGACTTTCTCTCGAATCCATCAGTAAAAATATGACATCGTGTTCCGATATAAGGTTTGTTAGGAGTTCGACATCTTTTTTCACTTCTTCTAGCATACTGTCACCTACTGGATGCCCTGGCATTGGAATGGTCAGTTGGTAAGCCTTAGATTTCTGTTGATTGAAAACATAATAATTTATTCAAGAATTTCATAATCTAGTTGGCGTAAGGACACAGTAGCAAAGTGGACACAGAAAACGACAACTACAGTGGAACTTCCCTATAACGAAGCGCTAAATCCGCAAAAAAGATTCGTTATAAAGAAATTTCGTTATACAGAAATTTGTTTCTATGGTCGGCGATGTCGCGGTCGACTTCACTGATAAATTTAAGTTTATCATTCAAACTTAAGCACTTCCTATTAGACATTTTCGCACAACTTTCACAAGAGCTTAATGGTTATAGATTGAAACCAAACAGTCAGGGGCGTATTTAAAACTGTTTCAGAAGGATCTCTCTGACCGCCGTAATGATTTAGTTTAAGGTCGGGATTTATTACGTACGTCCGGCAAAATTTCGGAAAAACCCCACCCTTATACCTTCTTACCAATACCTATTCAGTGATGTTCTTTGAATATTTCATGAGAATTAACTTCGTTTTAGAGGGTATTTTTAACGTGGAATTGGGTTCAATGTGCAATGTCTTGCACGAAATTCGTTATATAGAAATATTCGTTGTACAGACGTTCGTTTTAGGGAAGTTCTACTGTAATTACACAAGCTTAATAGCTTTTGATGACATATGATTAATCAGCATTAATGCTATTTAATTTTAAAAACTCTATAAATTGAAAATGTTTCAGTGACTCACTGTCATTAAATGAATTAGAAATTGTTACAGAAACGCTCAATTCTATCAAGACAATCATCAAAGCATTAAAAAATAATAACTTACAACACCAGGAAAAATTTTCCTTAGATTTTCTGCAGCAGCCACTGATTTAGGCTTTGAATTCTGGGAATCCTCAAAAGTGAACAAACTTTGTCGAACTGGATTCGAATATGACACCACCGAGTTATCAACGAAAGATATATTCCTAGCACCCCACCCCTACAAAAATACTGTAAAAAATTATTCCGTATACACCAGTAAACACTTTTATTACCAAAAGAATCCTAGCTACTGAGCAACCTAACGTTCCAGCACCCAAAAGTAAGAACTTAGTAGCTTTAATTTTCTCTAAATCAATATTCGATAAAAGCCTCCATTTCATTAGCTTCAAGTTTAAATCTACAGAACTTTCAGCAAGTCTAGAAACGAAAAATACCAGTTTTGGTTGATTCGAGAAAAATGTTCAACTTACTCTTTAGGGTCTAAAAAGCTCTTCATGTTAGATAATCTGGGCCCCAATTTTCCTCGTTCGTTTTTTTCCCACCCAACCCATCTCTTATCCGGATCTTTGTTTATAAAATCACACACAGAAGAATGACAAACTGGCAAATGGAAGGAGAAAATGAGACTATTCGAAAGCGTTAATTTATAATCCTCATTTCGTTTAATGCGAAGAGAGAGGAAATTCACACTTTTTCCTTGCAAGTCTGGACTGAAAGTTACAAATTGTTAGTGATAATGAACAAGCATCGCTATATCTAAAGCATAAAGCAATTAGTATAAGTGTTCAACAATTGAAAGAGAAAGAAATTAATAACAACATTTCGTCAGTTGAATGCAGAACTATCCCAAGTCCATTTTTCCAGAAAATCGGTTTATGGCCTAAAGAGATGCTTAATACTACACTCCATCTGATGCAGAAGTATTGCAAGTCCATCTTATATCCATACCCCACTTTTTCAATTCATATAAACTCACGTGATAGTTCAATCTAGCGAGATAGTGGACATAGCATAGTTCTGAGACCCTGACATAAGGACATAGTTTAGTTGAAAGAGACATAGCATAGTTCTGACCCATACCATAAGGACATAGTTCAGTTGAAAGTGGACATAAAATAGTTCTGATATGTAGAACTACCGTAAAAGGCTATATTTTGTCCCAATTTTTCGGAAATTTCTTTTTGGGCAAATTTTTACCATCACAAAACAATCAGGATCTTCAAGTTGAAGTTCAAAATGAAATAATTTTTATATATTTTCAATCATCTTTGTACTATTCAAAAAAACGTGTCTCCTGAAAAGTATGAATTTCGGACTTGGTATAGTTCTGCATTCAACCGACGATTTATCGCAATTGCTCATTCATTTCCTCAAAATCCTAGCACAATTCTCACGAATATACCTCTGTATATAGATTAAACAAAAGTTGTAAGTTGTTAATACAGAAATTTAAGCTTTGTTTGGACAAATTTAATGTGTACCACTCACCAATAATGTAGAATCAAAGTAACATAGTTTCTTAAAGTTGATCCAGGACTGTTTTCGAGTAGAGATAAATCGTAGAAAACGAAATAGAAATTAATATAATTATCACTGTTAATATCTCTAAGTTTTTCCTTCAATTGGAAGAGGTTCACTGAAGAATTCTCGAGGGAAATCAGAAAATAGGGTTTTTGTGAGTTTTCCAAGTCGCAATATTTGTCCCAAATATATTCTAGCTGAAAATACGTGAACAAACATTTTTCAGTTAGTTAGGACTGAGAGAAACCCATTATTTCTCTGAAATTTTTACCTGATCTTTTGTGAAATCCTCATAAATGTTTTTAACATTACTATATGTCATTGAAAGGTTATATGGCACAGGAAATGCAAACCAGTAGTAAAAGTGGAATTTTTTCAAGTCCTGAAAAGAAATTAATTGTAAGCGATCTATCTAAATTTACTTGAAGTAGAACAGAATTAAGAACGTTCCACATTAAACTCACTGCATAAGATAAAATATAGAAGCGATTAAGTAGCGACGGTGTCTCCAAGGCTTTCCCATTTTCTATGCTAGCAAATATGTTTTTCCCTATTCTGTTTATACATTGTGTTTTGTCATAATCCTTGAATATTTCTATAGTATTAACATTGAGTATTTCTCCATGGAATGGTATATAAATTTTCTGACTATCGAAGTGGCTGAAAAAATGAATCGATGAATAAAATCCCACTTATTACCATATTAGTGAAATGTCTACCTGTTGAAAGAAGTACTGTTAACTTCCAAAATAGGTGACTTGCTTTGGTTATTAATATTACTGAAATATCCCCACACAGAATGCTCTTTTTCATCTAATTTATCATGATTCAGTTTTATTTCAGACAATTTATTCCAAAAACTAGGATTTATTAATGAAGTGATTGGTATGAATTCCAGAGGTTTCGTAGACATTTTATTCTCAGTACTGTTGTGCTCTAGATCTTATGTTTAGAGCAAAATAGAGATAAGAAACGATTACAAGTTTCATCTGACTTATTTGTTTTTGTTTACAACACATCAAAAATTTGACACGTAATAATTTTGAAGGTTAGTTCATAGAACTTAATTAAATCGGCATTCTTTAAACAAATTGAAATGTAAAATGTAATAATCTTTGAATATTTCGACATAAGATTATAAAATTATTCGTAAAACGCACACAATAAACCTCTGATTACAATGAAGAGAAGCATACATCGAATTCTATTTTCTCGTTTATCTTCAAGGAGCATTTTGCGACTGTAAGAAGTCATTGTGAATGAAACGTAAACTGCTAAAAACCAACAGAAACTTATATCCTGTTTTTAGGATATGATTTCATTGATTTTCAACCTAGGAAGTGAAATGTTTCTCAGCAATCTAACTTTTCTCACCCCCCTCGTATATTGCCGGTAAGTACGCATACCAGAAATAGTTACAAAGGGAAAAAGATAAAATAAGTTATTCAGATGTTTTTATAATGGACTTTTATTATTTAATTCAGCCAAGGATCACATGAAAACGATTAATTTTCACGGTTTAGTGCTTATGACGGCCGCATTTAAAATGATAGACAATAAACTGACTAAATTACCCATGACAGTGCCAGTAGAGGCCGTGCACTATATTGTTTTCGAAAAAGCTAAGAATTGGATATCCGATGGGTAAATATGTAGGAATTCCAGTTGCACAATTCGTCTATACAAATCAAATAATCGTATTGTTTATTCTTCAGATATTCCATGAAAACGATTCAAACAATTCGAACATGCGCAGTAAGAAGCCAGTAAATACCGAGATTCCATTGGAAGTAAGTATCGAGTACACATTCTTACTATACGGATGTTACATTGATGAATTCCCCTATCGCAAGCGGTAGACAATCGAAACTTCTTTCCGAATTCAAGTAACCAAACTCTGCGAAACATCGTCCAATCACGTAAAAGTACGACTCAAACCATACCAAATGCCGAGGGCTGCCTTTATGTTATCATTGGAATTCGTGGAGTTCTTGTGTCCTGTGACAAAAGTGAGGTTTAATTGCCCGTCATTTTTATCGTGGTTTTGATATAACCAAGTCTTGTCGCAGGAAAGATCCATGAAATCATAATGATAGTGGTTTTCGATTTGGCTAGTGTGAACTGGGTGACATAATTCACAAACTTTCCAATAGAGGAACATTGTAAATATTTGACATACCAAACATACCACAATCTTTAGTTTGACCGAAATGTCAAATTCTTCGCTGAATTTCGCTTGTTCCTGCACGGTGTAGTGAAAAAATACAGTTTTTTCGTCTTTTAGGTTAAATTACATGAAACAGATAGTTCCTCTAACGAAAATTCTGAGTGGTAAGTTGATTCGTAACAACTGGGGGTGATATTACACACGTGATCTGTTTTTATTGATTTTTGGGGTGTATTTTTGCCGACTGTTTTCCTCGCTATGTTTCGTTGTGAAGAAGCTAAATATTCGCTGCAGTGACGAAAAAGGGTAAGAATTTTCCGCATTTCCCGAGAATGTTGTTTTCGAAAGTTATCCTAGTTTGATTTTTCATGTTTTATCGAGGTTTCGTCATGTTGTCTTCTCATTGTTGATGTGTATTTTCATCGAGATTGTAACATTATTTTTGAAGCTATTGTTTCACGATCCGTTCTCGTGAGTTATTCCGAATATTCGAGTTATTGGGGTCACTGTTTCCCCCGTTTTTTCTGTTTACAGTGAGATTTGAAGGAGTCTAGCTATGTAGATCCGCATTGTCAGTGAAAATAGTATTTGTTATACCGAATTTGTGTACTCTTTTGATTGTTGTGAGCTGTGACCGCTTTTTCTTTCTGTGGAATTCATGCAGTGTGGGAACACAAACAATTTCACACATTCGATCGAGATATCTTTCGAAAACTATTTGATTTGTAAACAAAATTCCACAATCTATATTTATTTAATAAATTGAAACGTCTATAGTGAGTGCTAAGTATCACGGCACATAGTGAGTGATGCAAATTTCCACTTGTGGGTACGTAAACATAACTAATTAACGAAATACATATTTGAATTGATCCATTAGCGGATCGATGATTGAGAAATCTGATAGGCGAACGAAATTGGTTTGAGGGAACGCCTTGTAGATAACCTTACGAGTTCGAATTTTTGCATCGATTGTGCAAGTTTGGTTCGTAGGTATTATTTTTGTCCTTGTTTTGAAGAAATCGTTATGGGTGAACTAATTAGGAGTGTTTTTGTACGTCTTTTTGCTGGGTTCAATGACAAACTGAATCGATTTGTTTTGGAGCTAACGATATTCGTTAAAGTTGATGATTGAAAGTGAAAACAACTCGAAAAACATCGAATTTGTCCTGATTTGAGTACATTTTGGAGTTGTCATATTTGTAGGTTTGTTTTAATCGAATGCATTTTTGAATTGTTTTACTGATTCACTACAAATAAATACCTACTAAGGAATAGGTTCTGTTCAAGAAGTTCCAGAGAAGCGACCGGCCTGGTGGCCGACCATAAACATGATAACTTTCAAAACGAACTACTCATAAACTCGAAAGTTTCAGGGTTGTTTAAAGATTTGAATAGAAAAGCCAAATTCGTAAATTTGTTGAATGAGAACATAAGTTTTAAGGATTTTCGAATTACAACATTCGTTTCCACAATATATGACACAAAACAAAGAAGAAGAAAAGCCCTGAGCAGAAGCTTTTGAGAGCTCGTTCATTGATGGAGCAATAAGACTATCACCTCGAAAATTGGGACTTGAGATTGATACAAAATACATATATAAATGCAGAATCTCAGCAAAATCGGAATTATTTCCTAAAAATTATTAAGAAAATGAAATATGTAAAAAATTAATAATTAAAAAATTTTAAATTCTATGGTTCTGATGATGCGATCCTTCTGAAATTTTGCACGAACATTCAGTATATGGAAATTTGGAGATTCTTTTTTTCAATATTCCAATTGAATTTTCTATGGTTCTGTTAACACTATGACCACACAGTTCTACATGAACATTCAGTATATCAATCTTTATTCACAAATTAAATTTCACTCGAATCGGATATCTTTTTATGGAAATATGAAATTTCTTATTTTCAATATTACTATTGAATTTTCTATGGTTCTGTGTACAATATGGCCACGAAATTTTGAATGAGTCCTAAAATGAGCATCTTGCATGTATCCGCAATATTTTAGTTCGATTGGTTTCGTTTTGTCTGAGATATTGAGGAACAAAATTTTGAATGGCCATTTTTCATGGAACACCCTGTACGATTTGGCTGGTTAACGTACTTAACCGATGCATTTGGGACCCGAACTCACCCTGAAAATCTCAAGTCTGTAGGACAATCCCTTCGAAAGTTAAAGTGCTAACAGACGAACAGACGGCCCAACAGATAGAATTGAATTTGACCACGAATTCGTCATCAGGGAGTCGAAAATTACAGACATTTGGGCACAACGATATAGCACTCGTTTGAGCAGAACGAGCACTCGAAAATTAGATAAATCGCTATGATTTTTTGATGGTCCATGATTTTTTCTAAAATGACGGGAGATTTTCATTTAACCCTGAACCTACCCTAAAAAAATTCACGCCTTAAGCCCCCTCCATTTGAAAGTTAGAATGAGTTCCCAGGGCAGAATTCATTTCTCATCGAAAATTCGAAACTCACAGAGATTTGTGCAAAATAATAGCGTGCAACACCTGAAAAGTTGATTAAAACTGCACTCAACATAATCGGTGCATAAATTATTCAGTGGTCCGTTGAAAACACATTCATTTGATTGAAATTCCGGTATCAAGCAAATTTTTATCCGACCATATTATTAATTGAGACAAAAGGAATTTCTAATTGATTGAAAACGGCATGACTGATTGTTTTTCTCGAGTTTAACGCATATAAAATTTAATTTGATCGTACAATGGCTGTAAAATAAAATTCGTCTGTTAGGTTTTAGTCGATGGTGTTGAAAATTCCTTGCCGTAGGTAGTTTCACTTGTTTCTTCATCCTGTGGAGGTGTGAAATTGTTGACGTACCTTTTTGGTAGAAATTTTTGGGATTCCTCTGTGTCGGTGACGTATACCGTGCTGGTCAAATTACCTGCAGTGGGTACTTTCAATCGAAGCCATTGTCAATTGTGTTTGGGCTTGTAATAAGGGACACTTAAGTTAAACAGAACCCCAATCACGATATGTGATTTCTATTATACCTGCAATGGGCACTTTCAGTAGAAACCGTTTTGTTTGTGCTTATAACTAGAGACACTTGATTTGGGTTTTACAAAAGTTTCATTGGTGGAGCTATTACCTCAAAATTTTGTACAGAGCTTGAGATTCATGCTGATCATAAGAATGCAAAATTTGAGCTCGATCGAATCGAAAAACTCGGAACTATTCTGAAGAGTTCATAATTTAGAAAAAATTTAAATTCCATGGTTCTGATGATGCGATATTGTTGAAATTTTGCACGAACATTCAATATAGTCCGTTCACGAAAGTTTGAGCCGTCGGTTGGCCATGGAAATTTGGCATATTCCACTGTGTATATTGAAACATTAGGTTATGTTGTTTATTTTCTTGTCAGATTGATACGCAATGTTGTCAATATTGCATAGAGTTCTCTGATGACTAGCAAGCTCGTCGGACGAGGCCGGGTAGATTCGGCAACATTGACATTATTTTACGTTATGACAGCAAATACTGCCAACT
This sequence comes from Propylea japonica, assembly GCA_013421045.1. Classification (NCBI taxonomy): domain Eukaryota; kingdom Metazoa; phylum Arthropoda; class Insecta; order Coleoptera; family Coccinellidae; genus Propylea; species Propylea japonica. Next base: position 58,339,226 of record CM024245.1, read on the forward strand.
CCAGATAAATAAACAAACGCCTACTATGCGCTCAAACTTTCGTGAACGGACTATATGTGTATCAATCTTTATTCGCAAAATAAATTCAACTCGAAACGTGTTTTTATGCGTACTCGTAACATACCAAAATGCAAAGAAAAATCTTTTACGCTGTCGAAAACACAATTTTTTCTTTGAATTTCAAAACACTGTATCTCAGAAACAATGCGTCAGAGACCCATAGTTAATAGGAACTTTATGTCATAAAATCTGAGGATTAAGATCCCGAATTCACCTTATTCTGAAACACCATATATTGATATGGATATGAAAAAACCCTATTTGTTGTCTAACATATACTGGAAATGCCCGTTCAGAAATCAGGCTTAAACTGAAATACATATTTCCAAAATTAACTTGAATGTATGCTTTCCTTAGCGCACTGCATCGACGAACCATCGGCTATTAAATTTAATTGGTGTCGTTAGATATCTTATCCTTTTCGATCTACAATATTAAAACGTATTGTCGCCATTTAACACTCAATAATGCCGTATCTTGGTTGAATCCATTATATTCGACGATTCTCTCTACTTCGCAAAGAACATAATAATGGGTAATTAAATTATAGAATATTAACTTTTTCAATATCCCATGAATGACTACTTCTTGGTGATTTTCTGTTAGAACACTTTCAACACGAAATTAATACTGATTGATTTATTTCACAGAAGAATCTCAGGAATTTCACACAAGAGAAAATATAAATTCACCGGTAGACGCTAAACGTTCAATTTTTTTCATCATACATACTCAAAAATATGAATAGGTACATGATACGAAGAATATTTTGTCATCCCGCCGTTTTTAATGGTAGATTTGGCACTGCCGCAGATTCATTCGCGCGAATAGGATACGATGCCTTCCCGTAAATCCCGCCATCTGTGATATGTCACTCGCCGAAGGATGCAGCAGAGGTGCCAAACTTACCATGAAGAACGGCGGGATTTCCTTAGAATTTGTGGATATGTGATAACTCAAGAATTTCGATGTTTCTGCATTAATTATTGAATATACCTGAAATGAATCTAATCGAATAGTTATTTAAAAGTTCGAAGGTGAATTATAGACAATATTGGAGCAGTGAATTTGTGGTTTTATAGTGAAAAAAGCGACGTGAAGATGGAACATTTTTGGAACACCACTGTTGTTCATAAAGACTCAATAAATACAATGACACCAAAATCTGGTCGATATCTGCTGGCCACCGAAATTCGATATTTACCAAAAACATCCATCTGCACAACCGTAGCACTCTGTTTTCCAAGGGACAAGCGCACTGAAACAATTTGGCGAGGTTGCTATAGTCCGTTCACGAAAGTTTGAGCCGTCGGTTGGCCATGACAATTTGGCATATTCCACTGTGTATATTACAATTTCAGGTTATGTTGTTTATTTTCTTGTCAGATTGATACGCAATGTTGTCAATATTGCATAGAGTTCTCTGATAACTCGCTAGCTCGTTGGACGAGGCCAACTTCAGAAAAATAAACAAATGCCCACTATGCGCTCAAACTTTCGTGAACTATTTTTCATCCGAAAGTAATATCAAGTAGGGACGGCCAGACAATAAGATTTTTTGTCTTCGAATGCATCAGCTAGTCCAATCTAGTCGGTTGAGGCTCTGAAACATTTGGGCACAATTATAATAGAACAAGCGCACTGAAACAGCTTGGCAAGGTTGCTACCCGGATAGGTAACCGCTTTATTCATTCGTAGCGAATTCTCGGATGAAAAATCGTACAAAAGCTCCTGTATCAAATCACTACTTTTCTCTTTTTCTCGTTCCGCTCTTCTGAACCTACCAGATGTGGGTGTTAAAGGAATTCATCATTATCATTCCGAAAGCGATATATCATCAAATAGAGGTATCGAATTTCTCGGACCACATATCTGTGTGTACACACTGTCGTTTTTATCGACGATAAAACCGTTTGGCAATAGGCGTGTGTACCATAATCATAATACCAACATTTCGAAATAACCGATAATGCGTTCGGTTTGAACATCCGTATCCTGTAGAAAGTTGTCCTCATTGTCGACGACACATCTGATTATGACGAATGGAATGTCATTTTTTTGACGTTTGTTTGAGTACATACTCGAATTTTATAAAAACCTTGATGGAACGCGAAATTCAGGTTCGAATTGATGTTGAAAGAATGTTGAGATAGTTTGGAATGTCGCGTTTTTATTCTCCAAATTTGATTCGGTACCATCTACAGGGTGTTCCTAAATTGAACGTACAAACGAAAGGGGAGATTCCTTGAGTGAGTTTAAGAAAAAAAAGTCCCATAAACATGGGGTCGCAAACGTTTCGTTTTCGAGATACAGAGTGTTGAAGTTTGAATTTTTTTCAAGTTTTTTTCTCATGATATCTACACTTCACAAGATATTCAACTGAAATTTGGCATAGATATTAGATTTGAGAGTTCTCACCACGTGACATGGCAATTTCGATAGAAGATTTACAGGGTGATATTTTCTCTGGAACACTGCCACCTGTCCTTCTGCAGAACTTTTTTTTGGTGAGCAACTGTTAATTTGAAAAAATGTTAAAAGAAGCTTTGTTCTTATACTAAACTTTTCGGTTTCTTGTAGTTTTGTCGTATCTACCAACGATTTCGAGAAGAAAAATTTTGAACGATTCTCTCGAAATCCTCGTGAAAATCCAATTTATGTTGGGAAGGCCACTTTGTAAGCTGTGGTGAATGAATTCAGTGTCAGTTTTCATGGAATTTTTTCTGATCTGTACCGATGATTCATAAAGATTCGATAAACTCGTATAATCAACACATGTTTTTGATTAAAACTTTAACACCCTGTATCTCGAAAACGAAACGTTTGCGACCCCATGTTTATGGGACTTTTTTTTCCTAAACTCACTTAAGGAATCTACCCTTTTCGTTTGTACGTTCAATTTAGGAACACCCTGTATAGGTCCAAAACTAGCAACAAGGAGCAGAAAACCTGAATAACTTTTTACTTATTTTTCGCGAAAACAATGCTTTACTACAGATGTTACTTCGTTAAAAAATCTGTAAACATTTCCTCAAATAAATGTTTTTAAAATCCCTTTTACCATTTGTCAACTTGTCGACCCAATTTAGTCAGAAATCTGTTTTATTTCGTGACTAAATGAACGAAAGAGGTAGACAATATTTTAATGTCATTATTAGTAATTGAGCGTTTGGAATTTGCTCAGCACTGTTTTAGAAAACACATTGAAATTTCGCCTGCCAACATTCCAAGTCCCGGTATGAGAAGTTCAACGTTTGTGACCACAATTAATTTTATCTGCTTCATCGCGATTCGGTTTTTGTTTGAATTGTTTAATTGAAATTTGGAGTAGGAATTTTTTCTATAATTATTCTGCCATACTTTATGGGGCGAATCCGTGTGGGAATATACAGGTTTGTAAAGCTCGGCTATCTTCAAGACATAGAGCTACCCATCTTCAATGGACAGAACACCACCAAGACTGGCTTTTACCACAATGGCACAACGTCCTTTTTTCGGACGAGTCACGATTCGGTTTACAAGGTGATAGTTGACGAGAAAGGGTTTTGAGAGTACAGCCAAACTAGAGCAATTCAATTTCGCCCAGGAAGTTGTGTCCTCTTATACTCGTTAAACGAACAATTACTGGTGAGAGATATACAGTGAAACTTCCCTGAAACGAAAGCGCAAAATCCGCAAAAAAAATTCGTTATGCAGAATTTTGTTTCTACAGTCGGCAATGTCGCGGCCTACTTCACTGATACATTTAAGTTTATCATTCAAACTTAAGCACTTGCTTTTAGACATTTTCGCAAAACTTTTACACTAGCGTAATGGTTAGATTGAAACCAAACAGCCAGGGGTTTATTTAAAACTGTTTCAGAAGGAACTCTCTGGCCGCCGTAATGATTTAGTTCAAGGTCGGGATTTATCACGTACGTCCGGAAAATTTTCGGAAAAACCCCACCCTTACAACTTCTTACCAATACCCATTCAAAGGTGATGTCCTTTGAATATTTCGTTATAGAGAGAATTTACTTCGTTTTAGAGGGTGTTTTCAACATGGAATTTGGATTCCAGGTGTAATGTCTTGTACGAAATTCGTTATACAGAGAAATTCGTTACACAGACGTTCATTATAGGGAAGTTCCACTGTATTTTAACTTAAATGATCGTTTTATATAAGATGTTGGAGGACAGATGAGACAAACTTGAGTATGTTATAGCTTGCCCAAAAATATGAGCAAAAGATTCTAATAACTCACACTCTAAAATGCACCGTCTCCGAGATACAGCGTGTTGAAATTGAAGAAAAATTGTTTCTCTGGAACCTTTTTACAGAATGTACGGAATTTTTTTTAATTGATATAGGTTTCGAAAAGGTAGTGGGTGGTTTTCCTAAGTTCTACGCTAATGCAAGAAGTACGCACTGTTAGTAGAGAAGTTTTTCAACATACTTGAAAATGTTTTCTTCCACCAATCAGAAACGTACAATTTTGAAGCAGCTATCAGCTCAGCAGTATAAGAAATTCTTATTTCTTGCCAAAAGCTTTCAGTTTGGAAGTTCCAACATTTGGGCATCGTCAATCCCACTTTTAAAGAATTTGACCTCTCAAAATTCCTGAGCTCAGTTCATTGCCTCTCTAGGAAGTCTCAACAATAGGATGTTTACATTTATTGCCGAAAAGGGCCTGCGTATCCCATCAAGTAACAGAATTAAACCTTACCCAATCAGTACCAAACACTAGCCCAGGAATGTTTTATTTTTATTGGTTGGTTCTTTTTGAGCATCTGCTCGACACTCTGTCTGACATCTGTTCAGAATTTAGAATATTTCTTGAAATAGTTCAAACAATCACCCTTTGAGTTTTTGCCGCATGTTCATCGAACAACCAGAAAATACATTCTTGCAAAACGCTTTTAGCTTGGAAGTTCTAATAGTCCATGGGCCAGCGCCTGTTTTTTATAATGATTACTTACAATCTGAATATTTGTGAGTAGCTTCATTTTGACGAGACGCCCAACTTTTTACTCTACGAAAATGCGTCAAAAGTGTTAAATGAGTGAATGTTCAAATTTTATTACTAACAGCTACTTTATAAATTAAATCTTGAAACAATTTTATCACAAATTGAAAACAATAATTGTCCTACAAAAATGATGATTCTATCGAAGTGTCCCCCACTACCAACATATAACAACTAGGTCTAAAAAAATTATTACTACCTGACTGATTTTTCACTGTTGCTCAGCAAATATTTCCTTAATGAATTGGTCATATTGTTCTACAAATTGAGTGGTTCGTTTTTTCCAGTCCTACCTCAGAAATTGTACCACAGAACCCACAATTAAAAATGATTACAAACAATTGACAATTTCCGAGCGAAGGACTGGAAAAACGTACCACTAAATTTGTAGGACAATGTGATGAGTTCATAAAGGAAATATTTGCTAAGCAACAGTGAAAAAATCAGCCGGTTAGTAATAATTTTTTAGACCTAGTTGTTATATGTTGGGAGTGGGGGACACTTTGATAGAATCTTCATTTTTGTAGAACATTTATTGTTTTGAATTTTGTAATAAAATTGTTTCAAGATTTATTAAGTAGCCGTTAGTTATAAAATTTGAACATTCACCCATTCAACACTTTTGACGCCTCCATACTGTATTAGCCCGCACTATCGAGAATTTTCGTAGAGGAAAAAATTGGGCGTCTCGTCAAAATGAAACTACTCACAAATATTCAGATTGTTAGAAATCGTCATGAAAAATAGGCTCTGGTCCATGGATTTGGGCATTTGGAATTTCGTGAAGCCCACTTTTAAGGAATTTGACCTGTCAAAATTCCTCAGCTCAGTTCATTGCCTCCCTAGAAAGTCTCAACAATAGGATGTTTACATTTATTTTATTGCCTAAAAGGGCCTGCGTATCCCATCAAATAACTGAGAATTAAACCTTACCCAATCAGTACCAAGCACAACTTCTTAAACAGCCCAAGAATGTTTTATTTTTAATGCTTTTTCTCGAGCATCTGCAGGACACTCTGTCTGACATCTGTTTACGCTTAGACCTAGGGGTAAAAGGAATTCGACTCAGCTTTGTGCAAGGAATTTTACCGAATTCATATCTTTACATCGTTTCGTTTCGTTTGAGGCCCTCCTTCAGGCGCTCGGTTACTTAACTTTTGACGTGAGCGCTGTTTTGTACTTCAGTCTGTGTGAAAAAGTCCGTCTGGTTGATAGTGATAGACTTGGATAGTGATTGTGCGAAGAATAAGCTTTAAAGAAGGCGATAAGTGAGTGATGTTAGCTTGACGAAATTGCCGGAAAGCGGGAAGGAAGTTATCGTAGGTAACCGGAAGCGGAAGTTGTCGTATTCTGTTTATTAAGTTGGTGCAGCTTGTGCGGGAAGAGCGGCTTGTTGAGGAGCGATATTTCTTGAAGTAGAATAAATGAAATTAGGTACTTTGTTTTGCTATTACACTGTTTTGTTTGAAGGTTTTATTGTGACCTTGAGATTCGTAGTACTACAGAATCAACTAACTTGTGTGCTTGAGGTTTTTGAAGGTCTGTTTTCGCGGTTTGAATTTAGGCAATTTTGCTAATTATTTGGGTTTAGAAACTCGCGTGAATTTTGAGTAACTATGATGTAAAATGTGCAGGGTATTAGTGAATAAGCGCGATAAACTTCTGGAGTTTATTCTGCATGAAAAAATAATGTCGTTATGCTGTATAACTTATTTCCGAGATACGGAGTGTTGAATTTTCAATTAAAAACTCTCTGGAAAAATGGTACGCTACTGAGATATTTCACAACATTATTTTTGAATTCTTCGTTCATTTTTTTTGTTGAGGAGCGATATTTCTTGAAGTAGAATACATGAAATTAGTTAATTTGTTTTGTTTGAAGGTTTTATTGTGACCTTGAGATTCGTAGTATTACAAAATCAACTTGTGTGCATTAGGTTTTTAAAGGTTTGAATTTGGGCATTTTGCAAATTAATTGGGTTTAGAAACTCGCTTGAATTATGAGTAACTATGATGTAAAATGTACAGGGTATTAGTGAATAAGCGCGATTAACTTCAGGAGATTATTCTGCATGAAGAAATAATGTCATTTTGCTGTATAACTTATTTCCGAAAATGCTGTGTTTTCCGAGATACAGAGTGTTGAATTTTCAATTAAAAACTTTCTGAAAAATGGTAGGCCGCTGAGATATTTCAAACTAACAATTATTTTTGAATTCTTCGTTGATTTCGTCACATAAAAATTTCTTTTTCTGTTTTTCGTGTGCTCCGTTTTTAATTGAAAAAATAAAACATTTTAACGTCACGATGTTTTACTACAAATACCTACGCTTTAAGATGTTTCATTTTCTTACATTTAAACGGCGCCTCACGTGAAACAAAGGCAGAAGAGATTTTTGTCACAATCGAAAGAAAAATTCAAAAATAATTGTTAGTTTGAAATATCTCAGTGGCGTACCACTTTTTTTATCAGTTTTTGAGTGAAACTTCTTCTTGAAAACCATGCATTTATGGGAACATTTTTCCATAAAATGATTAAAACAAATGTTTCAATTATTTACTACCAAGAATTTACAGATGTTTCGCGATATCTAAAACTTTACATTTTTGTGACTTGTTTCATGTATTACTTTTGGTTGGGGTTAATATTCAAGATTTTTATTGATTTTTTTTATCTTCAATTGAATAAATTTTTTTTCAGATAACATGGAAGACACAGAATCGCCTCTAGATGTCCTTTCGAGGGCTGCAACAATGCTCCAAGAGAACCAGGACGCCCTTTCTAGTTCAGGTATTCATTAAATGCTTTTTTCATAATATTTGACAAATTTTTGTTTCGATTTAGGATCTTTTCGTTGATTTTACTGTGAAACAGATAAATATAAACGGAAACTTGCTTCTGTGAACTAACTGCCTGTCGCAACACTTATGTTTATTCTATTTTCTTTGAATAAATGTTTCTACTGAAATATGAAGGTGAATCTTAACATTCATTGTTCTGCATATCTTCAGGAATGTTAGGGCAGAATGCAAAGAATAACATGGTGTCCCAAATATTCAACATATAAAGAGTTTTCCACAAGAGGTGTTATTTTGAATTGCCCGCTATTTCGGTAGATGTCACGTTTGAAGCTGTCATTTTTTGACATTTGACAAGTAGAAACTACGCCATTAATAAAAATGGAACGATATAAGCTTCAAGAACGCATTGAAATTATTAAAATTCACTATAAAAATGGTGAAATTTGGCAGAGATGGTTCGTAAAACTCGAACATTTTTGGGTCGTCGTGAAGCACCTTGTCGGACCGCAATAAAGAAATTGGTGGAAAAATTCGAGCTGTTAGGGCAAGTTAGTGATGTGAAGAATAAAACCCGTGCACGTCGCTCAAAAACAGCCTAGAATATTGCTGTTGTAGCCGAAAGTGTTGAAGAAAACCCAGGTTTGTCCATTCCTCATCGTTCTTTGGAATAAGGCATTCCACAAACGTCATTACACCGTATTTTGCATAAAGATTTGGGTCTTAAGGCTTATAAAGTTCAGTTAACACAAGAACTCAAGCCGGCCGATCATCAACAACGTCGTGTCTTTTCTGATTGGGTCGTTGAATTGCATGAAAAGTTTCTGGACCGTATTAAGAAGAGGTGATCACAATTGGCCACCGAGATCTTGTGATTTAACACCTTGCGTCTTCTTCCTTTGGAGCCACGTGAAAGAGAAGGTCTACGCCAATAGCCCAGCGTCGATTCAAGAACTCAAAGATGGATTTCTTGAGGCTATCGAGGACATAGGGCAGCCACTTTGCGATTTGGTTATGGAAAATTTCATTAAGAGGATATGGTCCTGTAAGAGTGGTCGTGGTGGTCATTTGCCTGATGTTATTTTTCACTATTAACGGCATAGCTTCTTCTTCATAATGAAATAAACATCCGATCATTTATATTGAAAAATGGCATTTTTCTTTGAATATCAAAATAACACCACTTAATGGAAAACTCTTTACAGTGATTCTTCTTGATAATCTAGATGAAACCAAATTTTTTTCCAATCCGACCTCCGGCGACAACTAACCGTACCACCGGCTGTTAGTCAGCCTGTATATTTCAATCAATATTAATCTGCCTAAGTCGGGTATAATTTTTCATTGTTCTCTGGATGCTGCATCAATACGAGATCGACAATCGTCATAACCGTTGCTCGACCTCATATAATACGGCTCCGGTTATTAGCGTACATTATTTGGATCCAGATAAACTTTTAGCTGCGCTGAGCGTTTTTTTAGCCATAATGGAGATAGCGGAGGTGTCGATGGCCTAACTGAAGCCTCGTCGGCTCAAGGTAATACGTCGATACCATGGAAACACATTTTATCGAAAAATTGTTCGCCAATTCAACGTGCTATCTCCCCATGGGCGTCAAACCTATTTTCGAAGAGATAGCAAAGTGAACAATACAGGGTGTAACTAAATAAGTGTAAAATATTTAAGGAGGTGATTCCCCAACGAAAAAAGATAGGATCTTTCATATAAAGAAACTTCATTGGAGCACCCCCTGTTAAGGTTCAGGCCCCTCAAAGGGGGTACATAAATTTGTATAACAATTTTTTTCACAAGCACCAAAAAAGTTACAATATTGAAATCAACCTGACGTTTCCTACTAGCAAAAAGACACTTATCCAGTTATTTGTTTGGTTTACCCCATGGTTGTAAGGGTGGAAAACGCAACCCCTAAAGTTTAGTTCCAATGTAACTTTTGTCTTATTATTTGTTTACTATTTAAAAATTTATTTCCGATAGCCTGTTTCATTCTAAACAAAAAATGTCACTTGAGTGTTTTGCCCAAAATGAACCAGTTCGCAGCAAAAAATTATTTTATGGACAACTACAGAGATAAAACTGACAGCGTTATACCAATTTAATTGTCATTATCGCTAAAAGTGTCCTACTAGATAGATTGGTTTCGCATTTATGACGATCTGTCTATGTAGTTGTTCGTAAAATGATTTTTTACTGCGAACTGGTTTATTGCAAAAAACTCAAGTGACATTTTTTGTTTTGAATGAAACGGGCTATCGGAAATAAATTTTTAAATGGTAAACAAATAATAAGACAAAAAGTTAGATTGGAAATAAACTTAAGGGGTTACGTTTCCCACCCTTACAACCATGGGGTAAACCAAATAAATAACTGGATAAGTGTCTTTTTGCTAGTAGGAAACTAGAAAACATCAGGTTAATTTCAATATTGTAACTTTTTTGGTGCTTGTGAAAAAAATTGTTATACAAATTTTATGTACTCCCTTTGAGGGGCTGTATCTTAACAAGGGATGCTCCAATGAAGTTTCTTTATATGAAAGATCCTATCTTTTTTTCGATGAGGAATCACCTCCTTAAATATTTTGCACTCATTTAGTTACAACCATTGGTTTATGTTTTTCAGGATGAATACAGTTATTACTCAGACAATTGCGTATGAAAAAAGTAACTTCATCCGAAGAATTTCACCAATTTTACCACTACTTCACATCTCAATCAATCGTTCTCTTTCCCGGTAAGATATATCGTATCTTTTCAACGTTCTGAAACGTAACAGGCTTGGCAGCTGACAAGGAGCCGAATCGCAATCTGTATCGTTTTCCAGGACACGCAGTAGTCGAGAGAGTAGTAGATTAACGTCCGGTATGGCAACGATTCGCATTTGTCGACAGCTTCAATTGAGAAATTAGCCGCTGATATCGAGACCTTCCGACTGAGACGCGTTCCTTTAACGCGACAAGGAATTTCGTCGGCGCTTTTTTGCGTGCTTCGCGATATACAGGGTGACCCACGATAGATGGTACTATTGACGTTTACGCAGAACGGAAATGTTCGAAGTCTTATTAGTAAAGTATATTTGTGCTCAAAAGAACCCCTAGCGGAAAAGTTTTGGGATAGTTTTGATACCTTCCATTCTTTATGTTTTTTTGGGGTGCTCAAACCGAATCGTGACGGAAAATACAAAAAAAGATGAAAAATCTCATTCTTGGTCAGTTTTCTGCTATCAACTTTTCTTGAAAAACATTCCCATACAAAATGGAAGTACATAAAATTTCTTACAAATGGTACTACCACAGCTTGTTCTGCGACAACCAGTTCTGGCTCCGATTGGAGTGAAATTTTTTTTGTAAATCGAGTCAGTATGATTTTTTCTGGAATTAATATTTCGGCAGTTCAATATCCCAGACTCGATGAATTTTCCCATCCATTACCAAATAAATTGCGTGGGATTGATGGTAAAACATTATTTCATCATTAAATAATCACTTTTTTTTACGAATCTATTGTGAATTGTATTGTATCGTGTGAAGTAGCAGTCATAAGAATGTCTGTTATTTTTTGCTCCAAGAGATATAATGTTGAATAGCTTTTTCGTGAATAATGATGTAACATTAACATGCGCAAAGGTATTTTAATGAACAAGTTATTTTAAATGGTTAATCGAATAATTTATCATTTCTGGAATATGTACCTGAATAACAAAGTTTGATAGTTGAGTGTTATATCCTTCCTTCAATAAGAAATTACAGATTCAAATATTGGACATAATGAGCACAATTAAAGAAGAAATATAATTTCGAAACTATTGAATCGATTATTTTCCTATGACCAGAAGTTTAACCCAGCTCTTGAGTTTGATCAGTTGCGGTTGAAAGCAATGACGTCGAAGGGCTCATTCATGACGTCATTACTTTGAAATGAAAATGATAACCGGTTATCCGCTTGAAATTGATTTTGGACAGGCAAAGGAATAACAAAATTCGTTCGGAATTCTGATAACACTGGAGCAATCCGATTTCATTTATGAAAAATTGCCCTATTATCGCTTCGTCAAACCCAATTTCACCATATTCACAAGAATATACATAATTCCGGGGTCGATCGAGTTCAATCTTGAGGTCTTCAATCCCCAGATCGTCCCACTTTTTGCCACCGAAAAATAAATAATCCTCGTTTCATTTCTCAGGATTCTTCTCATCGCCAGGCGTCCTTCCCAGAATCGCGTTCGTTTACCTAACCCGAACATTCAATTTGTGTTCGGAACGAGGTTCGGAAAGTACGGTGCTATTAACTCTATCACGGACTCAGGTTGATCTTTCGTAACCCTACACGATAGCAGGGTCGTAGAGTCACCGCATGCGCAATGCAGTTCAATTTTGTATTTGAAGAAGGAGGAAATAAGTCTTCTACACTTTTCTCAGTAATTTCTATATTCTATTCCTAAAAATTATGCAAAGAGAAGAGAAGTTGGCTCAATGTAAAATGTGTGGTTCTATGAGCCAAGAAAATAACGTGAAACATCTTCTTCATAACTTTGTATGCAGATCTTTCTGCGTTAAAGCTTCTTTACTCCACTAACATTGGTACTCAAAGATAACATTGAACATGCGAAGGCACACCAGAAATAAATTATAATAAAGATTTTACAGAACCCAATAAATCCAAGCAAAGCTAGAGACAATCAGTAAATAAACTGGAACAGAAAAAATAAATTCTCTACTTCTTTAACATGGGTACTCAAAAAAAAACATTAAACATAAAAGGGCACACCAGAAATTATAAGAAATATTTTACAAAATCCAATAAATGCAAGTAAAGCTAGAGACAATCCGAAAATAAACTGGGACTGAAAAAATAAACCCATAAAATATTTGGTTATGTTATTGATACGACAGTCACATCAAATCCTAAATCTGATGTGTTCGTAAACTCAGAGCCCGGGTCCGTGATCCGAGTAGATCCGTCACATGACCAAATGGATCGAGTTAGTAAAGCTGGCCATAGACATCGTTATTTTTCATCCATTTTCCTCGCCGCGAGTCATATCACTGTTTTGCCCACACATTTCGGTGAATTCTATCAGTTATTTTGCTGTCGTTCGCGAATAAGCACGTCATGAAGATGAAACATCTATTAACAGTGGCGGCCTCAGTTTCGCTGCTGAGTAAAAAAGAAAAAGAAGAAACGCTTATGGAAAATAACCGCCGATTCTCGACGAAATCCCCACACACAGTCGGTATGGCACGACAACCGATGGACCGTCGTTCCAAAAATCAAGCATTGGCAGATATTTCTACCGACGAGGCGTACCGACGGTTTTTCGCCACACACATCGGTTTTTGGCGCTTTTGTCGGGACGGTTCTTATCGCAGCGAAACGAACGGATGAAAAATAACGATGTCTATGGCCGGCTTAACCCAGAGTAAGTTTCCGAAAACGCCTATAGCGATCCAATTCCATTTATGTCAAATCGCCGCGTCAAACTCTCACCTTAGTCTCAAAAATTATCCCAGGGTCGATCAAGTTCAAACCACAGTTCGCCTGAGGTCTTCAATCCCCAGATCGACCCACTTTTCGCCACCGAAAAACAAATAATCCTAGTTTTATTTCTCGAGATTTTCCTCATCGCCTCACGCTTTTCCCAGAATCCGCTTAGTTGCGAAAATCGCTGCCTTAACATCTCCGCGATTGATCCCTCGAATCGAGCTCGTGCTGATGACAGCTCTCGACGTTTGTTTGGCAAACATTTCTGCGAAAATGCGTCTGGATCTTCTGTAGAAACCGCCCGTGTTTACAGAAAGAGGAGTTATGTGCCAATTGCGGTTCGATAAATCTGCCTAACGGCACGGATGAGTATCGGCGAACCTTGTACTTACGGATGTCGCGTTGGATCTCTCGTAATCGTTTCGAAATTTGGCTTCGTCAGACTTTTATCATCATCTGCAGTCAGGATGATGAACTCTTGTTGTCTTGGCTCGATTTGAACGCGTGTGGATCTAGTTTTTCGCGGCTTTGTTCGTAAGGGAATAGATTGCTTTTGTGATGGGTTTTCCAATAAGAGGTGTTATTTTGATGTTCAAAGAAAAATGCTATTTTTCAATATAAATGATCGGATGTTTATTTCATTATAAAGTAGCTAGGCCGTTGATATTGGACAATAACATCAGGCAAATGACTACCAGGACCATGCTCACTGGACCATATATTTTTAATGAAATTTTCCATAACCAAATCGCAAAATGGCTGCCCTATGTTCTCGATAGCCTCACGAATTCCATCTTTGAGGTCTTTAATCGACGCTGGGCTATTGGCGTAGACCTTCTCTTTCACGTGGCCCGAACGGAAGAAGTCGCAAGGTGTTAAATCACAAGATCTCGGTGGCCAAGTGTGATCGCCTCTTCGAGAGATAACACGGTCCGGAAACTTTTCATGCATTTCAACTGCCCAGTCAGCAAAGACAAGGTGTTGTTGATGATCGGCCGGCTTGAGTTCTTGTGTTAACTGAACTTTATTAGCCTTAAAACCCAAATATTTATGCAAAATATGGTTTAGTGACATTAGTGGAATGCCTAATTCCAAAGAACGACAAGGAATGGACAAACCTGGGTTTTCTTCGACACTTTCGGCTACAACAGCAATATTCTCGGCTGTTCTTGAGCGACATGCACGGGTTTTATTCTTCACATCACTAACTGTTCCCAACTGCTCGAATTTTTCCATCAATTCAATTTATTGCGGTCCGACAAGCTTTAAAAAGTTGCGAAACACGCAGTTCGCTGTACTAGGAAAGACGCCAAGGAATGTTTTCCCGGTTTTGCTATATTTTTACGTATTCTGTATGCATTTGATTCCTCTGATAATGAACTATTATCCCCAAAATACAGTTAAACTTCCCTATAACGAATTTTGTACAAGACATTGCACCTTGAATCCAAATTACACGTTAAAAACACCCTCTAGAACGGAGTAAATTCTTTCTATAACGAAATATTCAAAGAACACCACTCTTTGAATGGGTATTGGTAAGAAAGTATAAGGGTGGGTTTTTTCCGAAATTTTTCCGGACGTACGTAATAAATCCCGAACTCAAACTAAATCATTACGGCGCCGGCGGGCGGAGATCCTTCTGAAACAGTTTTAAATACACCTCTGGCTGTTTAGTTTCAATCTAAACATTACGCTATTGTGAAAAGTTGTTGGAAAATGTCTGAAAGGAAGTGCTTCAGTTTGAATGATTAACTTAAATTTATCAGTGAAGTCGTATAACGAAATTTCTTTATAACGAATTGTTCTTGCGGATTTTGCGCTTTCGTTATAGGGAAGTTCCACTGTATGTCAATTTTTTTTCAATTATTTTAAGGTGGCCGCATCAATACGGAGTGTTCCGATATGTCGCGGGCCCCACGAACCGTATAATAAAATCGCTAAAATCGAGAAAGAAGACGTCGGTCGGCTAGAGAGATTCTTGTGTGCTAATAGCCGAGTTATTCGCGATCTGTAACCTGTCTTTATTCAGAAATCTCTCGGATCGGAATTTCTGTAATGTGCCCGCTGCCCGCCGCCGCAACATCCCACAACGCTCGCGCTGCTCATATCGTCGTCGAAGAATGCAACCAATGAAGATTATTATTATTATTTTCACGGTTGGAAATGATCGGTAATATCTAGTTTTAGCGGATAATATAAACACGAAATTACGATTCGGAACCGGGGGTATTGGACCGGCAGCGGCGGCTCGTCGGCATTTCGCCAAAGCGGGTTTGAACTCTTAATAAGATCTTTTTTTGAACGCTCGTTCTATTCGAACGAGTGCTATATCGTTTTGCCCAAATGTCTGTAATTTTCGAATTTTGTGACGAAAATGGTCTCAAACGATTCTGTCCGTGAGGCTGTAACATGATAACTTTCGAAGGGATTGTCCTAGAGACTTATTCAGATGTTCAGGGTGAGCTCGGTTCCCAAATGCCGCGGTTAAGGTCGTGAACCAGCCATATCGTTCAGGATGTTCCATAAAATATGGCCATTTAAAATTTTTGTTCCTCAATATCTCAGACAAAACGAAACCAATCGAAATGAAATTTTGCGGCCACATGCAAGATGCTCATAATATGCCTCATGCAAAATTTTGTGGCCATAGTGTAACTATTAAAAATACAATTGAAATATTGAAAACAAGAATCCTTATACAGTCGAACTTCCCTATAACGTTATAAAGAAATTTCGTTATACAGAAAATTTGTTTCTATAGTCGGCAATGTCGCGGTCGACTTTACGGATAAATTTAAGTTTATCATTCAAACTTAAGCATTTCCTTTTAGAGATTTTCGCACAAATTTCACACTATCGTAATGGTTAGATTGAAACTAAACAGCCAGGGGTGTACTTAAAACTGATCAGAAGAATATCTCTGACCGCCGTAATGATTTATTTTAAGGTCGGGATTATTACGTACGTCCGGAAAAATTCCGGGAAAACCCCACTCTTATACCTTCTTACCAATACCCATTCAAAGAATGATTTTCTTTGAATATTTCGTTATGGAGAGAATTTACTTCGTTTTAGAGGATGTTTTTAACATGGAACTTGGTGCAATGTCTTGTACGAAATTCGTTATACAGAGAAATTTTTTATACAGGCGTTCGTTATAGGGGAGTTCCACTGTATTTCCATAACAAGATCCGATTCGAGTGAACTTTATTTTGTGAATGAATATTGTTATCCTGAATGTTCATGCAAAATTTCAAGAGGTTCGCATCATCTGAGCCATAAATTTCAATATTTTTCTATTCCGAATAATTTCCAGAATATAATTCCGATAGTGCTAAGATTTTGCATTCATATACTTAGCATGAATCCCAAGTCCTATACAAAATTTTGAGGTTATAGTATTATTCATCCACCAATGAATGAGTGCTCAAAAGTACCTGCTCGGGGCTTTTGTTAATTTTTATTGTTTCAATTATACGAGCACTTTCGGCCTGCCTGAAGTGCCGCCGCTGTGTCCGCTTAATCTTACCGGGAAAACACGCGTAACAAAACAGCCATTGTTATCGAAATGCAGCATCTGGACTCGAATGAGGAATGCCGGGAATGAAAATGGTACAAAAGTCGAGACTTTGATGTTACGTGTGTGTGCCCTTGGGGGTCTCTGACGAATCTGCGACGTGCTATCGAGGTTAAACGCGGGTTATTCCGCTCGATAGGGTCGAGCGAACGGATGAAATGCCGATTTTTGATCGAGATATTTCTGCTTTGCTATCGGAATAGGCGAAACATAAGCGCCCCCAGGCTGACAAACTGTCCTAAACTACTTTTATCCAGGACTATTGTGAAATCCGTTCATTTTACTTCACTGTGCTCGGCCATAATAATACCCATTAATCACAAGGGAATAATGAGATATTAATCACTGTTGTCAGATGATTCATAGATTAAGCTTTGATATAATATCCCTTAAATTTGTATTTCTTAAGTACTCCAACTAACAAATGTGGGTATACCTTGTCAATTGAGGGCCAAATCTACTTTTAATACATCAATTGAAGCTTTTTTTTACAAAATATACAATGACCAGTTCTCCAAAAATTGACTTTTTTCACGCTTGTCATAGAAGGGTCTTGTCGCGGTCGCCAAATGTTAAAATCTTCAAGAAATGTATTCAGTAGTCGTGGATAAAGTATAATAGTATTCTACTCGCGTAAAATGGTTGTTATTCACTCGGTGATTTGGGCCACTCGCCTACGGCTCGTGGCCTGAACTTCACCTCGTGATTAATAGCTATCATTATACGCTCGTTGCATAATATACTATGATTCGTTTTGGGAAGAGCTGATGTTTTAATTTCAAAATTTCGAGCCAGAAATGGTGTTGAACGATTTGGGGTGACCCGCTGATGAATAATTCAAGGTTAAAATTTTGACCAAACTACTGCTCTGAATATGTCGACAAGGCCATTTCTACAAAGAAATTTGAAGCGCTTCAACATTAGTTATCATTCGGCCCTTATTCCCTATTCAAAATCTTGGTGTTGCTCGCCCTCGTTGGGGGGTTGCGTTTTCGAAAATCATCAAAGATGGTACACCACTGATAAATTTCGAACTAACAATAATTTTTGAATTATTCCATGAATTTGTGACGAAAACTCGTTCCTGTCTTTTTTCGTATGGAGAGCCGTTTTCATTCAAAAAATAAAACTCTTTACGTAGTGTCGCTACTACTTAATGTGTAACAACAAATATGCTTTAAGATGTTTTATTTTTTACTAGCTGACCCGGCATACCTAATTTTGCCACTCGATGTAACTTCACTTTTTGTCCATATGTCAAAGTCATTATAACCTAAAAGTACTCTATGACTGCTTGATTGATGAAAAGGAAACCTTTAATTTTTTTCTGAACAATTTTTTGGAAATTGTATTTTGTTGTATGAACCTTGCCCTGGCAATTATGAACACAACAAAAAAAGAATTATCCAATTTGGTGCAGTCGATTGAAAGATATGGCATTTTGACGGTAACCATAGATCCTGTTTTATTAATATAGATAAAAAAACGGCTTCCAATACGAAAAAAGGCCGAAGAGATTTTTTGTCACGAATTAAAAGAATTCTAAAAACTTTAACACGTCGTATTTCGAAAAACGAAGCATTTGCGGACAAATGTAATCTTTTATTTTTTATCCAGGATTACCTCCTGAAGTTTGTCGCTCTTATTCACAAACATCCTGTATGAATCGATTGAAATATAATCTGGAAGGATTCTGCATTTCTGAAAAACTTTTTAGGTTTTCACTCCCAGTCTCTGAAACAGAAATAATTAAAAAAAATTAATTAAGATGAAGTGCTCCTGCGAAAATATTTGCACTAATCTGTCAGGAGAAAATTGGTTCTGAAAAAATTGTTGCTTAACAGTTAAACTAAGAAAGGAATTAAATGAAAAGGATAATGTAACGTTTCGGTGTCTATATTAGACACCTTCTCCAGACAAACTTGTAAAATCTTCGGAATTGTGTTTTTTTCATTAGGAGTCTAATTGATATACGTCTGACTGTGCATTTCTTCCTAGCTGAATAAATAATCTCATCTAATCTGTTGTCACAGCATAATATCTCATTTGCGGACCCATGTTAATATGAAACTTCTTACTTATTTTGAGATCTAGAATTGACTCATGAAATATTGAAGAGTTTTTAGCAACCAGTACAGTCACATCATTATAAGCGAAATCTACAGTATTTCGAAAGGTATTAGTTTACCCAAAACCAACTATCACTTGCATAAAAATGATCACCGTAGATTCGCCGATCTTCAACAATCCCCGATGTTGTTGTTATTGTTATCGATCAGCAAATTTGTTGTCGTTTATTTTACTCCGATTTCAATTTATCGAAATCGGGCGATCGAACGCGCTCAGTATAACGCCCGCGACAGTCGCGACAAAGCGCGCCTCATTCCCTCGAGAAAAAAACCTACGCAGACGACCTTGCCGTAACTTATCCACGAATAAGGACCAAATTCCTCTCGTATCTCGTCTCAATCAGTCTCTTCATCCAATGGCTTTTTCTCCACGCCCGACCGGTTCATCTTTGCCGTAGAAAGAGACGAAGAGACCGCAAGCGTCGTGAGATAAAACAAAAAAAAAGAACGACCGGTCAAAAAGCCGGTCCGCGCTTAGCCGTTCTGGCCCTTATCCTATCCGGCTCGAAGGACCAAAGTCCCTAGATCGCGGGGATCGAATCTAATTACGTATACCTGGCCTGGACCTTCCTACCTGTTTTGTCTCGAGCTTATGAATGAAGTTTGATTTACTATATTTCGATCGTCGAGGTCTTTTTGAATGGTACCAAAAGTCGTAAGTCGTACCAGAAATCGTAAGTCGTGTGCGAATGTGTCGTATTTAAAAAAGAGGTAATTGAAGAATTTTCTCGGGAGTGCGTTGGTTTGGCGCGGTCGAAATGGAGATACCGAGCATATTGCAGGATATACTGAGGGTTTCGTATTTGATGGGAGCTCAGGAAAGCTATTGCGTGCAGAGGAAGAGGCAGAGTATGTTTTGGCAGCCGTGGGTTGATAAAGGTAAATGATTTTGTGGAATTTTGATATTGGTCGATGTGCACTTACTTTTGAGTACTCTGTGTTGAAATTAAACGGTTTATGTATAGGGCGAGCCTTACATTGAAGAACAACGCTGATTGGTTGTTCATTTTTGATATACTCTTGGATCTACTCGTTAATTCAAGTTTAGTGTAATTAGGCAACTATAAGTCGATGTATAGGACAAGCCTTAGATTAGTTGAGATTGACATTATTATTTTTTATTGAAATTATACAGAATTGAATTCATACAACCATGAGCCTAACAAAAATATGTGAACTGCTGCATATTACAAAAAAAAAATAAAATACATCAAAAACCTACTCATTCTTCGATGTATCACAATCCATAATATATGTATTTCCATCTGAAAAAATGAAGTAGAGGGATGCAGGGAGTAGGGGGTGAGAAATATCATTTTCAAATAAGAATGGGATATACATATTGCTTTTGAAAGCAGGAGCTTTTGAGCAGTCGTTCTTAGGTGGAGCAATTAGACTATTACCTCTAAATTGTATATGGCATTTGAGATTGATACATCTCAAACATATAAATGCAGAATCTCAGCCCAATCGATATTATATTCGAGAATTTATTAAAAAAATGAAATATATAAAAAATAAATAATTACAAATATTAATTTCTATGGTTCTGATGATGCGATCCTCTTGAAATTTTGCATGAACATTCAGTATATCAGTTTTGATTCACAAAAATTTTTTTTTATCGTTATCCTGTTATGGAAATATAGGGGTTCTTCTTTTCAATATTTCAATTGAATTTTCTGTGGTTCTGTTGACACTATGGCCACAAATTTTGCATGAGGATTTAGTATAACAGTCTTCATTCACAAAAAAATTTACTTGAATCGGTGTTGTTATGGAAATATAAAGATTCTTCTTTTCAATGTTCCAATTGAATTGTCTAGGGTTCTCTTTACACTATGGCCACAAAATTCTGCATGAAGCTTATAATGACCATCTTGCATATGGCCGCAACATTTATTTTCATTTCGATGGGTTTCGTTTTGTCTGAGATATTAAGGAACAAAAATTTTGAATGGCCATATTTTATGGAACAGCCTGTACGATTTGGGCGGTTAACGAACTTAACCGAAACATTTGGGAACCGAACTCACCCTGAAAGTGTTTGGTACCATTCCTTCGAAAGTTATTGTGCTAACGGACGGCCCCAAGGACAGAATTTGACCACGAATTCGTCATCAGGGAGTCTAACCCTATCGTTTGAGACCATTTTCAGCTCAAAATTCGAAAATTACCGTCATTTGGGCAGAACAAAATAGCACTCACTTAAGTAGAACGATCGCTCAAAAATGCACAACCTGAAGATCAACCCTGTATAATTATATAATAAATTATAAATAAATAAATGAGTAAAATGGGCCTTATAGTTCCCATAACATTCAAATTCTCGCATCCCTTATCGATTTTTTCAACGGAGGTTCACAATCTTTCAACTCTTCAAGAATTTTTTCCTTCAGCTTCTGCCGTTCTCCCGTCAGTTCTTCCACTCAATAACCGCGTCAACCTCTCAAGTTCACGTTTGGAATGTTTTTTTCCAGTCGCTGGACTTGGCCGTCTTAATAATATGATATTTTACAAGCGAGTGCATCGTACTTCAACTTGAATCCAATTATTGTTAGACGGTTTTGTTGTAAGTCAAGCAACAATGATCGCGAACATATAAATAACCTTCGCATAATTGAAATTTGTGCCCGTCTGAACCCTGTTTTTTTTCGATAATTAACACAATGGGAGTTATTCGTACGATGATCCGAACAAATGGGTAACTGGTCAATTTTTTTTATGCTTATGATGTTTTGACAATAAATAGCTGATATCTCAGATAATGACGGAAAACGAAACAAATTACATGAAAATATTTAATAATTGTTGGTTAGGGGTGCCAGGGTTAGTCCAGACCAGCTCTGAAGTCCTAAAAAACACTGAGCCATAAAACTAGACATAATATAAACACTTGTAGATGTTAGTCCCACAATTTTTTAGATCTCATAACTTTATTATGGGGGATTGAAAATAACAACTTACTATGATTTTCGTTCAAAAATTGTTTTCGTGGGATATATTTTCGAAAAATTAAATTTTCTTATGGTTTTCTATTTAATTCTGGAGAAAAAGATTCTTGCAAAATTTCGATACAGTCGACACTTTTCTCGGAAAAATTATAAACTTACGAGCAGTTATGATCACGGTTCATTCCATTTCATCGTATGAGTGTTCCATAGAATGAATATTCTAAGCATAAGACAAAACCAATTTTGAGCATAAACAATATCTCAGAATAGTCATTCTATGGAATATACGATGAAATGGAATGAAAAGTGATCATAACTGCTTGTAAGTTTTTATTTTTTCCGAGAAGAGTATCGACTGTATCGAAATTTGCTAGAGGCTTTTTTCTCCAGAATTGAATGGGACACCATAAGAGTATTTTATTTTCAAAAATTTATGCCACGAAATCAGTTTTTGAATGAAAATCATTAGGGTTGTTATTTTCAACCCCTAATAATAAAGTAATGGGATCAAAAAATTGTGTGAGTAACATCTACTCAATGAATCATATTATGTATAGTTTTATGACTCAGTGTTTTTTAGGACTCCTAAGAAAACTAAAAACTGTCAACTCGTCATCGCCTTTCAAATCTTGGAAGGGAGGCCGATTTCGAAAAAAATGTGTACCCCTGCTTATTTTCATCGAGGAATCATCTCCCTAAGTCCCTCGTATTTGTTTACAGACACCCTGTATAGTCAAATCATCAATTATTTTCAACTATAGTGGGGTTTTATAGGATTTTCGAAATTCAGTAAATTTTTCTAAAAATTGATCTTATAATTTTGAAACCCAGAGTCGGGAAGTTTCAAATGCTTATTACAATGGGATAATAAGTCAAGTAGATTATTTTCATTTTATTTTAAATTTCCGTTTTTTTGAAACAATAGAATTGAATTCGACCTAACGTCCGTCATACCAACTAATATCTTTATAATTCGAGGTTGACGAACAAAATTCCCATTTTAAATAAATTATGGACCATTATTGATGTTTTTTAAACGTAAATATTTTCGCAGAATTTTATCATTACGCTGACCTTGTTCGTGTTTTTTCTGCAGCAAATAACCTGAACAATTTTTTTTCGAGTTGAATAACTACTTTTTCCGTTTGTATTATATCATTTCCGCGAAAAATATATTATATTATATATTTTTTCAGGTTTATTTTGTGAAGAGTCATCTCACTTTCAAAATTTTCCGCATTTCAAATGTAATCTGCGGCTGCGTCGAATTTGTGCTCATTAATTTAAATAATAATAATAGTCGTTACTATGTATTTAATTATTCTCAATGTTATATAATTTGTGAGTAGATAGGGTCAAAAATGAGGAAAAGTTCTCTATGTTTATATCCCCTCTGCTGTTTATAAACATTAACCTAACTTCGGTTGTTCTTATGATTGTCAAGATACAGTGGAACTTCCCTATAACAAAAGCACTAAATACACACAAAAAATTCGTAATAAAAAAATTTCGTTATACAGAAAATTTGTTTCTATAGTCGGCAATGTCGCGGTCAACTTCACTGATAAATTTAAGTTTATCGTTCAAAATTAAACACTTCCTTGAACATTTTCGCACAGCTTTCACGCTAGCGTAATGGTTAGATTAAAACCAAACAACCAGGGGTTTATTTAAAACTGTTTCAGAAGGATGTCTCTGCTCGCCGTAATGATTTAGTTTAAAGTCGGGATTTATTACGTACGTCGGGAAAAAATTCGGAAAAAACCCACCCTTATACCTTCTTCTCCTGATGTTCTTTGAATATTTCGTTTTAGAGAGAATTTACTTCGTTTTGGGGGGTGTTTTTAACAAGAAATTTGGAGTCGAGGTGCAATGTCTTGTACGGAATTCGTTAGAGGGAAGTTCCACTGTTTTTGCGTCAGTTTTAGTGATTCTACATTTCAATGTGTCTTGATCGATATCTGCTGAAACCCAAAAATTTGTACAATTACCAAATCTTACAACTCCCTAATCTTAATTTTCTTCCAGATGATTTCCCGAAAGATTGCTCCAGCAGGCACCTGTCCACAAACAAATGGAAACGAGAAAGAAGAAGCCGCCTACCGGAGTACTCCAGGTCCGAATCGAGAAACACCGAATCCTCGTCGAACGGAAACTACCAAAACGTACCCTCGCCAGAAAACCCCACGAACGGCACATCCACCAACGGTTTTTCCTCGAGGGTGCTCCCCAAGGAGACGCCCCTGGACATGAGCGTACGACAGAGGGGTCTACCGCCCTCTTACGCCCAAACGGTGAACAATCCGGGGTACAGGTCCATCTACAGGCCTGCCACGTTGAGCAACGGGCCCCCACCACCGGCACCACCAAAGGAAGAAATTCCTGCAGGTGTGAACAGAATTAATGGTATTGATGTTGTCACGTTACACTAACCTCAAAGTATTAAACATTGATAAAGGGAGTATTAGTCACGTTTAGTGGTACGCAATTGCGTGTCCTCAACTGTCAGCTGTCAAATTTGATAGTTCTCATCTTGTGATAAACCAAAAACTGGGAGAATATCTAGTTTACCGCCCAGTTATCGATTTTCAAAATATTCGACATATTGTTTCGTTGTGATACCACAGTTTCAATTTGAACACCGGCAAATCAATATTTCCCTAGAAAATCGAAAAAGACTATCTATAAATCGTTCATTATTCAAGTGCCACTTCTCTTAATTAGAGCCAGATCTTTTTTAAGTGAAATAAGTGTTTTCGGGTGCTTCCCACTCTTATAAATATTTGGCATTGTTCCTATCTTAGCTGACCTAACCTAACCAACTCAAGCTAACCTATTAGCTTAGGCTAGGTTCTTAGCTAACCTAACCTAACAGGTTAGGTTTAGCTAACCTATTAGCTCAGGTTAGGTTCTTAGCTAACCTAACCTAACAGGTTAGCATGAGTTGGTTAGGTTAGCTGAGAAGATAGGAACAGTGCCAAGTATTTATAAGAGTGGGAATCACCCGAAAACACTCATCTTTCACTTAAAAAAGATCTGGCTCTAATTAAGAGAAGTGGCACTTGAATAATGAACGATTTATAGATAGTCTTTTTCGATTTTCTCAGGAAATATTGGTTTGCTGGTGTTCAAATTGAAACTGTGGCATCACAACATCATAAAGAACCAATATGCCAAATATTTTGAAAATCGGTAACTGGGCAGTAAACTAAATATTCCATAATGTGAGTAAAAACTGGGATCATCCAAGAATTCAGGAAATAACGAGTGACTCATTGAGTGGCAAATGCGGCATTGTTGCCAAAGCTTGCACTACATCACATATATACTGAAAGTTAGTTTATTATTCATCACATAAGAGGCTGAGCAAATCATATTAAGTTTAAAACAAATATGTATAATTAAATAAAATTTTATACTCTATCGAGACTCAAATGGATCAACTTTATTTCGATATGTATATAATCTGAGTACGTTTGATATGCTTATGGGGACACTGACAATTGCATATATCTACACCCACATATGTGTTTATTACTATGAGACTCTAACACATTACTAACACATTTTGGGTAGGGTTGACTGCTTATCTGTGAATGTTATCGCTTTTTATTCAGTTGAATACGTATTTTTCCTGAAGTTTATGAATTAGGTTCAAGAACTTGTGCTGAAACCAAAAATCATTTGTACAGTTCTCCCACATTATTGAGATCAACTTCACGATGCACCAAACTTTTAAAATGTCTACCAATTCATTAGTACTTGAATTAATATACAACATTGTTAAACATATTCACATGATGAGGGAACTTTAAAAAATATTTTGGTTGTGCAACAATGATTTTGATGAGCTGTATAACCTGTCAAAAAGGAAGACTCAACCTGTGTCCTCCTTGTGTAAAAATAGCTCCGAAGTAGTTAGAAAAAATTCATTACACAATGAAATTAACGAAACATTTTTTTAAATTTCAGGTATCTCCATGTGCGATCCCATCATAGACGAACATTTCAGAAGATCGTTGGGCGAAAACTACCAAACTCTCTTCCTGAACAACAATAATTCCAAAGACTCCACTTTAGCCAAAACCATACAGCCTAATACAAATAACAGCGTTCAACCAGTACTTCCGCATCATGAAGACATAGGCGATTTGATGGACGACACAGGCTTGTCAGTCGATGACCATTTCGCCAAAGCTCTGGGCGACACATGGGCGAAGCTAAACAAAAAACAGCAGGAAATAAAGAACAATTCTAGTGAAAACCATAATTTGGTCAGCATTTAAGGAGATCGATATGGTATCGATAGTTTCTGTTTCCTAGTAGTTTTAAAAGAATTTTGATATGTATATCTTAACACGATGGATAGGTTAAATTTGTTGATGAGTAGAAAATTGGGGGAAAATTGATGGTACCTTGGGTAAGTTGTCGCTGTTACTTAGTTTACCACTTGAAGTTTAAGTATCTGATGGCTGTCTGGCAGATATCATCGAAATAAACCTATACTAATCCATTGAAGTTGAAAAATTATTTTTTTTTCAAACAAGAATCTATTCTCTCCCTTCTATAACTTCATGGTATTATCCATAGAGATAGAATAGAGAAGGGACGCTATGACATACAATTGTGTAAGGAAAAATGGAACCACTGCGGCGGGGCTTAGTCGCGGACCAATATGGCGGAAAGTTCAGGGTTGAATTAAGTTGCCAGTTTTTTCTGTTTACATATTTCACCCAAAATACGACGTGGTCTTTAGGAATCCTGTTCAATAAGGTCAATTGAATATCAAATAAACAATTTTTCTTCAGGCAATAATATACACATATAAAAAGATATCAGATTACCTAGACAGACATGCAAAAATTTCGAATGCGGATCTGTTCACTCATCCTTACCTATGAAATGTTATCCTGTTATTTTCTTCTTATCTATCTCGTCCCTGCTTGACACAAAGCCATACAGCACACGATACCATTTTATTATTGTTTATTAAGCACAAGAAACTCAATTTAACTTGAAAAGTACAAAAATCACTATTTTATAAAAAATTCAATGATTGTCAAAATTCGACGTATATTGGCAATATGGCGGATCTGATACCACTTTCATTTCATTGGTAGAAACTTTATACTATTCTATCTCTATGGTATTATCTATTGAGACCTGAAAGTATTTTGATGTCTCCCAGACAGCTATCAGTTACTCTATCAGCAAGTGCTGAAATGAGCCCTTAACCTATTCGGTAGTCAAGTTATTCAGTTCGTCTTCCCAATTTTAATTCTTGAAAAAATATAGATACAGATACATTCATTTTGGGGAAATCTGCCAGATAACTGTCAATATGAGGTGGAATAGGCCCATAACCTATTGGTTATACAAGTAGTTCAGTTTGGTCCTGACTTGCGTTTCAGTTTTTGTCTTAGACCGTATAAACAAAAGGTTGGCTGTTATAGGCTTGAATCCAACATACTTTCGAACTTTTAAACCAGTGAAGGCAGCGCCACCTATTGAAAAACAGCGATAACTTAATCTTGGTCCGAATAACATAAGCAATTATGTGAAAACCGAATTGTTATAGGGGAAGAACAAATATTGGCTAAGAATTATTGTACTATAATCATAATTCACCAGTGTTTCTGAAATCATTGTGAAAAAAAAACTAACTAAAATTGTTAATTCTGGCGTCCAAAAAAAAACATCCTAGACGCATAAAAATAGGTCAATTGGTCGTTTTATTCTTATCAGGAAATTTCAGTTCTTTTTCGATTATTTTGGTAGTGCCTTACACTGTTTCATCCGTCAGTATGAAATGTCGAACTGAGAAATTTGTTATCATCCTTGATATTGTTTAAATGAGTTTCTCCGGTTCTGTTCCTTAAGGCTGAGGTTACTTTGGATCAGGTTCACTCAGAAATTTTACTCGTTCAAAGTTGTTTGTCACTTGAAGTTGATCATAATGGTACTTACACTTAGTTTTTTCAATTCACAAGCATAAAATCAGGTGGTCTGTTTTTTTGACAGCTTTCACTTTGTATTATGAAAAATGTGAGGTTAGAGTCATCTATTCCTTCTTAATCAGTTAATTATTCTTGGTAGTAGTCAGAAAAGTATTCAGCTTATTTTATGAAGTATTGGAAAGCGATATTGTGCATTTTGCGAAAAGTGAATTTGAAAAACACAAATTTATATTTTGAAATGGAATTTCTGACGAACCCTGATTCTATGCGACCTCATTTTTATTGTTTAGCAAGCTTTTTTGATTCTCCTTTGTTCATCGGGATATATCAAATATAATTGGGAAAATTCGACTTTCAATATGAAAGTCATGGTTCAAAACGGTGGTATTTCCAATATACGTATTTTAAATCAAACAATTTCCTAAAGGAAGTTATACACACATACGTATTATACATTATTCATTCCTATTATTTCATTTCCTTCTATTTATTTGGGATATGATTATTTTAATTCTGTAAATAACGAAAACACCAGGTAATCCTCATAAGATTAGTTGTATATAATTTTTAACTGTATATAATGTTATAATTTTAATTATTAATTTTTATTTATGTGGTTAGCTCTACCAAGCTATGTTTATGTAAATAAGTGCAACAATGTTATTTCATTATTATGTATATTCGAATGTGATATACGTAACTTAAAAAACGTTTGTTTTATTACCTCGGTCGTCCTATTTTCAATCCTTTTTGCAATTTGATTATAGACAAGTCCAGCAAAACAACTGATCGTTCCTTTTCAAGATGGCTACTGGGAGTTAATATACACAGTTAGTTATGAAATATGATGGTCTGTTATTTCCAATATTGATCAAGCAACAAAGCAATGACATACATAAATCAAAAATAATGTAAATACAAAAAATGGAACAAGAATAAATCTCTTCCGGATTCGTGAATGAAATCTATTTGTATACTTTAAGCTCCCAGCAGATATTTTGCAGAGCTGATTATGACAGATAATTGGGCTGCAAAATAAAAGACAAATTGACGTTTTTTACATTGACATTAAGAATTTGACCCGAAAATGGTCTCAAACGATAGGGTTAGATTCTCTGATGCCGAATTCGTTGTCAAATTCAATTCTGTCCGTGAAGCTGTCCATCCGTCCGCTAGCACAATTATTTTCGAAGGGATTGTCCTAGCCAAATCGTACAGGGTGTTCCATTGGATATGGCCATTCAAAATTTTGTTCCTCAATATCTCAGACAAAACGAAACCCATCGAGATGAAATGTTGCCGCCATAGTGTAAACAGAATCATAGAAAATTCAATTGGAATATTTATTTATATTCTTATAGGATATCCGATTCGAGTGGAATTTATTTCGTGAATAAAGATTGATATACTGAATTTTCATGCAAAATTTTGTGGCCATAGTGTTAACAGAACCATAGAAAATCCAATTGAAATATTGAAAAGAAGAATCTCTATATTTCCATGAAGTGAAATTTATTTTGTGAATCAATACTTATATACTGAATGTTCATGCAAGATTTCAAGAGGATCGCATCATCAGAACCATAGAAGTTAATTTTTGTATTTATTTATTATTTACATGTTTCATTCTTTGAATAATTTCTAGAATATAATTCCGATTGTGCTGAGATTCTCCATTCATATATTTGGTATCAATCTCAAGTCCCATATAAATTTTGAAGTAATAGTCATTTTGCTCCACCAAAGAACTCGCGCTCAAAACTCCTGCTCAGGGCTTTCCTTATTTTTTAATTAGATAGTTCACAGAAAATTCCTAGATGTCACTAGAGAGAACTCAAAAATGATTGTTTAAGAGGGAGCAAAAGGCTTTACTTTACATGAGTTTAAGAAATGTTGGGAACCCTTGCTGCATAGAATCAATGGAGGCTCCCAGAAAAAAATCGTTTCGAAACTGTCTTGACTAGTGTGAACTTTCCTCGGGTATCACTCTGTATACTCATACTAATCAGAAAACTGTGTGCTCCATCTGAAAAACCTACGACGCAAAATATGTACATGCTTAGTTTCCATAAATTCACTTAAAAATAAACAAAATAGAATGTTTCCAGTGATAGTGTCAGTCATCCCCATAACAAAATGAAACAGTTACTAGGATTTCTATGTACCAATTTACTTTTCTGGCGTGATTTATAATAATTAAAGCAGATAATTATTTCATCATCAATTTCTGGAAATTGCTTGTTCCCGTCAGATTCACTCTTCGATTGGCAAAAATTTATTTTTGTGGAGTGCAATGTCTAATAGAATTTGTTCTGGAAAATTATTTTGTTGACGAATGTTGATTACACGTTTTTCACACAAAACGTGGAAATTTAACTAGTTTTTCCACTTAATGTAAATCGATTCAACAGGAATGTTTTATCATGTAATAGAGGTATTGGAAAAAACTGAATCTTCTGAACCACATTTTAACATAGAAAATTTCAAATTAGAGAATGTTCAACATAATATACTGTCTATCAAAATCCTACACACAATGGTGTAAATAAATTCTGGAGAATTTTCGAGAAATAATATATGTGGAAAATCGATAATTAAAACTATCGAACTTCAATTGTTTTGATTTCGCAATCCTGAGAATTTGCATGATTTTTCACTTCGCCAATTTACATTCTCAAACTCGATTTCATTTCAATCGAAAAATTTTTCTTTTTTCAATATATTTTAAGACAACTTTTGTTATGAGTTTATTAACGAATCTACCACAAATTTTTGCGTACCTACTGCTTTTAATAAGTAGGTATGGAACATTTTACTGCAAAATTTCAGCTCGATCGAATGAACAAATTCTGAATTATACGAAAAAACGAATGTTTAAAAAAATCATTACTATAGTTCTGATTATGCGATCCTCTTGAAATTCAGTATAAGAATCTTTTAATAGTAAACTTATGTAGAAATGAAATACAGTGGAACTTCCCTATAACGAACGTCTGTATAACGAATTTCGTACAAGACATTGCACCTTGAATCCAAATTCCATGTTGAAAAACACCCTCTAAAACGAAGTAAATTCTCTCTATAACGAAATATTCGAAGAACATCACTCTCTGTATGGGTATTGGTAAAAAGGTATAAGGGTAGATTTCATCCGAAATTTTTCCGGACGTACGTAATAGATCCCTACTTTAAACTGAATCATTACGGCTGGCAGATAGATCCTTCTGAAACAGTTTTAAATACACCCCTGGCTGTTTGGTTTCAATCCAACCATTACGCCAGTGTGAAAAGTTGTGCGAAAATGTCTAAAAGGAAGTGCTTTAGTTTGAATGATAAACTTAAATCTATCAGTGAAGTAGACCACGACATTGCCGACTGTTGAAACAAATTTTCTGTATAACGAAATTTTTTTATAAAGAATTTTTTGCGGATTTAGCGCTCTCGCTATAGGGAAGTTTCACTGTACTTAGTAATAATGTTAGTAATGAAATGTTACTTCAATTAAAAAAACTCTCACTCTCAAAATAAATTTCAGTCGCATCGGAAATTTTTTCGTGGAAATAAGAGGATTGTTCTTTTCAATATATTCCCATTGAATTTTCTATGGTTCTGTTATAACGTGCGTTCAAAAAATTCGTGGTCAAGTAGGCTGTGGATTATATTTTTCCCCTCATAGACTCTTAGGAAAAATAGAATCCACAGCCTACTTGACCACGAATTTTTTGAACGCACGTTATTATAGTAATGCTGTATGATGCATCTTCTGAGTATCTTGTTGTATGTGGTTGCAAAATTTCATTTCGATCGGTTTTCTTCTGTCTGAAATATTGGGGAAAAAGTTTGAATTACCATATTAAAGAACTAAACCGCGGCATTTAGGAATCGAATCTACTCTAAAAATTTAAATTCTCTTGGAGAGGAGAGTTATCGTGTTTAGACATAATTGAATTACCTCAGTGAGTCGAACCTTATCGTTTGAGATTTAACTCAAAATTCGAAAATTACAGACATTTATTGGACAAAACGACGCTCGTTCAAGTAAAGCGAGCGCCCAAAAACGCTCAAAAAAAAGTTGAATAGGTATCAGTGGACCTATAGACTTACCTTAAAAAAATCCTTCAAGTGCAGCAAATTGGTTCACAAGAACTGATTTCTAATGGTGCTAGAACACTAAACATCTCGACACCATAAAAAATCAGTACTCGATTCCAAAGATTCATATACAGCTTCCTTCAAGAAAATCTTAGGCAACACTGCAGTCGGACAAAACATTACCAGAGCACTTCAAACACTTACATTACACGAATAACAGATTTCTAACACTTTAATCCTTATATATCATACATATATTAATAGTACAATCCAAATTTCACACATAATTCTCGAGAACAAAATGGATATTCACTTACAACGAGTATTTCATGTACTGAATTCAATCCACCATAAGTTTTGATCAACACAAAGGGGCAAATTGAAAATAAAACTAACGAGACCGTTCTATATTTTCTTCTTTTTGTTTTGTTGTCTTAAAGATTGAATTTCAACCAGGTATCACATTTGCGGTAGGTAGCTTCTAGTTGAAAAAAACTCGCTTGGGAGCGGACAAACGAATGATGGTGGTACGTATAAGCAAGGGTGGAATTACACCACTGATGTATCGATGTTGACGAAGGAAAGCGCTGGGTAGAATTTTCTTCTTTGGAATTTGATACCTTGAAAAAATGTGGAAAAATGGAGTGGTTTATTTTGGGTATTTTGGCCACTATCTTTCGAAGAAAAAATGCATTCCAACTGAGATTAACTGTTTCTCAGTTAATCTCAGTTGGAATGAGTTAACTAGTTATTTATTATACAAGGGAAAAAAGTATTAGATTTTAGGTCGAGGTTGGCAAAAAGCTGAGAGCTAAAATCTAATATTTTTCACGTGTATAATACACTATTTTATTCTGTGACAGGAAAAACGAGTATTTAATAGTGAAAGAAATATAACCGTCCACGAAATTATTTTTTCCCCGGGAAAAAAGTGAGTACTTTTTTCCCGGCTACATAGTGAATCATTTTTTTGACAGGGAAAAAAGTAATTTCGTAAAAAGTCATACTTTGTGACCTGTCAAGAGATATACAATGTAACATTTTTCCCGTCACAGAAAAACATGCTTTTTTCTTAGAAAGAAAGTGCCAAAATATCCAAAATACTGTCGACGTGGGTGAAAAGAATACTAGAATTGATATACGGTGGATCTTCCCTATAACGAAAGCGTTAAATCCGCAAAAGAGTTCGTTATAAAGAAATTTTGTGATACAGAAATGTGTTTTTATAGTCGGTTATGTCGCGGTCGACTTCACTGATAAATTTAAGTTTATCATTCAAACGTAAGCAATCGCTTTTAGTCATTTTCACATAACTTTTCACATTAGCGTAATGGTTGGATTGAAGGATCTGTCTGCCTGCCGTAATGATTTAGTGCGTATTTATAACGTGCGTCCGAAGAATTTTCGGAAAAAACCCATCCTTATACCTTCTTACCAATACCATACAAAGAGTGATGTTCTTTGAACATTTCGTTATAGAGAGAATTTACTTCGTTCCAGAGGGTGTTTTTAACATGGAATTTGGATTCAAGGTGCAATGTCTTGTATGAAATTTGTTATACAGAGAAATTCGTTATACAGACGTTCGTTATAGGGAAGTTCCACTGCATTTGAGTTTCAATTTCCGATATCCCAATTTGAAAAAGTGCGCAAAAGAAAGCTTTTGACTTCCCTCCAATGCCTTTTAATTCCCGATAATGTTGGTCTTGTTCTTGTAGATGGCCGCCATTCTTATTTTTGGATCATAACTTAGAAATTGTTATGAAACAAACCTGCAACGATCAAAATTATTCACGTGTAAATTTGAACTCATTATATCATAATTATTGTGACTAAAAAAATGTTTTTAATTAAATATAATTATTGTTTTACCGACTAATAATGAATGTGCCGCAACGTAAAGAACGTGGCATGTATTGTTCCAGTTCCTGAATGATGTCTAGAATTTCAGTACTTCATCCGATATGTGTAGAGCGGTACCTGCATAAGAAACCCAATACCTTCATAGGAAAATCAATATCTACAAAAGATAGCACCTACAGGCCCGCCAACCAAGGAAATGCAGTTGGTTGTTCTTTTCCATATCCTCTAGCATCTCATAAATGCTTCATTTTTGTAATTTCGTAATGTACATTTCCAGTACATAAGTTAAAATATAGGTTTTTTCACGTGACAGCGTTCAATCAAATCATTCAATTTAAATTTCAAGTAATTAATTTCTCATTTGATATTGAGATTGCGATTATTTACTCGTAAGATCAAATGTCGCGCCTTGATGACGTACTAGCAAGCACCTTAGTACGGATGACGATTCACAAAAGATTGGTCAGTAGAATCGACATTTAACCAATGAAATGAATGCTAACGCTTATGGCACACTCAAGCGCTCAATTCGCTAGCTTATTTCGGTGATTTCAATAATTTTTCCTTAGAACCTGACTACCAAACAGAAAACAGATAATGGATATGATTTTCTGAGGGTCCAGTATTACTAAAATTACTAAAATGTTGATAAAATGAGGTTTCTCCTTATACTGGGTGGTCAAAGGTCAACCAAGCAATTCCGATTTAAAAGCGCTCTAAAATTATTTTGAATAGGAATAGAGAAGGGGGGTTGGTCTTAAACGAAGGAGGGGTTCATTGAAATTCAGTCGCCATGGTTCGCGTTCGTTTTGTGTGAGCGCTTATTACCAAAATCACAATTTTTCTCTGATGAAGCCCATTTTCATCTCAACGGCTATGTTAACCAACAAAATTGCCGGTATTGGTCTTCAGCAACCCCAAATGAAAACGTGAAACTCAATTGCATAGTCTGAAAGTCACAGTTTGGTGTGAAATACACGCACAAGCCATAATATTACTGTCCCGTACTTTTTCGAAGACGGGCGCGGCCGAGCAGTAACAGTGGATTCTGATAGTTATTTGGACATATTGAACAATTTTTTTAAACCAGCCCTTCAAGATTTTGATGGATACAATCGGGACACTTGGTTTCAGCAAGACGGGATCTCTTGTCACACTTCAAATCGGTCGTTACCTGTTATTCAGGCGCTTTTTTCTGTAAAATTGATTTCTCGGCGTGGAGACCTTCCATGGTCCCCCAGAAGCCTGAACTTGACACATAGCGACTTTTAATTATGGGAATACTTCAGAAGTGTAGTCTACCTCAACAATCTCCGCATTCTAATTGCGTTGAAGGAAAATATCCGGCATTAAATTCAAGCCATCGGTCCAGAAACTTTGCGACATATCTTTCTAAATTTGGGGGTTCGACTCGAAGAGTGCCAGCAGAAAAACGGTGGACATTTGGAAAGCGTAATTTTTAAGAAATGATTTCCCAAAGAGCTAAGCATATATATGTAGAAAAAAAATCATAATTGATTTGATAGTTTTTGTTTTACTTCTCTTTTAAATAGGAATTCCTTAGTTGACTGTACAATGGAATCATATGGATTGAGCAAGATCAGCAACCAGTAAAACAGAGTTGCGTTTTACGTTGATACAATTTCATATTGATGTGTAAATCAGATTAACACTGATTACCCACATTTCAATCGATTTATTACTTTGTAAGTACCTATCCAATGTTTCTACAATAGGTAATGTAGAGAAAACAAAAAAACACAAATGATTATTTCATGAGAAAATTGAATAATTCTTTAAAGCGAAAATATGTATTACCAACTCAAACTTTTTTTTTCGCGCGCTTGTTTCTAGATGACCAGAGTTTCATAGTTTTACCGGGAGTGGTCTCAAACTACTCGGTTGAACTCACTGAGGAATTAGAGCAATGAACATTTTCTGAATGCTAAAATATGCCGTATTTTACATGTGACAGCATTAGGAGTACCTATAGTGTTAAATTTATGCCCCGGTGGTCCTGGGTTCGAATCTCGGCGATGGCATGGAGTTTTGTATACATCCAACGTACAGTTCTAACACATAGAGATTGGGTAAATAGCCTAGCAGGTTTTCCCACGAAAAAATATATACCAATCCAATTATTCACTTGAAATTTGATGTAATTTTCAATTAAATATTGGAAATGCGTTTTTTCGCGGGATATATCAAATTAAATTAATGTTAATTATACAATTTGAAGGTATAAGTTTGAAGTTGTTTTTCCGTTAATTGATATCTTTCTCTCTTTTCATATTTTTTATTTTCACATACTGTCTTTGTTTTTTACGCTAATGATTCATATAACTTTTTCAAATGAAAAAAGGAATTAAACATAGTACTTTGACCAACACTTATATCTTTGAAGTATTCTTGATAGTTCGAGACATCGTAATAAGTGAAAGTCAAAATAATCAGTTATCTGTTACAGTCGACCTTCCTATAACGAACTTCTGTATAACGAATTTCGTACAGGATATTGCACCTGGAATCCAAATTCCATATTAAAACCGCCCTCTAAAACGAAGTGAATTCTCTCAATAACGAATATTCAAAGAACATCACTCTTTGAAGGGGTATTGGTAAGAGAGGTATAAGGTGGGTTTTTTCCGAATTGTTTCCGGACGTAGGTACGTAATAAATCCCGACCATAAACTAAATCATTACGGCAGGCAGAGAGATCCTTCTGAAACAGTTTTAAATACACCCTGGCTGTTTGGTTTCAATCTAACCATTACGCTACTGTGAAAAGTTGTGCGAAAATGTCTTAAGGAAAGTGCTTAAGTTTGAATGATAACCTTAATTTATCAGTGGAGTTGACCGCGACATTTTCGACTATATAAACAAATTTTCTGTTGTAGTAACATCTATTTTTGGTTTCTAAATTCAATAGTTTTCAGTTCAATTCTTTTTAATAGTATTGCACCGGACAGCCTATGGATTCTTAGTTATCCATACTGATGTCTACTGTGAGTGCGCAATTCAACGAATTTGAACGATATGTGAGAACAACCTCCGACTGTTTCTTATCGCTACCGCTAATTTTCTTATTCTATTTTCTGTTATTTTATATTTTCGCTTATTTTGTGATAAACCTTTTGTTCCGCTATTTTGAGTGAACTACGTGTTATTTTGTGAAAGAGAACTATATTATTTTGTGAAAGAGCCACTATTATTGAAGAATTGAAGATCACCGACACTGTCCGAGAGTACTCTCCAGAAGATTGGTCGAAGAATACTGTTCGGTGAGTCTCGTTGCATTTTACTATATTTATCTTTCACTTTATGCATTTTACTATATTATCTTCCACTTTATTTTTACAACACTTATGATTTTCTGATAATACAGTCCATTAAATTCTCTCCACTTAAAGAGTTTACCGCAACATTTTCTGTATAACGAATATTTTTTGCGGATTTAGCGCTTTCGTTATACGGAAGTTCCACTGTAATTATAAATGAACGAATTAAATCAAAAGGCTCAAAACTAAAAATACACAACATTTGACCGAATCTGCGCAGAATTCTACTTCGCACTGACCACACTCAACAAAACTTTTCCACGATTATCTTCACATTTATCCAACCGCCACTAAACATCTCTAACACCGATGACTCACTGCTCTCAACTGTTTTCCATGGCCTACAGTATTTGAATTACATCGAATAATGGGTAGCCGTTGAAGCACCCCATATGGGTTCTCAACAAAGCACCCTCTACCCTACCCAAGGTTTCGTATGGGCCACCGACTCCGAGGGATTTTTTGACGATATTCGGGGGTACCTATTGTGTTTTTTATGTCCGTTTCAACAGTCTGCAGATCCTATCAAAAATGTATCGAGTGAGTTGTTGAATCGGAAAAGAAAAGGGTTACATAGACCAATTTGTTTTTCGGTTGAAACAATCGAAGTTTAAAAGGGTTTTTGTTTGAGCGTGTGGGACCGAAGTGTTCAGAATGTTGATAAAATTGCATTAAATAATGTCTTATGAAGCTGACATGGGTATTATGTTTTATTAATTAAAATTTTTACAAAGTAAGAAACTGCAGCTTTAAGTGCTTTCCTCTCTGAAGCCCTAACTTGTGCAGCTATTCTGTCTAAATCTCTCCTGCCTTGCTGAGACAATTTTCTGCCACCACCGTCGGGAGCTAATAGTTACTGATAACTTCATTCATTTGATCAAATTTATAATACACAATACAGTGAAACCACTCTTGGCGGACACTCATTTGCCTTGTAACCGAGAAATTTTCTTGTAACAAAGGGTTTTCCAATGAGAGGTGTTATTTGAATAGCCCGCTATTTCGGTAGATGCCACGTTAGAAGCTGTCATTTTTCCACACTTGACGAATAGAAACTACGCCATTAATGAAAATGGAAGGATACACGCTTAAAGAACGCATTGAAATTATTAAAATTCACTATAAAAATGGTGAAAATATGCAGAAGAAACGGTTCGTAAATCTCGAACATTTTTTGGGTCGTCCTGAAGCACTTTGACGGACCGCAATAAAGAAATTGGTGGAAAAATTCGAGCTGTTGGGACAAGTTAGTGATGTGAAGAATAACACCCGTGCACGTCGCTCAAGAACAGCTGAGAATATTGTTGCTGTGGACGAAAGTGTTGAATAAAACCCATGTTTGTCCATTACTCGTCGTTCTTTGAAATTAGGCATTCCACAAACGTCATTACACCGTACTTTGCATAAAGATTTGGGTCTAAGGCTAAGTTCAGTTAACACAAGAACTCAAGCCGGCCGATCATCAACAACGTCGCGTCTTTGCTGAACGGGTCGATGAAATGCATGAAGATGACCGTTATTCCATCGAAAAATCATCTTGAGTGATGAGGCCCATTTCCACCTCGTCAACAACAAAATGATCGCATCTGGGGCTCGGAAAACCCAAAAGTTATTGTTGAAAAGCCTCTCTATCCTCATCAGTCCCGAAAAACCTCCCAGATACGGACGCGGAATTCTGAAGAACGCCAATAAGTGAATACAAACGTAGATGTTCAGAGAAGATTCTCGTAGTTATTTCTCGCTATCAGTGAAACGTAAGTTTATTGAACCATGGCGTCTAAGAAAAGATTTCTGACATTGAAAGAGAAGAATTAGCTGACA
Organism: Propylea japonica; assembly: GCA_013421045.1. NCBI lineage: Eukaryota > Metazoa > Arthropoda > Insecta > Coleoptera > Coccinellidae > Propylea > Propylea japonica. The sequence continues at coordinate 58,378,324 of CM024245.1, forward strand.
AATATGTCAGAAAAAGAAATTGATCAGTTCGCAATTGGTTAACAATCTTTCCAAAGTCGTTTCACAAATAGAAAAAGAGAAAAAAATAACACAATCCAAAATAATCATTTTTTCTGAATTGTGCATTTCATAATATAAATAATTTCGTTCTCTGTAATAGATCAATATTTTTAAATGAATTTTTCTTCAATAAGTTAATGGATATATTTCAATAGATAATTTTTTGTTTTGTTTTCTCTTTGTATTCTAACAAGCGTTAAAGCAATGTGAAACACATGTAATATTAAAAACAAAGATTTAATAACTGATCCCTCCAATAAAACTCCTGGATTTGATCTTCCAAGGAGAATTTGTAATAGCATGCTTTTCAAATGGACTTCAGTTGAGAGTACTAGTTGCGAAAGCGGAGAAGCAGAGGAGACAATAATACATCTGATGAATAATTTAAATTTCAGGATGGCTTAAGGGCTATACATAAAGTTACCGAGTCGTTTTTAAGTGTGTTGTTAATTTTAAATCGATTCTATGGAGTCTGAAACATTTCATTTTTCTGTTTCTTTTTTCTGCATCGATTTTTTCGTTTCAGATTCAGAATTTCGAAGGCATCTTGGAGAGGGCTTTCGGTTGAACTCAATAAAGAAGAAATCCATTAATTATTATCAAATAGTTTTCGAGTTTATTTGTTGTTGGAACAGCGAGACTGGGTTTTTTCTACTTGAGTTTTTCCCTGAGCTCTGGTATCATAAGAAAAAATAGTATGGTACCCCGTTTCGCACTAACCTCAGTGAGGGATTTTTCTTTTTGTTTTATGTATTGTATTTCGTTAGCACTGTATTAAAAAGTCTGTTCAGTGTCCACTGATCTTATTTTCTGCGCATCCTGCCATAGTTCTGCTCGTAAGTCTTTAATTTACAAAAACAATGCTTTGATTGAATGAGCACACACTCCAAACCATAGAGATAGAATATCTCTATGCTCCAAACTGACAATTCGCATGGTTAATTTGCATTTAGATAATGAAAGGTATAAAGTAAAGCTCTCGGCTTTTAGGCAATCTCTACTTCTAATCATTATCAATCCTCAAATAACGGTACATACTTGACTTTACACGGTTTTGAAGATAAGATTTCAATCTTAAATCGCCTTGAAGCGACCTTAACATTTCAGTTCTTCAGGCAAAAAGATAGGAAGATGCAGGCTTTTGATATTTACCGGCTTTCCAGGTTGCTCATTTAATTTTTTGCTATTTGCGGATGTTGGAGTTGAAAAATCTATCTGTGTCTGTTGCGAGCACACATACGAATAAGCACATGCTCGTAAATCTGTAATACAAGACATAAAATACTAGGAATTAACAAATAATTATTATAGATTTCTTTGGAATACTTTGTCTTGTGTGTACGACATACATACTGTATGACTATTGTGTCGGAATTATATCCTGTAGGTATAATCTCTTCAACACACTTTGTTGATAAGTGAGAAATTTGAATATAAGAATTATTGTTGTTACGAATTTTCAATTATTATGACGGGGCCGTAGCTAGGGGAGGGCAAAATGGGGCAATGCCCTACCTTCAATTTCCAATGCCCTACCTTGAAAATTGGTAATAATTCAAATTAATAGTAATTTTTTTACTTCTGCCCTATCCGTTACATCCATTGCCCTACCTTAAATTCATCTGTAGCTTCGGCCCTGTATTATGATCTGGCAAATAATTTAATGGCAGTTATTTTGTTGACTCATACAGGATGGGCTACGGTCAATGGTACCATAGAAAATAAGGGAAAAGATAAGTACGAATAGATTGAAAATTTGGTTTCATGTGAGAGATAAACGCTTTTAGCAAAAAAGGAAGCTCTGTTATCGACTGTAGGTAGTGCCATTGTATTCATTGAGTCTTTCTGAACAACATTAGTGAAACCAACAGGTAGCGATATTTCTTAGTTTGGAAAATGTGGACCCCCAAAGTTCCAAAAATGTTCCATCTTCACGTCACTTTTTTTACTATAAAATACAAATTCACTGCTCCAATTTAGTCCATAAATCACCTTCGAACATTCAAATAACTGTTTGATTACTTTCATTTCAAGTATATTTAATAATTGAAGCAGAAACATCGAAACTCTAGAGGAATCACATATCCACAAATTCTAAGGAAAGCCCGCCGTTTTTATGGTAAATTTGGCACTGCCGCAGATTAATTCGCGAGAATATGATACGATGCCTTTCCGTGATTCCCGCCATCATTTGATATGTCACTCGCCGAAGGACGGAACAGTGGTGCCAAACTTATCATGAAGAACGACGGACTTTCTTTAAAATTAGCGGATATGTAATACCTCTAAAATTTCGATGTTTCTACATTAATTTTTTGAATATTCCTCAAATTAAACTATTCGAATAGTTTTTTGATTGTTCAAGATGATTTATAGACTAAATTGGGGCAGTAAATTTGTGGTTTTATAGTGAAAAAAGCGACGTGAAGATTGGAACATTTTTGTGGTAGGGGGGGAACGGAGAAGTTGGTATTTTTTAACTATACAGACCGCCACCTGTGGTTTAATAATGGTTAGGAAGCTCAATGAATACAAAACATCCAAATGGTGGATATATGCGGGTCACGAAATTCGATATTTACAGAACATAGATTGTAATTTCATGAGGAACCTAGGAGGGGCAAAACTTTTGACGATATGTGTAGTGTGTACCATTATTGCCTCTCTCAAACTTGTTCTTGGAACGCCACTGGCGAAATATTAATTTACCTCTGGATAACGATACAAATGTACCCTCCCTAACGTCATTAAGCCTTCTTCACCACCAAGAACAACTTCAAGTGTAAAGGGTCAACGAACAGTCGTACAAAAATTCGCTCTGTAAAATCCACGTATTTTTTTTCTTCAGATGCCAACCTGTTCAATCTGAGGTCGAACGAAGAACTTGTGACGTCTGGAATTTCCCGCAAGTTGATAAATTCTGTGACCGTCAATTTATTATAGGTAGTATACTCTTAATTCTTAACAACATATGCATAAAAATCCGAAATTATACGACTCGTAATTATGGATTTATCCAATTGGCCTCGTAATGGTGGCAGGATCGACTGTTTATGAACGAGAAGGACTGGAAGATGGAATTTTCCCTTGTTTTATTTGGTCCATCAGAAATTTGGAGCTTTTGTGAGAAGAAATGGAAGCACAAACATTGTGACTTTGAGCAAAATATGATGTAAAAGGTGTTTTATCCACGACTATTGTAAAATCCGTTCATTGTACGTTTCTGTGCTCGGCCATAATAATACCCATTAATCACAAGGGAATAATGAGATATCAATCACTGCTGTCAGATGATTCATAGATTAAGCTTTGATATAATATCCTTAAATTTGTATTTCTTCAGTATTCTAAAGTACTCCAACTAACAATATGGGCATATCTTGTCAATCGAGGGCCAAATCTACTTTCATTATATCAATTAGAGCTTTTTTATCACAAAATATACAATGACCAGATATCCAAAAATTTATCATGTGTCAATTTGACTTCTCCCACGCTTGTCATAGAAGGGTTTTGTCGCGGTCGCAAAAATGTTGAAATCTTCAAGAAATAATATTCAGTAGTCACCCGCCTACGGCTCGTGGTCTAAACATAAAATAATAGCTATCATTATACGCTCGTTGCATAATATGCTATTAACTTTTTTATTTACACTTTTCAACATAAACACAAAATCCATGTGAAAAAATTAAAGAAATCAAGTTTTGGTTTTGTATTTTTATCTTTCACGAAGAATTTTCCTACGAAATTTGGTGAAAACTTACCTTTTCATGTCCTAAACATAGTACATACTATTATTTCTCTTATTTTAAGTATTCATTTTCTCACCTTATATTAACTTGAAATCGACAAAAGCATCCCAACTTCAAATCGAGAACTATTTTAATTTAATGTCAAAATATCGGCGTTTCAGAAAAAGTTTGTGTGATTTTGTTCGAATATTTCCTGATCTCAAGTTCCATCAATCAGAAACGCGCAATTTCGATTAAAAAAAAGATTTCTAGATGGAAAAACTGTTTGGTAGCAGCTGTCAGTAATTGACAGTTTTACCTGCAGCAAAACTTGATGCTATTCAGGCATCTAAATTTTCCTGTGAAAAAAATCGAAAACACAATGAAAAGTAATATTTTTAACGAAAAACATTCGTTGCAAATAGCACTTACGCTTCTTTCATATTAGGAACGTGATTTTTCGATTTTTTTCTAAAAAATTAGCTGTACATTCGAGTAAATTTCTTGCCTCGACCTGGGTCTCGGCCAAAAATTTATACTCTCATGAAAAAAACACACACATTTTAATCACTTAAGACAAAAAGTACTATTCTCTTTGTCAGACTGTTTCAGCTGATTGTTAAGTATGAGACAAATCTGGAGTAATTTACAATTTGGACACTCCTTAGATGATCTCAACTGTCAAGTAGGGTAATCCATACGTAGTCAGAAATAGAGGGGAAATTCACAGAAACTGGTTTTGCTGACGTCATTCGGTACTCGTGCCCAAAATCGAAGATCTCGTTCTACCTAGCTCGAAATTTTGTTGCTTAGGAGAACGTGCTATAATGATTTGAAATATTTTCTGAGAATTCGATCACCAGAGAAATATCTGCATAAATCGGCCAGAAATGAAGAAGAAAAATGGCTCTTTCAACAAGACAACGCATTGAGTCACAAATCTTTGAGAAAATTGCACGAAATGGGCTTCGAATTGGCTCTGCATGCTCTCTTTTCTCCAGATTTAGCCTTTAGCAACTTTTTCTTGTTCGAATACCTGAAAAATGCTCGCTGAAGCCTTTTTCGAAGCAAAAGAGTTCCAGAAAAAAGGTATCCAGATATTGGACTGATTGTATTACTGTAGAAGAAAACTAAGTTGATGAACAAAATGTTTTTCATTTTCATCAGAGGTACCAGTTCATATCATGCGAGGGACACATGTATATTCAAAACAAGGATTAATAATACTGATCCCTCCAATAAAGTTCCTGGATTTGGTCTTCCAAGGAAAAATTGGACTGTTAAACGTATAAGAACAGATCATGGCAGTTGTAATAGCATGCTTTCCAAGTGGAATTTAGTTGAGAGCCCTAGTTGCGGAGATGCAGAGGAGACTATAGAACATTTGATAAATAATTGTCCAATATTTCAATTTCAGGATGGCTTAAGGGCTATACATGAACAGAGTCGTTTTTTGACTTGGGTTGTAAATTTTAAATAGATTTAATAGAGTTTCAATCATTTTATTTTTCTTTTCCTTTTTTTCTGCTTCGGTTGTTATTTTTTGGTGGAAAGGGAAAGGCGAGACAGGGTTTTTTCTACTGGTGTTTTTCCCTATTCTGGTATCATACGAAAAAATAGTAGGTATGGTACCATGTTTTGCACTAACCTCAGTTAGGGATTTTTGTTTTGTTTTGTATAATGTTAGCTCTCGATTTCAAAGAATATTTATAGTTAAATTCGATGAAATTTCACGCCACCTTTATCTCTAAAGGACCGTTCAAATTATTAACTCGGGCCCTAGATATACCTGAAGGCTGATATCTAAACGAAACTTAAGTGGACTCTACGCCTATTGGGTAATTCCCTGATTAGACCATAGATAAATCAAACTAGCCCACAAGCACCGAGTCCGATAAAGGCACGCACGAATAGTGAAATGGAGTAAATATAATGTTCAGAGATCCCAACTAAAAGTCAGTTTCGATCGATTTTACCTTAAGGGATGCTATCTCACCTGTATGTGGACTCAATACTTCTTCCGAATCCACGCCGTTGGTCATGTGATCAATCAACACTCCTATATTTCACAATCAAAGCGGGCTGGTTGCCATCAGTTTCCTACACACAGTGAACAAACGTGGAGTGCACGCTGGGTCATTTTTGTTCTGTGGTGGTGATTCTCGTCTGTGATTAATTGAAAAATTCACCTACTTACATAATAACGGTAAGTTAATCCAGATTGCTTCAAATGGATCGCCTTTTTGAATTGGCCCTTTTTTCATCGAAAGTTCTTCGGATACACCTGTGGTCGATAAATAAATACCGAAGTTAACGTGTTTCCTGCATATAAATCGTATTTTGTTTCCAGAGAATGTGTAACGTCGGGATACCTAACCTTAAAACGGTTTGGAGGTTATGTTAATTTGCCCCAATTTTCCATGTTATGTCAGGAAATGAGAGGTTTTGGTTTTTTTCAGATATTGATTTGTTATTTTTGGTACAGTGGCTGCGAATGTGAGAAGAAGATTGTCGAGGTTAATCTTGGGAGGAAGTATTGATTAATCAAAGTAAACAAGGGATTTCGTATGAGAATCGTCCTTGGCATTATAATGGTACTTAATTGTATATATTTTGATTGTAGCTAATGTAGTTAGTGAACTCGTATTACATTACATGGGTATTCATGTCATGGTTAAATTCACAATGAGGAATTGAGAGATTTCTAAACTATATTAGTGACATTATCAAAAAAATCTCCAACTTAGGTCCCAATTTTTCAGGCTAAAAAACAATTGTATTTCGAAAGATTCAGAAATCTTACCCTGAAAATTTTATGTTGTTAGGTCTTTCTTTCTCAACAAAATTATAAAATTGGGACAATACGGTAAGATACTGATATTTCTTCTCTGAGTTATACCTATACATACTGGCAAAATCTCAGCAATATATAGGATGGACTTCAAGAACAATTGTCTCAATTGCTGAGGTTCATGAAAACTCCTAAACTGGATGCGAAGCTATGGGGGAATACCCCAATCAGTTGAAAGTAAAGGGAGCACTTAAGACCTGAAAGTTGCTGTTCACGACATTCCCATCTCAAATCTAGAATCTAGGGCCCTATGATCGCTGTAAATGACCAAAATGTCTGTGATTTCCGATTTTTTAAATTCCGAACTCATAGATAACTATCTATCTATACATAGCAACGTCTCAAATCTTCAAAATGGTTCTCAGATCGATCTTTCCAGAAATCGGTGGAAGGTAAATACCAACAATAAAAAACAAAATGTTATTATTCAAGGTATACCAGACAAATCCTTGATCTGTATGAAAACAAAAACAGTAATTGGTTGAATCGCTTGCAATAAATTATGTTCATCGTTTTATATCGTTTTTAACAAAGTGTGAATTTTCAGTCTACTTGAATGCAATATTGTTCTTGGTTATATGGGAGTAATAAACATAGAAACAGGAAGAGTTCAGCATTTTATATGTACGCGAAATGTTTTGTCAACGTTTTCAGAGTGTGATGTATGTATTAAGAGATGAAAACGATGTCAACTCATTATAATTACGTTATATCTATGTATGTATTTGAATTATTCTCGTGTTATTATAATTGAATTTCGAATTTTTGGAGAAGAAAATAATTATTATCTTTAATGTGTACATCTTCTATCTATGTTCAACTCAGATTACAAATAAATATAAGACATACAAAAGTTTTTTCTTTTCTATCGATCTGTACCATAGAGAAGCTGAGGGAATGTAGAGGCTGACACACTACACAGTTTTATTTGCTATCGATCTGTACCGTAAATGTAGAGGCTAACACACTGCACAGTTTTTTTTGCTATCGATCTGTACCGTAAATGTAGAGGCTAACACATTACAAAGTTTTTTTGCTATCGATCTGTACCATAAAGAAGCTGAGGAAATGTAGAGGCTAACACATTACACAGTTTTTTTTTTTGCTATCGATCTGTACAGTAAATGTAGAGGCTAACACACTCCGCAGTTTTTTTCGCTATCGATCTGTACCGTAAATGTAGAGGCTAACACAACACAGTTTTTTTTCGCTATGGATCTGTACCGTAAATGTAGAGGCTAACACACTACAGTTTTTTTCGATATCGATCTGTACCGTAAATGTAGAGGCTAACACACTCCACAGTTTTTTTCGCTATCGATCTGTACCGTAAATATAGAGGCTAACACACTACACAGTTTTTTTCGCTATCGATCTGCACCGTAAATGTAGAGGCTAACACACTACACAGTTTTTTTTTGCTATCGATCTGTACCGTAAAGAAGCTGAGGAAATCGAGAGGCTAACTCACTACACAGAAAGGGAGCACAAACGCCACTTACTGGCCCATAACCTTCTGTGCTATAGGCAGATGAACAATGAACCTGTAAGAAACAGTTTTTGGAGAAGGATTAAATTGAAACAGAAGTACTCTTGAGGAATCTTCGCTGAATGGATCATTCCAAAAAGTTCGTTTCGGACCTTCCAATCTGCAAAGCCCAGAAAGTATTTGAATCTCAGTAATGAAATAACGCCTCTCCACCGATTTTGGGATAGTACATTGACCCCTTAGGAAGCATATGATGAGAATTGGTGTGACAGAAACTGACGAGAGTGTATTCTGTGGAAAAGACTGTAAAACTCTCTTATTGCCTCAGTTACCAAATGCCTTGCCATTGCGATCCAGCCCAAAGAATGCTTGGACAGCAGAATTATAGAGGAAACGCTGATCTCGTATACTGGAGTTCATTGGGGCTCTGGAACTGGAGGAACAGCTGTAGCGCAGTTGCGAAAGCATCTCTGATATAAACGTGATCGAAATTCTGTGAAACCCAGCTTAAAATTTTCCCAACGTTACTAGTTACATCCCATGTATGGTTTTATTGAGATTTTCAGCAGCGTATACAGTAGTTTCAGCGAATATTCAAGGAAATGAAACAGCTCTAATACAAATAATTATATATTCAAGCCTTGTGCAGACTGCCACCTGTAATCTTGTGTGTGTTTATCCGCAATTTGATAATAAAACATGCACTGTTTATAAAGTATCAGTGTAATGAGCAAGTCTTTTAATTAGAAATCGTTGCCTGTTAACATGAAATGTGTGACCTCAACAAGCTATACTCAAAACTCGTCAAACGTAATATTATATTTGAGAGTGCTTCTGATTAGGACCTCAATACTGCACCGGTTCTTACTCTTTGATTGATGAGGAATTTCTACTAGACAATTCATAAAAAAGTCAAACTCTGAAAGGTAAAAAAAATAAGCTACTTATTTGTACTTCGGTCATCTACACGATAAGCCAGGCCCCGTATTCTCGACAAGTGATCTTTCAATGCGTATACGAACTTCAATGCGCGGTGTGCATTTTTGTAGGTAAAAGAGGATCTCGAGCAATGAAGTTCGTATACGCTTTGAAAGATCACTTGTCGAGAATACGGGGCCAGAGACCGTCCGTATCATCGACAATTGAACTTCAACAGGTTATTTGGGCGGGTTGTATTTCTGAGAGGTACTCGCGAAATAAAGTTCGTGTTCGCATTGAAAGATCACTTGTCGAGAATAAGGGCCTAGGTACCATATTCTCGAAACTCGAAGTTCAACATGTTATTTTTTTATTTTTTCACGTTATCTATTTTTTATTTATTATACTTATAAACTGAGAAATACACACAGGTGATTTTCACACCTAGAAAGAATATTTGAGCGGTGAGCATTTGTGAGGGTGGAAGAAGGACTAGCGAAATCAATTGCATCGAAGGATTAGATTGTCGAGAATACGTGCCTAGGGACCATATTCTCGACAATCGAATTTCAATATGTTATTTAAAAGGTATGCATTTTTTAAGGTAAAAATAAAGAAATAATGTTTTCATTCACATCGATAGATTACTTGCCGAGAAAACGGGTACATGTGCCTTATTCTCGACAAGGGATCTTTCAAAGCGTATACGAACTTCATTGCGCGACTATCTCTTTTACCTGTAAAAATGCACACCGCGCAATGAAGTTCGTATTCGCTTTGAAAGATCACTTGTCGAGAATGCGGGGCCTGGGCCTATATTCTCGACAATCAAAGTTCTTTACGATTCGAAAGTTATCTGAACAGGGTACTCTTTTGAAGGTAAAAGAGAGATAGAACTAGAATATTCTTCGAATCCGTCAAGATTTCAAATTCATTAATTCACATAAAGAGTTGTGAAATCAAACCAACATCAAAATTTCAAAGTAAGTTGACTTTGTTGAAAAAACAAGTACCTAGAGTAAATTGTGGCAGCTTCCGTGGCCAACTGATAGAGTTTTTTATTCATCCTGTTTTGAAGGTTTTATGGAATCACTTGTGGTACTTTACTCTTGTAAACTCTCAATTTGTTATTTGGACATTTCTTGTGAAAACTACCTGCAATATTGGGTGGACCCAAGGTCATATTTAGTAAAAAATTAGAAACAGAAATTAAATGAATCATTGGGGTTTCTGGTGTAGTCATTGGTGAAGTACATCTTGAGACGTTGCGGAGAGTATCTCACAACGAAACCACTCCTAAGAGTGCAAGTATCAAGTTACCTAGGTATTTTCACACTTTCAAGGTGACATTTCGTCTTTATTCTAGCCCAGGGGCTCGAAGATTTTGGGTGAATGAATCAATGAATGGTATATTTGTGTTGGTCCATGTCCATGAACTATTGAGTCAAGTACTAATCGTTTAGCCTGAAGCCGAAGAGTGTTGACATGACTCAGCGTAACAAAAGAATATATTGTTATGATTTATTGGCGATTTATAAACTTTATGAAATATTTTTTTGCACCCACGTTCTCATGAAATAACAAATGTGGTGGTTATTTCTATACTCAGCCTTAACGACTGTAACAATATTTTTAAACTGAAAATGATCATTCGTGAGAATAATTTAAGAATGAATTAGTGTTCTTTCGATTCCTTTGAAAATAAGAAATGTTCATTCAAAAAGGCAAATCTAACTATAGGGGCGTTCGGCATCGACATCGGACGTGTCGGATCGATCTGAACCGTTCGTTTATTACATCCGGATTGAGGGGAGTACACATCTGGAGCGTTTGTCATAAAATTCTGAGCAATCGGACGTCGATCTTTTCGCTCGGTCTATTTCGACGGATCAAAGCGATTTATCCATAAAGTTTTATGTTTTTTATATATTTTTTGTTTTATGTTGAATTTTCTGATCCGACAAGCAATAGATTGAAAAATTTTAACACTTTCATTCCTCTGTTTTCATTTATTCATTGAAAACCTAATTAATTAATTAAAAATTTTCGATATAGCTATCGTAGTTATAAATGGGCAGGAGGAGATATTGCTTTCTCGTTTCTTTTTCGTGTAATTAATTAGGATATTTCGGTACAACTATCGCCGTATTGAACGACCAGAAGGGGATATTGCATTCCTCGTTTCTTTGCATTCAGTGCCTTTGCACCTAATTATTTAATTGAGATTTTACGGAAGAGCGTTGAAAGATGAGCATATTTCCCAAAATAGTGATCTTTGAATATCATAATCTATGAAAGTAGAACAGAGCAGTATATTCTGTGGCAGATACTCTGTACCGATCGTTTATTCCCAGATATTACAGATGAATCTGTATTATTATTTTTGTTTTATGTATTGTATTATGTTAGCTCTTGATTTCAAAAGAATATATATATTTGTGGTCACGTGACTAGAAAATCCGTCTGCTCGCGGAGGTCAATGCCGAACGGGCTTAATGTATGAATAACAAATAATCTTTATTTATTGATCAAAGATGTGATTAGCTACCTCACTTTTTCTTCCAGGAAATAGAAATTTCCACGTGGTCGCTGAAAAAGTGCTATCTGTGAGCGAAAAATATTGTCATTAATTTTATGTAATTGGAAGCTGGTTATTTAAACGCTAACAGAATGATTTTTTTTTACTAGCCTTTAATAGATCAACACGATCATGACGTACCAGGATATTACCCTATTTTATTTACTTTTTTTGTTACTTTTGACAAATAATATAATATCGGAAGATTCCGTAATTGTATAGTACTTTCACTCCTTTTCTTCGAAATATAAGTGTATATATAAATATTATCTGTGTGCAAAAAAATATTGTCATTAATAATTTGATTGAAGGCAAAATATTTTCGCGCTGGCAGATTTATAACTACTTCTCTACTTACTTTATCGTGATTTGATATAAGTTCATAGATTTTTTCATTGGTTTTTTCAGTTTTCGAAAGAGAAAAAAGTCGCTGGGAGCCAAATCTGGTGAATATGATGATTGCTTCGTTGTTTTTGCCAAAAATCACGAATGAGCATTGATGTAAGCTGGTGCTTTTTTGTGATTTTCGCTGTTTCCATTGTTTCGATGTTTCTTGAATCCAACGAATTTGATGCATACTTACAAAAATGCGTTTCTGACGTAAATCAAGAGAAATTTGCGAGACGAAAATTCAATTTGATATCCCTAAATTAAACTTTTTCATTGGACTAATAAATTAAATTGTTCTCACCTTATCGATTGTGGTTTTTATCTACGTCGATAAAAGCTTCCTGGTTTGGTATCTTTCATTAGCCAAGTTTCGAATTTTATTATGTTGTGTTATTTTTGAATTAAGTTTACTAGAGGGGTCATTGCCTTTTTAACAATATCATGATCTTGCTATAATTGAAACAAAAATGAAAAATTGGATACATACAGAAACTTTTCGGAACAGAACAAAAACTACAAATGTACAAATTCACATAAAAATTAATATGCAAATGGAAAGGAATACAGTAAAACAATTCAATAACATTTTCCTATCTGTAGAATTGTTAGTCTCGCCAATGAATTCTCGAATCTGTTCGGTATTTAAATGACAAAGCTGTTCATTAATTCGATTTTTTCTGTTACAATATTCCATATAACGAACGTCTGTATAACGAATTTCGTATAAGACATTGCATTTTGAATCCAAATTCCATGTTAAAAACACCATCTGAAACGAAGTATATTTTCCCTATAACGAAATATTCAAAGAACATAACTCTTTGAATGGGTATTGGTAAGAAGGTATTAGGGTGGGTTTTTCCGAAATTTTTCCGGACGTACGTAATAAATCCCGAGCTTAAACTAAATCATTACGTCGGCAGAGAGATCCTTCTGAAACAGTTTTAACTACACCCCTGGCTGTATGGTTTGAATCTAACCATTACGCTAGTGTGAAAGTTGTGCGAAAATGTCTAAAAGGAAGTGCTTAAGTTTGAATGATAAACCTAAATTTATCAGTGAAGTCAACCGCGACATTGCCGACTATAGAAACAAATTTTCTGTATAACGAAATTTCTTTATAACGAATTTTTTGCGGATTCAGCGCTTTCGTTATAAGGAAGTTCCACTGTATATAATTTGATCAGAATTTTGTCAAACTTAAAACGCATGCATTTTTTTGAATGATACATGAAATATTTTCCCCCACAGACAATCATGCTTTCGCGGTTCAAAAATGTAGATGTGAAAACAGAATTTGCAACAAACTGCGGTCCATTTAAATCTCTTCAATACCTCGAAGGTAAATCTGTGATAACTCGCAGTAAACGCATAGAATAGAAGATATTTTTTATTTTTCCCCACAGACAACCATGCTTTCACGGTTTAAAAATGCAGATATGCACACAGGAGTTGCAACGAAATGCAGTCCATTTAAATTCTATGTTAAATCTCTTCAATACCACAAAGGTGAACATCGGCAGCAGTCGACCTTGTTCTTATAAGTGACGACTCTCAATTAGCTTACGTACCCTGGGAAGCGAGCTCGAACAACTAAATTGGACAATTATTTACTTGAATTGGAGTAGATACTTCATCAGATCACAACGGTGTTTTATGGGTTCGCAATCTTGACCACAAAATTTTTTACGAAAAATTACAGAAAAAAAAACATTATAGACTTTTTTTTGTTTATACGCATCTCTCGGGAAAAGACTGAGCTTATAATGCCCTTTCAAGAGCCCCGAGATGAATTTAGAAGAAATCGGTTTGTGCGTGTCTTAAACTGCTGTAAGTTGGGAATACATCTAGGGGTAGGGTATTTCATAGCCTTGCAGTTCGGTAAAGAAAAGCCTTTTGATACACCGATGTCCTAGTTGTAGAAAGATGCACGGCAAACTGGTGACTATTATCGGCTAGCCTTGTTTATCGATCAAATTGAGGCCCTGGTGGAATCATGGAGGCAATGGCAGCAGAACACCTTCCGTGGTAGTATCTGTAAAAAAGGCATAAGTCTCCAACCTTCCTACGGTGATCGAGACTATGAAGGTTGGCAGTGAACGTTGGATCGTCTATTAGGCGCACTGCTCTTTTTTGAATGGAATCAAGTAGGAGTAACGAGTGCTTAGGAGCTGAACCCCAAGCAATTCCATAGCTGGACGCACTTGAGCCTTGTAAAGTAATAAAAGCTGCTTTGGAGTGAACAATTTCCTCGCACGAAACAGATAGCTGAGCTTCTGTGCAGCTGACTTGGCAACTGAGCAGACGTGCTCATGCCAGGTTGCATTTGGACTGATATTGACCCCTAGAAGTTTAAGTCCATTGGTTGGTTTTATTGTTTTATTGTCCATTATTAGTTGGGGTGCAACTGTCGATGTTTTTCTTGTGAGCAGAGTAGCCTGAGTCTTAGAGGCATTGAATTCAACCAGATTGTCAGAACCCCATTGTAGAATTACTTCAAGATCTTTGTTGATTGTCACAGCTTGAGCGATTCTTTGGGAACTAGATGTTGACGCTGATACAGGCTTCTTGTTTGTCGTGGACGCTATAAGAGTGCTGTCATCTGCAAAGCTTAAAATCTGATTCTTGGTTGAATTTAAAAGGTCATTAATATGCATTAGGAACAGAGTCGGGGACAAGATTGAGCCCTGAGGTACACCGGCGTTGACGGAATTAAGTGCAGACTCCGCACCATCGACCACAACACAAAGCTGTCTCTCGTGGAGGAAACTTTCGAGCCAGCTGCAAAGTCCTTCCGGGAGACCGTAAGATGGAAGCTTAGATAGTAATGCTCTGTGCCATACACGATCGAAGGCCTTGGATATGTCTAGGGCAACTGCAATTGATTTCCCATGCTTTTCTATAGCGTTTGTCCAAAGATGAGTGACATAGGTGAGCAAGTCACCCGTTCAACGACAGCGCCGAAAAGCGTATTGTATTGTACTGTTCAAATTTAAGACGGAGCATTATAAACAAGTGATTTCGGCCACTCCTAGTCTCCTTAGGTGTTTACTTAGAGGGCAGTGATCCCGTGAGAAGCCCTGTGAGAAGGTGCAGCTTCTTGTTGAATTCCAAGTGAGGTCGAGATCTTTTCGTATAGAAGGTTCAGAGATATTTTTTGGAGCCTTCCATGCCCGAAGGACCCTACCAGAGTGCCTTTCTGTCTGCCCACCGAATTTTTTTTTCGTAGGTATTTTACCTATTTCTGTTAGTTTAAGGTCGGGATTTATTACGTACATCCGAAAAAATTTCGGAAAAACCCACCATTATACCTGTAAATTCTATAAATCAGGATATCGACTGTTCGGTTTGGGGCCCGTTATATGGACCAAGGAAAGAGCAAATATTTTTAATATGTTCAACTTTTTAACTACCAAAACATTTCATACAACTAGATGAAAAATATATATAAAATGTAGTAACTATGAACACGGAAAATCTAGATTGTAGACCCAACATACTCCGGCCTAAGGGGTTCTTCTTTTCAGAATTCGACCAGATCTAGATTTTCTAACCTTCTTCCATTTCATTTTGCTTCTTTCCTCTTTTGACTTCCTCTTGCGTTTGTTCTTCCATCTTGTGCTGTCCACAAACTCCTTCTGAGTGGCTTTGGGATCATATTCTGCATTCATATTGAAATCGTTTTCTTCAATTTTTGTGTCACCTGTCCAGTTATCATAATTTTCAGGTTGTAGTTCAGCAGCATCCTCATCAATTATATCAATGGATGGTTTTATATATTCTTTAGGACTATTTTTGTAGTAATCATCATTGAAGAGAGCTTCCCTTCGTTTCTCATGAGTTTCTGTGTCAAAATCTCCTTCAAAATCTTCATTATCGAGGACTTTTTCTTGTTTTTCTGTTATAGGTTGCATGACCTTTTCTTTCAGGGTGGCTTGAAGTAGATATTGAAATTTATCCTCTTGCATGATTTTCTGATCTTCCTGAATTCTCTCATGGACCTATAATACTAACTGGACGTCGAACTTCCTAACTGTCACGTAGAAAAAAGTGAGGGAAATCGCCGCCATTTGCAGTTTGGAGTGAACCACAAATATTTTGATGTTTTATGCCATATGTGCATAGACTAACTATGTCTATGCATATGTGCTAGAATTTCATGGACCTATAATACTAACTGGACGTCGAACTTCCTAACTGTCACGTAGAAAAAAGTGAGGCAAATCGCCGCCATTTGCAGTTTGGAGTGAACCACAAATATTTTGATGTTTTATGCCATATGTGCTCGAATTTTGATTGAAACATAGACGTTCCTTTGAAAGAAATGATGAAAAACGAACTCTGTATATTAGTGTTCTGTGAACACTGACATTTCGGTCCATATCAAATAATAATTTTTTTCGATTCGTGTGATAAGTTATTAGAATAATGTACCATTATGATGATTATACACAATAGATTCCTCAAAAACGGTATAACCTCGCTAATTCTAATATTTCAGTTCGTTGAAAAATTGACAACTCTCAAATTAGTCAATTTCACTCCAAACTGCAAATGGCCGCCGTTTGCCTCAAAATTTTTGACATGTTCGCTATCTAGTTGGTGTTATAAATCTATGAATTCTCTTGAATTGTTCACAAAAGTTGATCCAATTCTTGACATTCCCATCAAATTTTGACAGTTCTAGTTTCGGATAATTCAAGTTCGAATTGTTCGATTTTCCAATCACAGATCTATTTTGCGTAAATACTATTTCATTTTTCATCTTGATAATTTCTTCTCTAAATATTTCCTGCTCGGTAAGTTCTTTCATCAATTCATCTTCATCCAGTGATTCTTCCGACATCAAAATCTCTTCTATATTACTGTCAAGTTCAAAAATTCTTTTTGCTTTATCATCGATCAAATTTTTCCAATTTTCAACTGTATTTTCATCCCTGGTCCCACCAGAACTGGAACACACCTCATTTTCAATTTTCTTGATTCCAGCTCTCACCATTTCCCGTTTTAATCGCAAACAACTCAACATATCCTGGCAGGATCGCCAAAATGTAAATTCTATAAATCAGGATATCGACTGTTCGGTTTGGGGCCCGTTATATGGACCAAGGAAAGAGCAAATATTTTTAATGTGTTCAACTTTTTAATTAATTGACAACAACTACAACTGCCAAAACATTTCATACAAATAGATGAAAAATATATATAAAATGTAGTAACTATGAACACGGAAAATCTAGATTGTAGACCCAACAATACCTTCTTACCAATACCCATTCAAAAAGTGATGTTCTTTGAATATTTCGGTATAGAGAGAATTTACTTCGTTTCAGAGGGTGTTTTTAACATGAAATTCGGATTCAAGGTCTTGTACGAAATTCGTTATACAGAGAAATTTGTGGTACAGACGTTCGTTATAGAGAAGTTCCACTGTAATATCATGGAGGTTATACAAGCTAAATACTTTGTTCGTCTTGAAATCAATAGAGCACATTTACGTGTTATTTCTTCAATTTATTATTATATGAATTGTAAGGATATTCATATTCAAGTACTGAAACATTTACGTGATTTATTATCGGCTTCAGTTTATTCCCATAGTGTATGAATATAAAATTGGAATTCTCTATGCATTAGGTCAACCTTCAACTGTATTAGATGATCATTCTGAAATTTACAACGTGATGAAATGTAATTTGAAGCATGAAAGTTTACCAAAAAATAAGGGATATTCATTTAAATCGTTTGATAAAATATTTAGATTATACACATAAAATAAGCAGGGATAGTTCATATAATTTTTTTTCGAAATCGACCTCCCCTCCAAGATACAACCTTTGGAAGGCGATGACGAGCTACAGTTTTTAATTTTTTCACTGCTTCTTAAAAACACTGAGTCATAAAACTATACATAATACGAAGCACTAATAAGATGTTACTCATACAATTTTTTTATATCCCATAACTTTATTAGAAGGGGTTAAAAATAACAACCCCCTATGATTTTCGTTCGAAAATTGTTTTCGTGGGATAGATTTTCGAAAAATGAAATTCTCTTATGGTTTCCCTTTCAATTTTGAAGAAAAAAAGCCTCCTGCGAAATTTCGATACAGTCGATACTTTTCTCGGAAAAAATAAAAACTTACAAGCAGTTATGATCACTGTTCATTCCATTTTATCGTATAAGTGTTCCATAGAATGAATATTCTAAGATATTGTATGTCTATGACAGGAGTGAAAGATGTACTATAAATCTTTCTGAAGGTTTAATTACTAATTTCCGAAAGAAAATTATATCCGTAATATTTTAATTTCACAAATAGAACTTTCTTTGGATCAATAAGCATGATTGACAATCCAATTTTGAGTATAAACCATATCTTAGAATATTCATTCTATTGAACATACGATGAAATGGAATGAACGGTGATCATAACCGCTTGTAAGTTTTTATATTTTCTTAGAAAAGTATCGACTGCATCAAAATTTTTCAGGAGATTTCTTCTCTTCAGAATTGAATGGGAAATCATAAGACAATTTAATTTTTCGAAAATCTATCCCACGAAATTAGGAAATCGATTGAAATATAATCTCGGAGGATACTGCATTTTTAAAAAACTATAGGTTTTCACTCCTAGTCTCTGAACAGAAATAATCAAAATATTTTAATTAAGATGAAGTGCTCCTGTGAAAATCTTTGCAATTATTCATCAGGAGCAAATTGGTTTTGAAAAAATTGTTGCCTAACAGTAAAACTAAAAAAGAAGATAAATGAAAAGGATAATGTAACACGCCTGTGTTTGTATCAGACACCTTCTTCAGACAAACTTGTAAAATCTTCAGAATTGTGTGTTTTTTCATTAACAGTCTAATTGAGATTGAAAGTTGTCAACATATAGAGATGTTGATTTATTTAATTTTGAAATGTCCTTCTTCAATAAATCAATCCAAATACGATCTATTCCAACAGAACAATTGGCCAAATTATCTAGTTCATCTAACGAAATACATGTGGATTCTTTAATTTTTTAATTATATATATGCTTTTGAATTGGGAGCTAACAAAATACAATACATGTAACAAAAAAGTCCCTAGCTGAGGTTGGTGCAAAACGGGGTACCATACTCTTTTGGCGTATGATACCAGAGCACAGGGAAAAACCTCAGAAGAAAAAACCCTGTCTCACCGTTTTTACAAAATTGAAACTTAAAACTATTCGAATAAATACCTTCAATATTCAGATACAGAATACTTAATTCTTGCTCTTGGGCCATGAGGGTGTTTCAAACTAGGTCTGGCATTCCAAGTGATTATTTTTCGAATCTCCTGTTCTTCCAAGACCGCTACAGGACCCTATTGAAGGGTAATCATCTTCCATAGATTTAAAAAGTGGTATTTCATCCTAAATATCTAATTCAATTTCGGAATAAAGATAAAATACTCTAATTAATTGTGTTTCAGAGACTGGGAGTGTAAACCTATAAAAAGTTTTTTTAGATACCGTAAAACGGGGATACTTTGACAATTTTTGAGGTTTTCACACATTTTTAAACACTTCTTGAGCAGATAAAAGGTGAAAAAAATACACAGTAAATATCTGTCATTTCGGTACACAATGAGAATATAATATTGTTGAAAAAAATTATTTGATATAGTCTTTTTCGAATTTGAAATTGTCACAATTTTACCCCGTGCTTCGGGGTAACATTGTGACAAAGCATTATTCGAATCAGAGCACAATAATACCCCTGCCTTTTGAGTATAAAATTACTACAAATTAAAAAAAAGTATGTGCTCATATTTTTTGGATAAAAAAAACATGAATTAACTTCAACTTTCATTGAAAACAAAAATTAATATTCTGAACAAGAACGAAAACATGTAATGGGCTGAAATAAGAGTTAATATTAAGATTGAATGAGAGTAGGCATAAAACTACACACTCGCAAATTTTACAAACTGCAAAATTTTCCTGGGATTACAAAATTTCTAAGTGATCAGGTAAGCCTTGTAATGAAAATCTTTCCCTTTTTTCTCTTTTCCTTCAAAATTTGTTTTAGTTATTGCCAGTAGTCAATCACGCAAAAATCCTCAACTTGTGGCAAAATGGAATTCTTTATTATTCGTTGCTCTTAAAAAGCTTATACTGCTTTAAAATTTTTTGAATTTTTTTTTTAAATATCTTGTACCAGCTTTTTCAGCAACATGGGATTTCTGTAAGCTCTTGCTCCCAAGCGTCTCTTATATGTTTGAGGCATTCTGGCAAGATTTTGGTCGCAGTCTACATGCAAAAAATTAAAAAAAATCATATGTAATTATTTGGAAAACGTTGTGACATGTCACAATGTTACCCCATGCTGTGAACTTTTTTTTGTTTTCTTCGAAAAAAAGATATTGAAATCAATGATTCTTGACTATAATTTCGAATATAATATGATAACTACAGGAGCAAATGAACCCATTTACGATTTTAACTGACAATATTTCAGATTTGGATGTACAGAAGAAAGTTTCCGGCTTTTGAAAAAATCGACAGAATCGGTATGCTCTTCTCATGGCAGTCTACAAGTTACTAGAGAGGCCTACCACACTTATGAAGATATATTTGATTGGGCTGAGATATGTGCTGTCGCCCGGCGAAAGAAAAAATTCTCTATGCGCGCGAAACTTAGAAAATATTGGGCAGTTTGTTTCGATTTGCGTATTGTCACAAAGTTACCCACTAGTCACAAAGTATCCCCAATTTACGGTATATAAGGAAAGTCTCAACACGCTTTAAAATATAATGAAACAAATACTTCGTACCACGTAGTATTGAAACGACTGGTACAGCGCAAGTAATTTTGTGCAACACTCAAGGATAGGTAGGTGCTCGAGTAATGTTCTCTGTGAAATTGAAAGTGGGTCTAACCTACTTTAAGTAAAAATTTTATTAATACAACGTCGTGTACTCGGTGAATGCGTTTCAAAATATCGTGGGTCCGCTCCGTTCGTAACTAGCTGGTAGTTATTGTACTACGCGATTGTTGACCAGAATTCTTCGTCTCCTCGAAGAATTTATTATGGTAATCATGATTGCCTGATGTATTCACCTTGATGCAGGATGATTCAGTTTATTGCTTTGATTTTCTGCGACCGTCAGCTAGGAATTTCCTAAATTTTCTCTTCGCGCTTTGAATAAAGTGCGTCATCTGTTTGTGTACATGATTGTTGACGGAAATTCTTGATGGTGGATATTTTCAACTGAGGACTTGTGAGGTCTGGTGAGTTCGTTAATGAACGAAATCGGTGGAAAAGCTCTCGAGTTATAATGAGTTGAAGTTTTATTGTTGAAATATTTTCAAAACTAGATACCGATAAAATCAAAATTTTATATTTGGTTGCTCAATATAAAGAGTTTTTCAATAGAGATTATACAGTTTGAAATGGTTATATTGGCAACACTGCGTATACATTTTTGACATTTCTTAACTCATTATGCTCATAATGTTTCCAACAATTTAGTTGTTTGGAGATTTATGACATATTCATTTGAGATATTTGAATGTTTTATTTCTATGAAAATGTATGATTTGCTACTGATAAATTATAGACGAAATTGTGTTGAAAATAATAGAATATATTTCAAATTCATTTCAAATATAGGGTTGCCATTTGAAAATCTCGAAATATTTCAATTTAAAGTTCCACATTTTCGGATCAAAATTTTCGGAGAACCTCACGATGTATCAAAATACTGAATATACCACATGAATGCATGGCATCTCTACTATGAGACTGCTGAGTTTGATTCCGTTCGCATAAAAAATAATCGAGATATGGCATTTCCAAACTTGCAATACAGATGTCAAAAATTTCAAGAATTTGTGCATAACTTGGAAACAGTGCATGACAGAGAAATCTTTTTTGGTAGGTTATACTGCGATATCCGATCAAATCGAAATTTTATATTTCTCAATACAAAGAGTTTTCCAATAGAGATTATACAGTTTGAAATGGTTATATTGGCAACACTGCGTATTAATTTTTGACATTTCTTAACTCATTATGGTCATAATAAGCCTCATGCAAAATTTTGTGGCCGTAGTGTGAACAGAAACATGGAAAGTTCAATTGGATTATTGAAAGGAAGAAACTTTATATTTCCACAAAAAAATATCCGATTCGAATGAAATTTATTTTATGAATGAAGATTGATACTCTGGATGTTCATGCAGAATTTTGTGGCCATAGTATTAACAGAACCATAGAAAATTCAATTGGAATATAAGAAGAAGAATTTCTATATTTCCTTAACAGGATAACCGATAAGAATGAAATTTATTTTGTTAATCAAGACTGATATACTGAACGTTCATGCAAGGTTTCAAGATGATCGCATTATCAGAACCATAGAATTTAATTTTTTCCATTATTTATTTTTTACATTATTTCATTTTTTGAATAATTTTCAGAATATTATTCAGATTGTGCTGAGATTCACATATTCGGTGTCAATCTCAAGTCCCATAAAAATTTTGAGGTAACAGTCTTATTGCTTCACCAAAAAAAGCTCCTGCTCAGGATTTTTCCTAAATTTTTCATGAATTAGTTCAAACGAGTTATTCGAGTCCATCTTCGCTCAAAAATTCATCTCTTGAAAATACACACGAATATTATAATTTTCTGAATATTTCCGTCTTAGATTTGGTCATGAAAATTAATTTATACGTCGAATTTTAATCCCTCGAACAAACGAAATCAGACAGATTGATTAATTAATCGAATTTACTGTCAAATCAAATCTTGTTCTGTCAAAAATGATGAAACGTTGAAAGAATTACTTCGGAATGTCTCAGAAGGAATCACTCTCATGTCAAAATATCAAGTTGTCAAGTTTTAATGGCTGGATATTTATCAAGATGAATAGTGATTAGAATATTGTGTTGACTTAATGATCTCTCATAAATTAAATATGGTAATGGGTTATTGCAACCGAATTCCGGAAAGTTTCCAACAATTTAGTTGTTTGGGGATTTATGACATATTCATTTGAGAACCGCCTCGGTGGCTGTAGGGGCTAAGGCGTGTGCCTACAAGTTCCTACGAAGCTAGAGGTCTGGGTTCGAATCCCGGTGCGGGTATGGATGTTTGTGTATGTTCTAGTTTGTCTTACAATAAAAATTGTCCTGATAAAAGGTTTGTTCCAACAGCTGACTTTTGTACGGTAATTTGACGGTCACGAAACTGTTAGTAATCGATCTTATGCGCATGTCTAAACTTTGACCGTACAAGAACCGTCCAAACAGTACTTGCTCCAGACCAGGGATCGAAATGACGATCACAAAACCGTTCCACTCACGGTCCCGAAGCAGGATGGAACAAAAACGAAACCGTTCTCAAACGATACATTTTCAGTTGGAACACATTTTTATCTATTGCGCAGAATCCTGACGATCATTGTACGGTCAATTCTTGAGTTGGAACAAACCTAATGTATGATAAGTATGGGAATGAGTGCTAAGTGTTGAAATGTTCGCTGTCTAGATGGCCTTAGATGCCAAGGACATGGTTAAAAGAAGATGAATGAATGAATATTCATTTGAGATATTTGAATGTTTTATTTCTATGAAAATGTATTATTTGCTACTGATAAAATATAGACGAAACTGTGGGTGTTACATAATAGTATGTCACAACTTAAGGGGATATACGTTTAATTTCAAGAAAAAAACTCCATATAATCATGGGTCCGCAAAAGCTTCGTTACGAAGCTACAGGGTGTTGAAATTTACAAAAAAAATTGGTTTTTCTTCATAACTCCTGCAGTTTTTGAGATATTCAGTCCAAATTTGAAATGCGAGCTATTTTCAACAGTTTCCATAATTGCGCGTCCTGAATCTTAACTAGAATCTACAGGGTGTTTTCTTTTTCGGAGCCATGTCTACTTTTTCCCTCTCAACCTTTTTTGCGGTACGCCACTGGTCAGTATTATATCAATTTTTGATATCTTCGATCAATTTAGAAACTTTTTCGACTATAGTAACTTTTTCGTATCTCCTACCATTTTCAAGTAAAAAATTATTGTAGTTTGATATTGAATAAGCTTAAGTTGAATCTCAGATGATGAGCTATCAAAATTTTGGGCATACCTATCGAGTATTTTCTATCACTTTGTTTATTTAGCGAATAGCATACAATCGTTTAATAATTTTTTACTCGAAAACGATTAGATATAGGTACGAAAAAATTACAGGAGTCAAAAAAGTTGTCAAATTGATTTTACGCTGATTCGTGGCGTACCGCAAAAAGTTTGACAGGAAAACACCCAGCAGATTTTAGTTAAGAATCAGGACGTGCAATTATGGAGACTGTTGAAAATAGCTCGCATTCCAAATTTGGACTGTATATCTCAAAAACTGCAGTTATGAAGAAGAAACAATTTTTTTTTTGGAATTTTTTTATTATTATTATTATTATTAGTACAATAAGGATTGAATCGAGAAATAAGGATTGAATCGAGAAATAGCCTATATGATCCAAATTACAGATAATTATAAACAAAACAAAATTTGACGTGAGTAGTCGAGTAATTTCAACACCCCGTAGCTCCGGAACGCGCTTTTACGGACCCATGTTTATATAAACTTTTTTTCATAAAATTATATGTAGATTCGTCCCCTCAAGTTGTTACAAACTATTATGTAACACCCTGTATGTACAAATCGGGAAGTCCCCTATGTAATTTCATAATTCATCAATATTTGATTGAAGGATCATTCGACCAATTCCCAGTATCATGAGAATCAAAAATCAATCAATCAATTAAGCTTTTGAAGTGGTTTTCCATCTCCATTCAAATGACTCATCTGAAGGGGCAAAGATGAACCCAAATTTCCTGCAAGTTGTGATAGAATTAAAAAGAATTGCAGCTTCTTTGAAGGTCCCAAATGATATAGCCAGCGCCTGTTTTTCATAATGATTACTAACAATCTGAATATTTATGAGTAGCTTTATTTTGACGAGACGCCCAACTTTTTCCTCTACGAAAATTGTCGATAGTGAGGGCTAATACAGTACGGAAGCGTCAAAAGTGTTAAATGGGTGAATGTTTTAATTTTATTACTAACAGCTACTTTATAAATTGAATCTTGAAACAATATTATTACAAATTGAAAACAATACTTGTCCTACAAAAATGATGATTCTATCAAAGTGTCCCCCACTCCTAACATATATCAAGAACAAGGTCTAAAAAAATTTTTACTAACCGGCTGATTTTTTCACTGTTGCTTAGCAAATATTTTCTTTATGAACTGGCTACATTGTCCTACAAATTGAGCGGTACGTTTTTCCAGACCTCCGCTCGGAAATTGTCAATTGTTAGTAATCATTTTCAATTGTGGGTTCTGTGATACAATTTCTGAGGTAGGACTGGAAAATCGTACCACTCAATTTGTAGGACAGTGTGACCAGTTCATAGAGGAAATATTTGCTAAGCAACATTGAAAAAATCAGCCGGTTAGTAATAATTTTTTCAGACCTAGTTGTTGATATATGTTGGTAGTGGGGGACACTTCGATAGAAGCATCATTTTTGTAGGACAATAATTGTTTTCAATTCGTAATAAAATTGTTTCAAGATTAAATTTATAAAGTAGCTGTTAGTAATAAAATTGAACATTCACACACTTTTGACGCCTCCATACTGTATTAGCCCTCACTTTCGAGAATTTTCGTAGAGGAAAAAGTTGGGCGTCTCGTCAAAATGAAGCTACTCACAAATATTCAGATTGTTAGTAATCGTTTGATGCAATGTTTACTTTAAACTTGAACATCATTATGACTGAAAATAAAATAATTCGATTTTATTGACCCGAGCAAGGTTTCGAATTTTATGGTTTTAATTTCATTCCAACAAAAGTTCTGGAAGGTCATCATCTGCTTTTTTGCTCGTTCATGTCGATATTAAATTCCAAAGACAAAACGGAACTGTCTGATGTTAATGATACTTGTAAAAATCCAAACAATTCTGGTTTAAACCTTGAAACTTCGAAGTTATTAATGCGTAAAAATTTAATTTTGTGGAACATTTCGTTTATTTAGAGTGATTTTCCAAGTTTACGTTATTTTATTGCTCTATACTATACAATCAAATGTAATAATTTATAAATTTTTCTGGATCATTCTGATAAATCATAAATTTTTAGTTCTTTCTAATAAACAAAATGGCTCCGCAAATATGCTATTAGCATTCTGAAATATTATCTTCTTTTAATGGTGTAAGTTGAGCTTATTAATCATTTGAAGATATAAGGTGATAAAAGCATATTAAAATATGGTTAGCTGTCCAACACTATACAGGGTGTTTACTCTTAAAAGGTCGAACAACTTTTGTGATATCCCATGGAGGTTTGGGTCTCTTAATAGTGGACACTCTGTATGATATGTATAGTATGGAATGAAGAATGATCTATTTCACAAGAATTCATATATTAAGGTTTGTTCGGTACTTAACTTCAGTCTGTAAAAAAAGCGATTTTATTGGTCTAGACGCGCATTCAAATTTTATGGATCTCATCTCAATTTAACGATAATGAGTTTCTCAAGGAAACACTGAATTTATTAAATGTCAAAATCTTCAAGAATCCTTGAATTCGGTCTCCACGCAAAAGTGATTTTCTTCCTGAATTTTTTTTTGTGGGGGGTACCGTATTCAAGGAAAAAAAATGAAAAATAGAATGAACAGTGATCATAACTGCTTGTAAGTTTTCATTCTTTCCGAGAAAAGTTTCGACTGTATCGAAATTTTGCAGGAGACTATTTTTCTCCAGAATTTAATAGGAAACCATAAAATAATTCTATTTTTCGAAAATCTATTCCACGAAAACAATTTTTGAACTGAAATCTTAAGGGGTTGTTATTTTCAACCCCTAATAATGAAGTTATGAAATCTAAAGAATTTGTGTGAGTAACATCTACTTAATGAATCATATTATGTATAGTTTTATGACTCAATGTTTTTAAGAAGCCGTAAAAAAAAATAAAAACTGTCAAGTCGTCATCGCATTCCAAACGCTGTATCTTGGAAGGGGGGTCGATTTCGAAAAAAATTTATATGAACTACCCCGGCTTATTTTCACCAAGGTATCATCTCCCAAAGTCCCTCGCATTTTTCACAGACATCCTGTATATCAACCTTCCCATTTAAAAGACGAACATTTCCTTCTTCGATTCACTTTTTTCAGCGATAAAACAAAACGCTAATCCGTCAAATGTCAAGAAACCCTGAGACTCCACATGTCAACCTTGCAATCCAGGAATTGACGTACCATTCCTTTAGTGGGCGTTGAACAAAACAATGAGCTTCTTCCTTGTGTCCACGTTTATGCAAAACAAAAGATTTACATTAATAACTCGACAATATGAACCTGTTAAGCCACCGAGAAGGATTTTTGACCCGAATCTAAATAATAAAACGATTGTCGTACGAACGAATCAGGAAATATTAATAAAACCACTACTCCCTTGGAATAAGGACGGTGAATTTGCATTGATTTGGAATTTTATTACAAGACTTGAATATTTACTGCCATATTCCGGGAATTTTTATTTCTTTTAGGTTTCCGGAAATAAATTTGGCGAACGATCTGTAAATCTGTCGTTTTGGTTGGTTTTCTTGATGTTTTATGATATTTGAATGATAGGAATTTAATTCAGCATATTAATTCGGCTATAGATATTTTATTAGTTAATTAGGCAACAGATTGTAATTGGAGATTCCTTGAATAAACTACTCTTAGAATGAGCTTACTTCATCAGTATTTTTCATTTTTTTCTTGATTGATTTGATTTTTATCTTCTTACATACGTTTTGGGTTGAAATAATTAGCATTTAATAAATAAATATCCTTTTGAATTGAGAGCTAACAAAATACAACACATGAAACAAAAAAGTCCCTAGCTGAGGTTGGTGCAAAACGGGGTACTATACTAATCTGGCGTGTGATACCAGAACACAGGGAAAACCTCAGTAGAAAAAACCCTGCCTCGCCGTTTTTACAAAATTGAAACTTAAAACTATTCGAATAATACCTTCAATATTCAGATACAAAATACTTAGTTTATGCTCTTGGGCCAGGAGGGTGTTTTAAAAACCAGGTCTGGCGTTCCAAGTGATGATTTTTCGAATCTCCTGTTCTTTTAAGACCGCTACAGGACCCTACTGTAGGGTAATAATCTCCATAGACTCATAGTGGTATTTCATCCTAAATATCGAATTCAATCTCGGAAATGAATAAAAAACGTGTGACAAACTTTCGTCGAAATGACAAAAAATTCTAATGGTTTTTACCAGGATTATAATTACAAATCCTCCAAATATTGATATTCAAACGACAGTTCCATAAATTCAAATATTTCGTGTAACAAATTTCAACGACACAGACTACAAAACTTGAAATTTTTTGTCTAATTATTATTCGTTAATTTTTCAGAATACTTTTCAATAATTTCCCCACTAATTATGTCGAAACTGAAAATAATTATTGTAACATTCGTATCATTTGGGTGATAATTATAGCAATTATGAATACATGGTGTCGGCCCATAACCTATGATGATATATGTGCGTATAGGTTATTAACTGCTTTATGATACCGAAGAATAATCTTTCTCTGTGGGTATTGCATAATTCCTATTGCTAATCATTTTCGCCAGAAACTTTACCTGTTTGTTCTTTTCTCCTTTAATTATATGTATAGTTAGCTGCAGTGCGTTGATATATTTATTCGAGTGTTAGAATGAGCCTTCTAAAGTATTACACATCACTACATAGTATAAAACAAAGTCGCTTTCTCTGTCCCTATGTCCCTTTGTATGCTTAAATCTTTGAAACTACGCAACGGATTTTGATGCGTTTTTTTAAAATAATAGAGTGATTCAAGACGAACGTTTATATGTATAATAACATTCATTAAATAGTGGAGAAGTACTGTTATTTTGAGGTTTCTAATGTGATGTCGTAAATAATTTCATTTTTTTCCGCTTTCATTTCAAGCAAACGCAGGCTGAACCCTACGAGTTTTATCAAAATAATGTACTAAGTATTGTACACATTGAAAAGGTCTACAGAAAAGTCCGTGATGGTATACAGGTTTGGAAATTCACATCTGAAATATACGATATACAATGCATCAGACAGAGAATTTCTCCCTCCAGTTGCACAGATGAATAATCTAGACAATCACACTTGCTGTAAACACTGAATTCAGTTGTCTTGCTTCATTATTCTAGTCTCGTCTCTCTCTTATCGTTCAGAGGAGCGTAATTCCTTAGTATGGTAGGCAACAGTAAATACTGAGTCGAGTATTACGGGCAGCCTGACAAATTAAAAATTCTATACGTGCAGTGCGGGTTCCCTACCATACTGCGATAAGAGAGAGACAAGACTTGATTTTTGCAGTGAGACAGTTGAATTCATTCAGTTATCGCACTTGATTATCTCGCCTATTCATCTGTGCAACTGGAGGGAAAAATTCTCTGTCTGATGCATTGTATATCGTATGTGTTCGATGTGAATTTCCAAATCGGTATGTCTATCTCTTATGGATAACCCACAATAACTTTTTTTTGTCATTTACTTTTTACGACAAATAATGGCTAATTTTCGAAGCGATTTTAACCAATACAGTATTAATCCTCAACCAATTAAATACCTTGAATACATTGTTCATTTAATATAGATCTATATGGCCCTTTACACCGTATGATTTAAGTGAATATTTTCGAAGATATTACCGTGCGAAGCCGGGACGGGTCGCTAGTTATTTTCTATAATCCACTGATATGAATATTTCCATGAAATTCGTTCTGTCATTTTTGTAATTAGAGATATAGGTAGAGTACTGTTTTCTATATCATTGAATCGACAGCTAAAAGATCTGGAGAAATTTTTTTAGGTTGAAAATTTTCTTGTTTCTCCGCTTGAATATTTATTGTTTTCATGAACATAAGCATAACAATTCCAGTTCAAATACCTGGTTACCTGGACATTCAAGAAAGTTGTACAGTTATTCAGCCTATGGGAAAAACCTTCCAAAACGTTATCATACATTTCTTATTCTAATTCTCACTAAGCCAAAGTTTTACGATTAAAGTATTCCCTATTTTGATAGGTCATAAATTATATTGAAAAATTTGCATTGATTATCAATGATAATTATAGCTTGGACGATTCCCAATTTTTGTTACCCGTTTGTATAACGAGATATGAATTTATAATCAACTTCATAAATATACAACAAAGTGTGTTATAAGTATATTAATTTATATTTTCGGTAACGTTTTTTTCACATGACCAAATTTTTAACGAATATACGGAATTCCTTCATTAAGATATTTAATTTCGGAACCTGCATAAATTTTCTGCATATGCAAGAGATTTTTTTAACCCTGAATAGTTCTGGTTCGATAATTTGGTAAACGAGGAATTTTGTAACAAAAAGTAGTCAGATATTTGGCATGTTTGTTTATATTGTGAAAAAAATAATTCAAATTTGAATATTCTGAAGACAATGGGTCCAATAATCTCAATCCCAATTTGAAATTTTCAAGATATAATTAAGACTCTAAGAGAAAAAAGATTATATTCACATTTGAGCACAATGAAAGAATTAATTATCTCTATCTCAGTGATTTCGAGAGAATTCACCTATGAGTCATAGAATATGTTTATTTTCTTTTTAACATTTAATTTAACATAGAAAATATTATTACATTGTGGGAGAATATTAAAATACGGTGGAACTTCCCTATAACGAAAGCGGGGTGTACCTATTTAAAACTGTTTCAGAAGGATATTTCTGCCCACCCTAATGATTTAGTGTAAGGTCGGGATTTATTACGTACGTTGGGAAAATTTTCGGGAAAAACCCACCCTTATACCGTCTTACCAATACCCATTCAAAGAGTGATGTTCTTTGTATATTTCGTTATAGAGAGAATCCACTTCGTTTTAGGGGGTGTTTTTAACATGGAATTTGTATTCAAGGTGCA
This sequence comes from Propylea japonica, assembly GCA_013421045.1. Classification (NCBI taxonomy): domain Eukaryota; kingdom Metazoa; phylum Arthropoda; class Insecta; order Coleoptera; family Coccinellidae; genus Propylea; species Propylea japonica. The sequence goes on from CM024245.1 coordinate 58,409,376, forward strand.
ATGTCTTGTACGAAATTCGTTATTCGGACGTTCGTTGTAGGGAAGTTCCACTGTATATCGTATTTTAGAGCCTAAATAATAAATTTTCAAGCGATTTTGAATATTTCTGATGTGCGAAATCATGTATATTTTCATGTGGTATTTCACACTGTCTGATGTTTTGATTCGTATAAATAAAAGTTGAATTCTGCTGTCAGAAATTCTTGTACAGCGCACCCTAACAACGAAAAAATGAAGTTTTTCTAATCTCAATTTTTGTCGCCATAATATATGAAACAAAGCCATGCAGTGAATCCACCATAACTTTGGATAATCTGATATACATCTAGGATTAAAAGAACTATCATTTGGCCCTTTCTCCAACAAAATACCCAGCCAAGTTCGAAAAATTGCCAAACATCGCAGAAATTTGCCAAATCGTTTTTTTTTCAGTCTACTCGTTGGTAAATTCGGTGTCCCTGATATAGTGCAACGAAAATAATTCTCGTTCCAATATTCACAATTGCGTAACAAGCTTTAGTCGCATTCCTTTAATCCTCCGAATCGGATTTAGCACTGGTTTTCATTGATGCTACTTTACCTTTTATGTAATTCCAATGTTAAGCGATTCTTTTTGCCATTCTGTCTGTGTGCTGCCTTCGGTTACTTCATCGAGTTGGTTCTTCGGCAACAGTGAAAGCAAAATCGTTAATAGAGTTATTGTTCATGCTTCGGTTCGTCTTCTAACTATGGAATTGGTGCAGAAATGGTAGTTATGGGAAGTTTGTGATTGAGTGGTTCCTAGTTGCCGAAAATATGTGGATTTTGTGGCTTTTTAATTGGAAAAAGTTGTAATATTATGTAAGGTGATGCTTCACGTGATCTATGAATTGATTGATTGTTAGTGTGAATAGTAAAGTTGTCTTCATTCTATTGAATGTCATATATGGTGTATGTGTGTGTAAATAGTGTACCAGTTGAGTTGAGACAAGTAAGCGAAGATCTTGAGTTTATTTTCTAGCTGTCAGTTGCTTAAAGTGCCTAGTGACCTTTTGTAACTTTTCATAAGTCACCCAAAAGCCAAGAACCTTATACCCTTCATTTAAGTCTGTCTTATATTATTTATCAACATAGTTTAATAAATTAATTTCATTGAAAGACAGTTATGGATCAAAACTAAAGTTTGATGTTATTCTCCATCTTTCAAACAAAGAAAAGTTTGAATGAGTTGAAATCTTCAATTAAGTTTAACAATGTCCCAAAAATCGAAAAATATTACTCTTAATCCTTTTTTATAACGTATGATCTTGTATAGTATGGGGCATGAATAATGATCTCTTTCACAAGAATTCATTTTAAACTTTGTTGGTATTATCGAAAAAACTTCGGTATCTACTTAACTTCAGTGGGTGAAAAAAAGCGATTTTAATTGGTCTAGACGCGCATTTAGATTTTATGGATCTCCTTTCAATTTAACGATAATCAGTTTTTCAAGGGAACATTGAATTTATTAAATGTCAAAATCTTCAAGAATCCTTGAATTCAGTCTTCACGCAATAGTGATTTTCTTCCTGAATTATTCTTTTTTGTGTGGGGTGCCGTATTCAAGTAAAAATAAAAATGGAATAACAATGATCATAACTGCTTGTAAGTTTTTATTTCTTCCGAGAAAGGTATCTACTGTATCGAAATTTTGCAATAGAATTTTTCTCCTCAGAATTGAATGGAAAACCATAATAGAATTTATTTTTCGAAACTCTATCCCACGAAAACAATTTTGAACGAAAATCATAGGGGGTTGTTATTTTCAACCCCAAATAATAAGTTATGAGATCTAGTCATTTTTTTTATAGCTTGCAGTGATTTCAGGAAGCTGAATATTTTCTTTATTAAGCAACATTCAGAGCGACCATGTTAAAAAAATAAAAACTGCAAAATACTACTGCATAGAAAGATATTAATTTTTCAAACTCAGCTGGCAAAATACATTGAAAAACACTCAAAAAATCATAACTCGAGTACTACAAAAAATCGCATTACATACATGGGGTATTATACAGGGTGTTTCATAAACATGCGGCAAAAATTCAGGGGGTTGTTCCTTGGACTATTTTTAACATGTTGTTGTCCTTTGATGATTTTTGAAAAACCTCTTTGTTTCGAAGATACAGGGCGAACAACATTTTTCATATTTTTAAAATTAATAATAGTTGAAATGAAAATAAGTACCGCACTTTGTTTACTAAGTAGGTACAATTTATTTTTAAATTTGTTTAACAACATTCCAATTACTAAAAACGGCCAGTTTTTTGACTTAAATTGATAAGTTCAGATGGTAAAGGAATACAGATTAAACACGGTTTTCATTTGAATTCGTTTTTTTGGCTAGAGGTGGTCATTTTCAACAGTTTTTGTAGGTTGAGTTTAAATTTCATGTAATTTTTAATAAAAAATGTTATTCTCTAAATTTTGTTTCCCCCCTGTATCTTCGAAACAAAGAGGTTTTTCAAAAATCATCAAAGGAAAATATATTCTTAGAATAGTCCAAGGGACAATCCCCTGAATTTTTGCCGCATGTTTAGGAAACACCCTGTATATAGCCACAGGTCCGAGAATCTAAAATAATTTATTGACGTCAATCGCCTGGACATCCTGTATAGCATGTCATGCAGAATTACCTGAATTATCCTGCAGTTTGTCGAACTTGTTCACAAACACCTATTATAAAATTTAACCTATTTCTATTTCTTTTTCAACACCACGTGTCGAAATAAATAAAATTCTCATTCATAAATATTCATAACCTTCGAAAGATGATATGCGAAAACCAGAATATTAAATTGGTTTTCATAATTTGAGAATAATTTAGGAATCATTCGACAGATTTCGACCATTTATAAACTGAGTGTATAGTGAGCAACAAGTGAATGAAATTAGTGCAAATTAGTGAATTTACCTAATACAAAATTTGGAATTTGTCAGAAAAACGATTAATTGCATCGAACAAAAGTCATTTTACCTGAACGTTATTTATTGCTATTTTTTCTCGTAAGTGATTTATAAGCTGTAGCAATTTTTCTTGTTTTATTATTGGATATTCTGATTTACGGGGAATTAATGACTATACTGAAAAATACAAAAAAGCATTTCGTATCAATTAAAATTCACTGTAAACAATGTGTCATTACTTCAGTTTATTAGACATAATAACAGACAAATGCCTAAGTGAAAACGTATTGCGTATCGCTTACTGCTCAACACATCGTAATGAGCGCTTATTTATTACGGTATTTAAATTTGAAGCGTGCTAATTATCCATAAATTTTCGAAAAACAAGAGCGACTCGTTATCTTTTTCGAAATTATTTCAGTTTTCGCAATTTTTCAAAATTTATTTTCACAATTACATCAAGTATTTATTCCTGGTAATTGACAAATTGAGCTGATAATGAAGACATAATATACAGGTGTTTCCTAAACATGCGGCAAAAATTCAGGGGGTTGTTTCCTTGGACTATTTTAAGCATGTTTTGTCCTTTGATGATTTTTGAAAAACCTCTTTGTTTTGAAGATACAGGGCGAACAACATTTTTCATATTTTTAAAATTAATAATAGTTTAAATAAAAATGCGTACCGCACTGTGTTTACTAGTAGGTACAATTTATTTTTAAATTTGTTTAACAACATTCCAATTACTAAAAACGGCCAGTTTTTTGACTTAAAATTGATAAGTTCAGATGGTAAAGGAATACAGATTAAACACGGTTTTCATTTGAATTCGTTTTTTTGGCTAGAGATGATCATTTTCAACAGTTTTTGTAGGTTAAGTTAAATTTCATTTAATTTTTCATAATAAAATTTATTATCTAAATTTTGTTTCCCCTGTATCTTCGAAACAAAGAGTTTTCAAAAATCATCAAAGGACAAAATATTCTTAGAATAGTCCAAGGAACAATCCCCTGAATTTTGCCGCATGTTTAGGAACACCTTTATAGCCCTTTCTGAGCGCTCGTTCTACTTAAACGAGAGCATTATCGTGTGACCTACATGTCTGTAATTTTCGAATTTTGAGCCGAAAATTGTCTCGAACTATAAGGTTCAACTCATATAAAAAATCTATCTTCCCACTAAATTTCTGAGATATTTTGTTGGGCAAAATATGGAAGAACCCACATTAACCGCATATTATAACCTGTGCTATGTATAGTAGTATATGAAACATGCTATCGTTATTGTTCATAGAATAACCTTAGTATTTGAAACAACAATAAATATACAGGGTGTCCCGGAAAATGTGGGAAATCTCTCGGATTCAGATAGAACATAAAAAATAAGATGACAAGTTCCCATAATTTTTTCCCAGAGGCCTTCCCTACGAAGATACGACCTCCTAAATGACGCCACTGGAAATTCATTTTAGTATAATAAATTTCAATTACTTACTTCTTTCATATTTTTTTTTTCGAAAATTATTCATTTTATCGACACTGAACTAAAGTACCTTTTCTTAAGCTTAACGTTCAAGGTATCCAAAATTTTTTTTTAGAACCTTATCATACAGGTTGTTTAAAATGTGAGCACTAAAATGTACAACCCAGTCCGCCCCTGGTAAACTGAACAATCTAATTGAAATTTGAGTGCGGCGAATAAGAGATCCTTGATACTATTAATCATATCAAATTTTCATCAAATTATATCGAGTAGTTTGAAATTTATTCCACCAAAATGGATTTCCAGTGGCGTAATTTAGGAGGTCGTATCTTCGTAGGGAGGACTGCTAGGAAAAAAGATAATGGGAACTTGTCATCTTCATTTTTTATGTTCTATTTGAATCCGAGAGATGGCCCACATTTTCCAGGACACCCTGTATACCCTCCATAATTTTAGACAAAGTACAGCGACTACTGTTTACTGAACATTTTTCTTTTTGTTTCAGATCCCAATTTTTATACTTAGGAATCTTAGGTAAGTAAGCATTTGAATTTTTTTGGAGATAAAAATATATCATTAATATTTATCGGTCTCTTTAAAATGGAATGAATTTTCCACAGAGTATCTCTGTGAACCTTCTAAAAATTATTTTTTCATTAGTTTGAACTGAAAACTTTTTCATTCCAAACATCTCATGTCATAATAAATGGGACAATTTTTTTAATACCAAAAATTGATTGATATCAAGTAATTGAAAAGAAATTATGAAACAAATTTGATACAAATATAATTATATTTATTTCAATAATCGTTCAGATAAAACGAAAGCACACGGTTTCTAGAACAAGCACTCAAAAGAGTTATACCATTTTGTGGTTGCGCAATTGACAATAAGTACTATTGGAATATATGCTCATTTTTCCATGTAAAAAAATATTTACATTGAATTATTCAAACAGAAATTTAAAACATCCTACGAGATTGAGATGTATGGGTAATTATTCATTCATTAAAACCAAAAATAGCATATAGAAAATTTATCTTCCGTGGAAGCGTAGGTAATATAATATAATATGTTTATTTTTCGAAATTCATGAATTTTACAGTATTTCTACGACTTTGCTATTCAAATATGAAAACGTTTTTCCCCTGGATCAATAATTTTCTGCTTACTTTGACGTAAATTCATAATTCCATTGGTATACAGACTATTACAGAGTGCGCAAAAAATGTTTGAGGTTGGCAAAATGTAATTAATTTTTTAAATTGTTGCTGTTATTACTTCTGTAATGTTCTATAAAATTACTTGGATCAGTAACACAGGGTGTTAGTGACTGAGTGCGACAAACTTAAGGTTGTGATTCTGCATGAAAAAAATAATGACATTACGTTGTAGGTATAATTTCTGAACGCAAATGCTTTGTTTTCCGAGTTACGGGGTGTTAAAATTTCACTTGAATGCTGAGTTTTTATTGCTCTGCAATCGTTCAAGATATGCGAATGAAATCGGTCGTTCTCAAGGCATAGTTATTAGGCTTTTTCTGACATCAGAAATTTTATTCCCATCATTCTGTTAATGAACTCAATTAAAAAAAACATACTCTGAATACAGTGAATTCTATGATGACATCACAGGAGAATGATAGGTTTCACAGCCTTGTTAATGAGGTTTTTATGAAAAGAAACACCTTCAATTTTCAATGTGAAGTTCGTCAGTAATTATATGCATCAATTTCATGATTTTATTAATTAGGAGTTACGTTAAGCATCTTGTTCAATCCGCTATTCGTAAATCAACACCTGTGGCGATTATAACATTTTGACACTACGCTGTGACAGTACCTAATTATAGGACAGAAACTTCATTAACGTAATGAAAAAATCAATTTTAATCTGTGTACAACATGTGGAAGTAATCGGAATAATTATAAAGATAAACAACTTGACGGTCACGGTCAAAGTTGCTTAGGGAGTTTATTTTTGAGCAAGTTTGAACTTTGTACATCAGTTTTTTCTACTAGTCCAGCTTCTTAGTGAATGAAGATATTGCAGTTTGTATTTTTTTTTATTTGTTGAATGAATTAAACGTTTTATGAATATGCATGATCAGAAAAATCTACTAGATCTTTTTATTTATGCTTGAGTGAAATTTTTGTATCTTTTAGTGATTAAATGAGGCTTTGACACAGAAAAGGTGATGATCAAATTTAAATACCATAAACATTGAATCAATTAGTTGGCTAGGTATCAATAACTTTGAAAAGAGACAGCACTACTGGATCCGGCGCATGCACCATTTTGCAAAGTCTGTTGTTTTTCAGCGATTTCAATTTTATTCACTCAATAATGCTAGGCATGTGCGAATAAATTATGAATTTTCGTTTTTCTCTCGCTGCTCTGAAAGCTTTTTCATTAATTCTCATGATTTATCGGTGGAAAATTTTATTGATGATGAAAAATCATCCAGTAACAATCAGAAAAAAAGGTTCTATATGAATCGTCCAATGATTTATTGTTGGTTTAATATGATGATAAATCGAAACTCATATATAAATGGAAATATTGGATAACCTCAATTGCGAATGACGTTACTTCAGTCCATAAACAGAATATTATTGGTACTTTTCTATGATAGTTTCCAATTAAAAATCATTATGCGAGTTGTGTATCTGTCTTTTTGGATGGAAGGTGTTCTCAAATGTCGGAAATTTTAATAGAAGCTTCTATAAAGGAAGAATATCATCTTTCTCTGATTGGAGCACTTCGCATAAGTGTAGTCATTAGATGATTGCATTTGCTAGAAAAATAACGGATTATTCGTATCAAAATAGAGTGGAACTTTCCCACAACGAAAGCGCTAAATCCACAAAAAAAAATCGTTATAAAGAAATTTCGTAATTCAGAAAATTTGTTTCTATAGTCGGCAATGTCGCAGTCGACTTCACTGATTAATTTTAATTTATCCTCCAAACTTAAGCACTACCTTTTGGACATTTTTGCACCACTTTTCACACTAACGTAATGGTTAGATTGAAACCAAACAGCCAGGGGTGTATTTAAAACTGTTTCAGAAGGATCTTTCTGCCCACCGTAATGATTTAGTTCAAGATTCGGATTTATTACATACGTCCGGAAAAATTTCGGAAAAACCGCACACTTAACCTTCTTACCAATACCCATGCAAAGAGTGATGTTCTTTGAATATTTCGTTATGGAGAGAATTTACTTGTTTTAGAGGGTGTTTTTAACATGGAGTTCGGATTCAAGGTGCAATGTCTTGTACTAAATTCGTTATACAGACGTTCCTTATTGGGGAGTTCCACTGTATTTCTTTATCACTTTATCACAAAAATTGTCTTTCTTTTTTCCTCTGGATCAAGACAATATTTTCATAGCAGAAAAATCACAAGAAAAACCAAGGAGGTTTTCCGAAACTCACTCATGTCAATATTGACGTAGAATCACTCATAGTCATCAATATTCGTGAACAGCTGTTCACAAACCAGGTCTGGTACTCCAGATAATAGCTCTGATTCTTTAATATTGAAGGAATTCTACAGAACTGTGTCACGTCACACTGAAAATCAAATTAAATTGATGAATATAGGGGGAAAAATTGTGAAAACTCGTTTTATAAATAAATATTTCGTGAATAATTCATTTTATATTCTAAAGAATATATTCGTCATTTTGTACTTGAAAACCAGGAAATATTTTACTTTTTATATTTTTATGGACGTATATAATCAAGTATAGCACAATTCAAGCTAATTTTGCCATTTATATTTCGCTTACATAGAGATTTTATTGGGGTTATTCCACCATAAAAAGTGAAGTACTACTGTCTGAGGTTATAGATGTGAGTTATTAGTTTCTTTAATTGCCGATTTAGAATTATAATGTAGGTGTAGAGAAAATTTTATTCAGAATTGAAATTTTACGAGCGAATTTGTTTACTATTTATTCTTTTCCTTCAATTTTAGATGAAAGAATATTTATGTTACACTCTTCAGTTTTTTTACTCGTTTTATAAAGTTAATATTTGCTTCTTTTTCTCAGCTACTCGGTCATTTCATCGAGGGTCATTGCCATCAATTTCTATATGTGTTTAAAGCATTTATTTCTGTTTAGTCTTTTTTCTCTCGAAAATAACCGTCTCAAGGAAAAGCTATAATGCGCTACATCGCTAAAGAACATCTACAGGGTTATCTAAAAGAAATGATGGAATTAGGTCATTGTATACAAACGTATAGATTTCGTGAATGACATTTTTTCGTATTTTCTATTTATAAATTATCAAAGTGAATAAACCGATATAGGTCTAAAATAGAAGTTTGAAATGCCCCGGTGTATACAATCGCGTGTCAGCGATTCAAAATGAATTATTAAATATCCATAACATGTTCAATCGCGTGATGTAAAATGGAGAGGGAGGGTTTTCAGAAAATGATTACTGCATGAACTTTCAGAAATTACTGAAAAATCTAACCATAGTAAGCAACCAAGAGAAATGTTTCATTGAAAATTCTGGAAATTAAAATGAAATTCATATGAATGAAATTGAAAGAGGATGTCGCAATGTAAAGGGACATCTTAAATATTTCGCCCCAAATATCGAATACTATTCCGAAATGATGAAATTAATTGAATGGATAAAATCTGCCGCTTCGAATAAAAAATATAAATATCTGGCATCAAGTGAATTGTCCTGTTCCTCATGAAGTTTTATTCAATAAACCATAAATTTCAAAAATATTCACCAACATTTTCCTCATAGAAACACTTGTAGTTCAAAACATGAGAAATTATAAACTGTTCTCGTTATACCAAATCCTTGAATTTTCGACTTTTTCACTAATAATAATGAATTCAACTTTACCTTGTTCTGTTATATTTTCAAATATCTACTGAATCTTCGTGATAACTATATGGAAACTGTTGAAAACACATTGAAACAATTGACATGAGTTTTGAATAGCGAAATAATGACTTCCTATACCTACCTTTCTCTCAATCATTGATCGATTACAGTAGAATTACATACGTGATGACAAACAATGAAATATTAAAAAATATCATTGTAGCTCAATGACATTTTTATGTCTTATATCTTATATCACTTAGTGATATCTTGTCGACCTTTTTGGTTGATTTTAGGATGTTGAAATTTAAACTAATCGATTTTATGTTCTGCTTATTATTGCACTTGCTAATCACGAAATGCATCAATTAATTAATGAAAAATTATGCAGCCATTTTACGTTCAATTTTTTTAACAATAAAGAAAATGCAAATCAAATTTGTTCAAAATTAAAATTAATCCAGCTTTACGTCATTAAATGTGTAAATTTGGATTTTTTCTGTCTGTTGATTGAATGAATCCGAAATTATATGTTTAATTAAATGCAATACATGTGATCAGTTTATTTTTCTGAATCAATATTCTGTACGTAACAATAGTAATTTTGTATTAAGTGGGTAAAATGAGTGCCATGAAAACACGGATTTTATACACACGAAATACAAACAACATTTTTTGTACAACTGTGAATGTGAATTAACATCGTCTGAAATATAATTATTAAGATAATGCTTTCAATACAATATGTCTAAGCATTGAGTGATCTCACTGGCGCAGATAGGGGGGGAGGGGCTTTGGGGCTGCAGCCCCCCCAAAGATTAATTTTCTTCGTTATTTCTTTCTTCTTTATTTTTTTGAAACTTTCGTATTTGTTGGATCATCAAGAATTGTTTAATTCAGCCCCCCCAAACACAAATCCTGGCTGCGCACACTGAGTGATCTTTCTGAGACGTTACCTTTTTAACGGCGAAAAAAGTCATTTACGCATCAATAGTGATGAAAAAAGTCAAGATTTTTTAAAGTAGTACAAAAAGACATTTTTATATTATCCAGGAACTTTTGCAACCAAACCAGCTATGTGATTTTGCTTGATTCAATTTCACATTTTGAAAAAACAACTCCGTCTATATTATTGAAAGGTTATTTGTTATTTCATTGCACTATTTTAACACGGTTTTGCTCTCTGAAATGACGGCATAATGAAATGTATTAGAGGAAATAATAATTGAATAATAATCGAATGACAATAATAAAAGGAATATTTCAAAAACAAGAACTGCAATTAAAAAAACAAATCCAAAAACAAATTCTGGAATAATTGTGGATTTGTTGACATGAATTGTTTAGTGATGGAAACTTTATTGGAAAGTTATTTTCCTGTGCTAGACGTACTTGTACGAAAACAAAGAAACATATTAGTATCCTTAGGAACATGGTCAACAAATAGAGGGCAGTACGTTAATTTTGAATCCTACTTCCATTTCAACAACTGATTGTAAGGTAGATGAATGCACGAAAAAGATAAAATTGGAGAGATTGAATATATCTCTTCAGTTCTTCAGAAAACTAGCCATTCCAAAAAATTGTTGGAAACGCCAAAGCAATTGGGCGCAATAGTAGAACAATGATTTTATAGTATTCAAAATACTCTGTAATCAACAAGTCGAACCGAACTAGCACAAACGATAACCAATGTATTATACAATATACAGGGTGTAACTAAATAAGTGTAAAAGATTTAAGAAGGTGATTCCTCATCGAAAAAAAGATAGGATCTTTCATATAAAGAAACTTCATTGGAGCCTCCCTTGTTAAGATACAGCCCCTCAAAGGGAGTACATAAAATTTGTATAACAATTTTTTTCACAAGCACCAAAAAAGTTACAATATTGAAATTAACCTGACGTTTCCTACTAGCAAAAAGACACTTATCCAGTTATTTATTTGGTTTACCCCATGGTTGTAAGGGTGGAAAACGCAATCCCAAAGTTTATTTCCAATGTAACTTTATGTCTTATTATTTGTTTACCATTTAAAAATTTATTTCCGATAGCCTTTTCATTCTTAACAAAAAATGTCTCTTGAGTTTTTTGCCCAAATAAAACCAGTTCGCAGCAAAAAATTATTTAACGAACAACTACAGAGATAGATCGTCATAAATGCGAAACTAATTATCTAGTAGGACACTTTTTAGCGATAGTGACAATAAATTGGTATAAACGCTGTCAGTTTATAAACTTTTGAAATAGACTTAATACTTATTTTGTGTTGTTGTTCTGTTCTTAATTTGTTACTTTAATAATTTAAATTTTATGTACTCCCTTTGAGGGGCTGTATCTTTACAAGGGATGCTCCAATGAAGTTTCTTTATACGAAAGATCCTATCTTTTTTTGATGAGGAATCACCTCCTTAAATATTTTACACTTATTTAGTTACACCCTGTATATGTTCAAGGGCTATCTGAAAAGATTAGAAGAATGGGAAATGAGCACAAAGAAGCATTAAAGACTCGATATCTGAATTAAAACCTGATTATGAAAATCAAAAACTCGAAAAAAACTGAAACCAGGAAAATTAAAAGAGTAGCTATCACGTCAATCGCTGAAAAACACAGAAGTCAAGAGTCTTAATACGGTGATTCACTTATGTTGGTAATCTAATTTTTCTCGAAAACGGATGAATATTTTTTCATTCTGTGGACGGTATTTGGTATAAGTTAATGTTGACTTGAGATTTGCGTAAAAGTTGAAGAAAAGAATTAAGAATACCTTTTTTTTATTCCTTACCGTCAGCGATCTGCAGCTTTTTATGTTGATTCTATTCCATTTATTTTTTTCTGTATTGTATGTCTTGATTTAGAGACATAAATATGATTGCGTTTGTTAAAATCAATCATTATATTCATCAAATTTTATATTTAATAACAGTGAATATTTTTTTAATAATAAATGCAACATGTCAAATCATATATGTTCTATATAGCGGTCATTATGATCCATACATAAATTATATCTTTTCTCAGTTCATTATAAGTTATTACTTTGTCCAAGTGAACTCTAATATTTCAGCCAAAGTTGGGTATAATGAAATAAGGGAAATATTTAATTTATGTATGGATCATAATGGCCGGTATTTAGAACATGTGATTTGACATGTTTCGTTTGTTATTGAAAAATGTATATAATATTTGATGAATATAATGATTGAGGAATAGTTTGCTACAAAGTATTTTGATTTTAAGAAACACAATAATATCTATGTCTCTAAATCAAGGCTTAGTGTCACAATACAGAAAAAAATAAATGGAATAGTATCAACAGAAAATTCGCTGCAGGTCGCTAACATTGAGAAATAGAAAAAAAATGGTATTCGGAAGAAACATTCAGAATTAAATTATCTTTAGAATAACACAATAAAAGGTAGGTTTCTGGAAAAAACTTTCGATAGCGCCGCGACGCCTGGCGTCATAATCTTTTCTCCGACTTTTATGCACATCTCAAGTCAACACAATCGAAAAATATTCATCCCATTTCAAGAAAAATTAGGTTACCAAGATAAGTGAATCACCCTGTACATATTAAAAACATCTAGGCTCCAATAACAAGATCAAAGTTTGAAAGAGATCAAATTAATTTTGAAAATTCATCAAACACTGAAATGCCCAAAAATATTTCAATATTTTAGCATTATTCAATTTCGGAATGATGTAAATTAATTTGAGTTATGGCCAGACGATCGAAACAATGGTACACGAAAAATTGACGTAACAAAATTAAAAAAATGATTTACATATCAAAAAAAATTCCTCTTTCCGTATACAATAGCAATGAAGGCGTCGATGTCACATGTTTCCGGCTCGTGATATCAAGTTCTTCTCACTTTTTGATGAAATTCCAAAAACTGGATTCTCGACATTTCTTTCTTCTTCTCCTATCGAAAATTTAACGTGGATCCACCTTGAAAATCTAGATTTGGCGATAAAAACGGTGTCCGATTTTTAATTTTTCCTCTAAACTGGCTTTTAATCGCCCAGTGTTTAAATCACTCATTGTTGGAAGTTTTGAATATATTTCGAATGGATTTCAAATTATGCCGAAAAGTGGCGATTCTGCAATGAACGGTGATATGGTTCACCTTGATTTGTATCACTTTTAGATTGCCTAGTATCCCGGAAATCATCCTGAAAATTTGTGTATGTTTTAACATATTTATAGGTATTAAAGTTTGGGACCTCGCAGTCTTCAGTCAATTCGACTCTGGATATGGTCGAGTGACATCGGTTAGGCGCTGGTAGAATAAATCGGTGGTTGATTTGTCCGATTTTGATATTATTCAGTGTTAGTTTTGTTTCATACTTAGTGGTGGATTAACGTTTTTTTGTTGGCGAGGTGTCTCTTTCGGTGAGTTTTGACTTCAAGTTTCGGATTTTGAATTTTTTTTAGAAAGTTTTCGTGAATGTTCAATGAAACATACATCAGAATTTTATGTATTTTTTTCCAATAACTTTTGAAAGGAAAAAATTGTTAGAAAAAAAAATATTTCTCATCTAAATGAATAGGATTTTTCTCAAGTTTTCAATTTATATATATATATATTTCTTTTCAACAGACACAACAAAAAATAACATTTTATGTTGTTTCGCGCAATAAAAACTGATTGTTTACAACAAATTATTCAAAATATTTAAAAATCAACTGAAAGTTAATAGATTTTATGTTTTATTTCCCAATAAATTTTGAAATGAATGTTGTTAGAAAAAAAAATATTTTTCCTCTTAATAAATTTGATTTTTTCAAGTATTCATTCATATGAATATTTCAAATAACATTTTATACTATTTATTCTTCATACTGTCAGTTAGTTCATGAAATACGAGACGTTTTGATTATCTGCTTTGAAGCCGAAATTTTTAACAATTCAAATTAGAAATAGAACGAAGTTAGATTTCTTACTAGTATTTTTTTAGTGTATTCTTTTGAATTTAAACTGATATTTTCATCTGTTGACTATACTTTCAATTCATGAAAATATACACTTCTACAGTTATTGAAATGATTTCACGTGATTTTTTCAGTCAATTTTACTCTGGATATGGTTGAGTGACATCGGTGAGGTGTAGAATCGATGGTCGGATTTTGATATTATTCTGTGTTAGTTTTGTTTCATACGTAGTGTTGAATTAACGTTTTTTTGTCTGCGTGGTGTCTTTTTCGGTGAGTTTTGACCTCAAGTTTCGGATTTTGAAATGTTTTAGAAAGTTTTCTTGTGATACTCAGGATTGTTTCACTAGAATGTTTTTTTATAACGAAAATCATCAACAGACATACAACAGAAAATAACATTTTATGTTTCGTGAATAAAAATACTTTCTTTACAACAAATTTTTCGAAAAGTTTGGAAATCAACTGAAAGTTGATGGATTTTATGTATTCTTTTCCAATAAATTGTAAAATGAAAAATTGTTAGAAAAAAACATTTTCGTTTTCTAAATGAATATGATTTTTCATTCGATTTATATAAATATTTCAATTCACATTTTATACTTCACTTATTCTTCATACTGTCAGTTAATGCATGAAATACGAGACGTCTACATTATCTGCTTTGAAGCCGAAATTCTAAACATTTCAAATTAGAAACAGAACGAAGTTATATTTCTTACTAGTATTTTTTCTGTATTCTTTAAACTGATATTTTCATTCGTGCCTATACTTACAATTCATAGAAAAATACATTTCAACAGTTATTTAAATGATTCCACGTGATTTTTTCAGTTAATTTAACTCAGGATATGGTCGAGTGACATCGGTTTGGTGTAGAATCGATGGTCGGATTTTGATTTTAGTCATTGTTAGTTTTGTTTTATACTTAGTGTTGGATTAACGTTTTTTTGTTAGCGAAGTGTCTTTTTCGGTGAGTTTTACATACAACAAAAGATAACATTTTATCATCTTTCGTTCAATGATTTGAGAGAAAGGTATAGGAAGTCATTATTTTGCGATTCAAAACTCATGTCAATTGTTTCAACTTCATTCATATGAATCTTATTTTAAATTCCAGAATTTTCAATGAAACATACATCGGAATTTTATGCACTATTTTCCAATAAATTTTGAAAGGAAAAAAATGTTAGAAAAAAAACTTATTTCTCCTCTAAATAGGTAAATATGATTTTCCTCAAGTATTCAATTTGAATGAATATTTCAAATCACATTTTATACTAATTATTCTTCATACTGTCAGTTATTCATGAAATACGAGACGTTTTCATTATCTGCTTCGAAGTCGAAATTTTCAACAATTCAAATTAAAAACAGAACGAAGTTATATTCTACTTGTTTTTTCGTTTATCCTTTTAAAATTAAACTGATATTTTCATCCGTTGCCTATACATACGACAGTTATTAAAATAATTCCACATTATTTCTTGGCCTTTGTATCAAATATTTCATAGAAATAATAATATTTTATATATTTAGTATTAGATTAACGTCTTTTGATTTGGATTTTCGGTGAGTTGTGACTTCAAATTTCGGATTATCACTTTTAAGCTTTGGTTTTCAACATGATGATTACCGAACTTTACTGAACACTGTGAACAGAAATTTTAACACAATGGACCTCTAAATATCTAAAAAACACCTTTTGTAATCGTTTTACTTGTTGAACCTTACGAAGGATATTACTTAGGGTATAAACATTTAAGATTTTTCATTTTTCATATCAATGTTCATTCATGAGAAGAAAGTTTAATTTTCCTTGAGTGAATAAACATTTTCAACTCATGTGCTGTGTAAAGAATTTCATCCCATTCTGATGAAAATTCAAAAAATTATTACTTTTCAGAAGAAATAAATAATTCAAATTAATTGCAATATATTTATGAATTAAATATAACTTATCCTTGTTACCCTAGGTTGAATATTGTCGTTTCTAACTGTCAAAATGGGATAAAATTTATTACCGTCAGAACTTACTCTAGTTATAAACATTTATCGACTTTAGCCTATTAGCGTAGAAAGGGTGTGATTTTTTACACCCCCTAGCGATCGGCTATCACACTCCCTACTAAGGGGAACATTCACTCATCCCGGATAGCAAGTATCAGGGGGATTGAGCTCTGAGGTCTTCGGTGTTCTTCTTCTCCTGGGCCCTGGGTTGGTCGTCCTTCGTTTCTTGGTCCTGGATTTCTCGCTTGATGTCCTGCTAGTCGGTCTTGCGATATTTCCCTTCATGGTTGTTCCTGGTGTCCATCGTGACCTACAAACTTCCTTACCGTTCTAGCAGTACCGAGTAGTACTGCTTTTTGCATTATTTTGTAAAGGTTTTCATCCAAATCTAGCTCCTTGAGGTTGGACTTGAGGCTCTTAGGAATAATTCGTGTGGTTGATATGAGAAACATTCATTATTATTAATATTATTATTATTATATTGCTTACATCATGTCTAATCAGAATTTTTTTCGTTTCAGTTAGCAAACATGGCTGTAACTTACAATCCATTTACTATGATCAACAACTTTATGAACAAATACCAGGGTGAGTATAGATCAGTTTTAATTAACTGAATTTTCTGCCTAATCAATTTTGATTAATATTTACTGCTGAAAGAAACATTTCTCAATCGGAGATAACTATATTTCATTCAATGAACAATTTAATTTATCTAGTGAGAAAATGTTCAATCAAAAATTCAAAAATATTTATTATATTCAACATAAATTCATTTCAATCTGTCACAACTAATATTATATCTCACAGTATGTGTTGAAATTTTTATATCATTGCAACTGTAAGATTTCAAAAATTGAGAATGTAATATTCCAGTTGAAATTTCGACGGTTCTATGGAAGGTTCTCGCTAATTAATATTTTAATTATACAGTCACAAATTTAAATGTATTTTTTATTGCTTGGCGTAATAAATGCAAATTCATTAAACATTTGCAATAAAAACGTCGTTTTCTAGGTAATCAACAATTTATGAGAAATATCCTGAAATAGGTCGATCTGTTCTGTAATATCGTCGCAACGATAATCGAAAAAACCAGATGTAGAACATGTTAAAAAAAAATTGTAGAATTTTTGTTTTTATGTTTAAAAAGTCTAAAAAACCACTATTTGACCCAACAAATTGGGTGTTATGATAATTTTGGAATTCGATAATTTAAGTCAATTTTCAATTTTAATTCCTGCTCATCTCGAATATTTTTTTTTCATTTCAGATCCACGAACAGCCGATTGGATGTTCATGTCCAGTCCATTTTACACACTGGGGATGTGCTTGTCTTATGTTTACATAGTAAAGGTATGTTAATTTTCCTGAAACCAGTATATCAAAAAATTCATAACTATTCCTCAAATATTTCATAGTTTAAGTGAAATACAAATTTCTGAAGGAACGCTGTTTTATATTTCAGGTTCTTGGGCCAAAATTCATGGAAAACAGGAAGCCTTTTCAACTGAGGAAAATATTGATAGTTTATAATTTTCTTCAAGTTTTGTTCAGTGTATATTTGTTCCTAGGGGTGAGTACATATTGATGAATTGAGATTTTCTATATTCATTTCGAGTAAATCCAGAAATTATTGTCATTATAATAAACAAGAAAATATCAAAAGCTTTCATTCATTTTTAAACAAAGTAAGAATTAATTTTTCATTGATTTGTGCTTTCTGTAGATCCACCCAATTAAAATAAGACATTTTGTTGAATTCTTGGTTTGTTTCCTTGAATTGACGATAGAATTTTCATTGGAATTTCTTTTTTTTTATTTTTGATTTATGAATTTTTGCAAAATTGTGATATTTTGAATTCTTCAACGGCGAACAAAAAATGGAATATCATTTTTGAATACTTGGGGGTTGTAATGAAATACTAATTTTTAATTATTTCTCATTCAAGTTTATATTGAGTGCTCTTCTCTAATAATCAAAAATTACGTGTTAATATTATACTCAATCATCATAGAATATTATCAAAATTATTTTGGTGGAATGTTGAATAAGTTATAACATATTTTTATTTTTTCTTTATTAGATCGGTTTCAATGGATGGTTCACAGGAGAATATAGTTGGAAATGTCAGCCTGTAGATTATTCCTATAAACCCAGCACAGTTAGGGTGAGTTCTGTCCCCCTCTTCACTTATATTCTCATTATTATATAACTTTCTGTTTTTCAGATGGTACATCTCTCCTGGTGGTATTATTTCTCAAAATTCACTGAATTCTTAGATACCGTAAGTATTTAAATTTTGCTTATTTTAACTGATATTTCTAAAAAATTAGGTTTTCACTCACAGTCTCTGAAACAGAAATAAAGTTTTTTTAATTAAGATAGTGCTCCTGCAAAAATCTTGGCACTTATTTGTCAGGAGCTAATTGGTTTTGACATAATTGTTACCTAACAGAACAACTAAAAAAGAAATGAATGAATTTTAATCATTAATGTCAATTTTAATGCAAAAAAACATAATTCTGATTATTTACAAGGTTTTTAGTTTTATTGTTAGGCAACAATATTTTCAAGACCAATTTGCTCCTGACTAATAAGTGCAAAGATTTTCGCAACAGCACTTCATCTTAATTGAATTTTTTTTAATTATTTATGTTTCAGTAACTGGGATTGAAAAATCTTTAAAGTTTTTTAGAAATGCAGAATCCTCCCAGATTATATTTCAATCGATATTTTACTGATATATTTGTTTAAATTCGGATAAAATTTGTAATTGCCTTTTTTGCTCACCAGAGAATCTGTCTATTTATATTTTTTTCTGCAGAAAAGTTGAATGGAATATTATTTTATTATACCATTTAAATATGATATACGAAAAAGCATTTTTCTGATCGTTTATTTGGTAAAACTTGCATATCGTTATTGTCTATAATTCAGTATCTCATGAAACAATAGGTTTTTTTCAAAAATTATGTCTGGAATGGTTTGAATATTTTCACAAATTAAATCATTCAATGTCGATGAAATCCTGTGTTGTCCTTCGAAACTTTTAATTTGAAAAATATTATTGTTATTAATTCAAATCGCATAATTGAATGGAAAATTCGCAATGTATTCTTCTCTAACAGACTAATGCACTTTCCGACAAATGAATACATCAATCGTTTTGTATTACCTGTGGAAAAATTGATCAGGAAATGAACTTATATTGTCGGCAAAATTCGAACAATAAGAGGCAAATTAGGAGAAATTAACTTGAATAGAATTTCAGTAATTCATGGAATATTGATTTTGAAAGGAAGCAATATGTTTTCTTTGGAATTATGCATATTGAGAGAGCAAGGAGTCCAATTTTTTTCTTGTAAATTAATTTGGAATTTTTTTTCAGTTTTTCTTTGTGATGAGAAAGAAGTATGATCAAGTCAGTACACTCCACGTGATTCATCATGGTGTTATGCCCATGTCTGTTTGGTTCGGCGTGAAATTCACACCAGGTATATATAATTTTTTCATATTTTCATTTTTATTTATTATAAGCCTCATTCAATGAAAGAATTTTTTATGATACATATAAATAAAGACATAAAATGAAATGAAGATCTTGCAAAGAAAATTAAATCATTTTTTTTAAATTTTAGCATCACCTATTTGATATTTTTCCATTCTATACTATTGTCCATTGCTATCAGTATTGGAATTGGTTATACACATTTAGTTCATTCATTTTTTTGATTAATTTTTTTTCAGGTGGACACAGTACTTTCTTCGGTCTCCTAAATTCATTTGTTCACATAATTATGTACTTCTATTATATGCTCAGCGCTATTGGACCACAAATGCAGAAATACTTGTGGTGGAAGAATATCTCACCGCTCTTCAAATGGTAAGTTGAATCTGTAGATGTAGAGTAATTCCCAATTTTCAAGATTCATTAATAGACATCACACTGGAAAAATAATCAGTGGGTTTACATTTCCTTTGCGTTGGTACTTTTGATATAAATGGCAATACCGCAGCTCTGGAAATTTTCTAGATCGATAGAGCAAACCATAAAATACGCACGAACCTAACATTTTTCATAGAATTCGACCATTTTGAAAATGTATTTTATACAATACTAACGGACCCAACAGACGTTGTTCTGCTTACACAACAATTCATTCAATTCGATTCAGCCGTTTAGTTGCAGAATAGATTAAATACCTAGATAACAACTACATCGCCATCTGTTGATCTGATTCGTGATCATAAACATACGGGCATCAGGCAATCCAAAATACATTCATACATCAAAGGTTTAAAATTGTAAAATATGGCATAAGTAAAAATTGTTGTATAATATGTTAGTTCATACGTTGTTTCTGATTTAATTTTCGATTCACTCGATGTAACTTCACTTTTTTTTTCCAAATGTCAAAATCATTATAACCTATAAATATGTATTCTATGACTGTTTGATTGGTCGTAAGAAAAAGGAAAGCCTTTTATTTTTTTGAACAATTTTTTTTGAAAATATTTTGTTGTATAAACCTTGACTTAGCAATTATGAACACAACAAAAAAAGAATTATCCAATTTGGTGCAGCCGTTTGAAAATATTGCATTTTACGGTAACCATAGATCCTGTTTTATTAATGTAGATTTTTAACAGGTCCAATTCGTCGGTATAATGGTACATGCCTCCAGTTGTTATTCATTGACTGCAACTATCCACGTGCTTTCGTCTGGTGGATTGGAATGCACGCAGTGATGTTCTTCTTCCTCTTCAAAGAATTCTACAACAAAGCTTACCACGACAAAAAAGCGAAAGCCAAAATCGCCGCGGAGAAAAAAGAGTCAACCGTAGCAAATGGTCTAAACGGTGAAGTAAAATCTGGTAAAAGTGTTAGCGAATACTACGTCAATGGCACAACCGATGTACATCACAGAATCAAGTCGCAATGAAATTAGAAAATTGTTATTTATTAGATAGAAAATGGACTCTCAATACGTAGGCTGATATGAAGATGAGTCAAGTACAAGTTGCTCAATTAAAATAGAGGTTCAGGATTTTTTTCTATTAAAACTTAGGTGCTGAACATACCCCAATCACATACGTAGAATTTAGCGAACGCTACATACCATCTTCAAAAAAAAATATTTTCAATTGAATCGAACATAATAAAATAGTTAAACGAAAAATAATTGTTGACAATTAAACTTCAATAAACAACATAATACATCACAATACCTAAGTCAATAAAATTGTTAGTAGATTGATCTTTATGGTGATTTATTGAAATAGTTTTTCACACAGCCAGTATAGTAGGGTTTCATTCAAATGTGATAAAAACATGTTTGTGTAGATGGAGCAGAAAGTAGGTACCAACTGCCATATGTTCGAATTTTAGAAATTTGAAATTTTATGACTAAATCTTCCATTCGAATTATATCATATTTGGTTATTTATCTCACTATCATTCCATTTGAATTTTTTCTGATTCAGCAAATGACATATTTTATTGTTTGGAGTGGAATAGTTACACGGGTGCTATACAATTACATTTTTTCCTATTTGTATTGTTTCAAAAATTTTAAGGAGGATTACGGCTTTATATATGCAGTTTTACTTAATGTTAAATATTAAAATAGTGTAGTTAATTTTATTTGTTGTAAATATTTTTATACATAATGTGAAATAAATTAAATGAGAATTGAATTTATGTTGTTGTATTTTTTGCCCAGTTTTTGTTTGAAATTGATCAAACATATTGCTGAATAAAGCAGAAAATGTACCCGGAAAACAACTGAAAAGTCTTGACGCTGATAAATCTAGGAAAATGAATGTTTTTTGCCCTGAATGCAAAATTCAATTCTATCATAATCTAACTCTAACCTATTAATATCAACAACACTATCTAATAAGAAAAATTGGGCTTGTAGCAGTTAAGTGTGAAAAAGAAATGAGAGTATATTCTTATGCAATTTCGAAAATACAAAATAAAGGCAGCTGGTAAAACTATTGTATAACCTTATACAATGGTGAAACTATCTCTTATAAAGTGGTGCAGTATTTTTTTTCATCGAAAAACATAAAAGTTTATATGAAAAACTAAAAACCATTAAAATAGATATACAGAAATTTCTATTGATGAATAAAGAAGAAACATTAAGAATTAAAAAATCGAAGTAGATATATATTTGTTTTATTCAGAAAAATATGTTATAAAATTTGATATTTGGTTCAAACAAAGAATATTTTCGGCGAAACAGACAAATGAAAATACATTCAGCAGATTAGTATATGGATTCACAAAGTAGGTAATAAGGAACATTTATTTCAAATATAATCACTGCTTGGTTTAATACTGTAAATGCATTATTCGTAGAATTTTAATCTAAATGAATTTCAGTAAAAAACTTATCGGTAGGTTTATATCAACATCCTGCAATTTTTTATGATTGTAGAGTACCATCAATATCGAAGATATCACAGTAGAGAATGAAAGACTTGACAGGAAAAATAAAAAATTACAATTTTAAATCAAGCATGATGAATATGAAAATGAAATAATTGAGCAATTGTCGAAGAGTCAAGAGAACCACTGTGAATTTGGAAATACTTATATCTTAATAACCAAAATTTCGAACCCATGAGCGTCGATAAAGACAAGGGTACTGGGCATTACCCCCTGCTCCAAAAGCCACTTAATTTTTTCTCACAGAATGAAGAGAAAGTATTAAATTGCCATAAAAAATTGATATTTCAATATCTTATCAAAAATATTTTCAACTTTACTATACCTCCCCAGAAAAAATGATATACCTCCCTAAGAAAAACACTATCGACGCTCATGCCTAATCCACAACTATTAAAATAAAAGTGAAGGTTTTTTTGTGTAGAATATTTTGAGCAATATTGTATAGATTATTATTCATTACTGGTACATAAGTAGTTACTAACTAATATACATTAGGGTACATGACTAGGTTTAAAGTTAACTTAATCTTTATTATTTACAAAAGTTACATCTACAGTTCCTCACTTCATTTTGTACGTGAACAATCATTCTGTAGAGGAAAATACATCATAAAAAACATTAACCACCGCATCACATAAAATAATAACTGAGGTAACTACAGAATTAATCAAACAAATGCTTCAAGATGCTTCATCTTGGATAAATAAGCTAGGTATACATGATGTATCATTTCAAGTTGTACATTATTTTAGCCTTAGTTTTCTGTCATCAAATAAAACACTAGATTCATTGAATTGCTATTTTGCCAATGAGCTAAAAACGTATAGGTTTTGTTTTGGCTTCACAAATTGAGATTTGAAAAAATCTGTGTAGAGTTAGATCAAGAATTACTGGATAGTAGTAATAATCTAAGAAATTTCGTTGAATAAGTTTTGGTATTATATCAAATTGCTCACTTTTTCCTGAGTTTAGAATTGACAGATTAGATAGCCAGAACAATGTACAAAAACCGATTTAGCAATTGGCAAAAAAAGTATTTCCATGAAAATTTTAAAACCAATTTTCATGAATCATTGAGCTCAGAGATACAATCTCTTTTTGGCAGCCTCTATAAACTAATATTTACTTTGGATAACCTGAAATATTCAAAATATAAAACCTCAAACTGTATTAATTACAAACTTAATCGATTTTGTTGTTGTTATTGATGCTCTTCTTCAGATTTTTCTGTTCCTCCTTCTTATAGGCCTGACGGTAGAAGTTAGAGAATAGGACGAAGAATATTGTTGAATGAATCAACAACAAAGGTCCTATGAATCTTGGGTATCCACAGTCTGACCAAAGCAATTGTGCTGAATGAATGAACACGAGGAAGAACTGCGACTGTAGAAAAAGAATGAAGTTTTTATCAGAAATAGGAAGAAAACGATACAATACAATAGATAGTCTGAAACGAAACCAATATACAATAAACAAATGTGAGGTACTTAGGGAGATGATTCCTCGATGAAAATAAACAGGGGTAGTTCATATAATTTTTTTTTAAATCGACCTTCTTTCCAAGATACAGCTTTTGGAAGGCGATGACGAGCTGACAGTTTTTGATATTTTTTACGGCTTCTTAAAAACACTGAGTCATAAAACTATACATAATATGAAGCTACACTAAGTAGATGTTACTCACACAATTTTTTTAGATCTCATAACTTTATAATTAGGGGTTGAAAATAACAACCCCTTATGATTTTCCTGCAAAAAGTCTCTTGGAAAACTTCGATATAGTCGATACTTTCCTCTCAAAAATAAAAACTTACAAGAAGTTATGATCACTGTTCATTCCATTTCATCGTATGTTCCATTGAATGAATATTCTTAGATATTGTTTATGCTCAAAATATGTTTTGTCAATTATGCTTATTAATCGAAAGAGAGTTCTATTTGTGAAATTAAAATATTACGGATATAATTTTCTTCCGGAAATTAGTTATTAAACCTTCAGAAAGATTTTTTAGAACTGCTTATAAATTTTTATGATTTTTGAGAAAATTATCGACTGTATCGAAATTTTGCAGGATACTTTTTTCTCGAGAATTAAATGAAAAACCATAAAAGAATTTTATTTTTCGAAAATTTACCCCACAAAAACCATTTTTGAAGTAAAATCATAAGGGGATGTTATTTTCAATCCCTTAAATAAAATTATGGGATAAAAAAAAATTGTGTGAGTAATATCTACTTAATGAATAATATTATGTATAATTTTATAACTCAGTGATTTTTAGGACTACTAAAAAAATTAAAAACTATCATCGCCTTCCAAAGGCTGTATCTTGGATAGGGGGTCGATTTCGAAAAAAAAATTATATGAACTACCCCTGCTTATTTTCATCGAGGAATCATCTCCCAAAGTTCCTTTTATTTGTTTACACCCTGTATAGGATGTCTGAAGATGTTTCATACGAAAATCGTCTTTCAGACAAGGTAGAAAATTCAAACAAAAAGTATTTTAAATGGTATCTGCACTTCGTATCAGAATAGGTCGTTAGAATATTGTTTCTAATTCCTTTTTTCATATTTTTGTTAATCATGAAATGTCAGAAAAATGCGAATTATAAAGGTTTATGAAGCTATTTGTAATGGTGAAGTTTACCTCTGATTCGATATCACGGGCTTATTTTCATTTGAGAAAAAGTACTTACTAATTGAATGGTAGTGATATATTTTTTCCACCATAGATATTTTTGGTATTCAGGTCCCATCGCAGAAACCATGTAGTAGAAGTACATCATGACATGTACGATGTTGTTGATGAGGTTTGAGAAGGTTCCATGTCCACCTGAAAAACATGGAATATATAGTTTTTAAGTTTTCTAACTAGTCAAAAACTTCGCACTTATAGATTGTTCAAACCAAAAATAGTGAATGCAGGCTATTTCTGATATCTGATGACAATTAATCGATAGGCATATATTTCTAGAGATTTCAGGAAAAAAATCATTTCATAGCGATTATGAAAGGTTTTCCAATAAGAGGTGTTATTATGACATTCAAAGAAAAATGCCATTCTTCAATATAAATGATCGAATGTTTATTTCATTATAAAGAAGAAGCTATGCCGTTAATAGTGTAAAATAACATCAGGCAAATGACCACCACGACCACGCTTACAGGACCATATCCTTTTAATGAAATTTTCCATAACCAAATCGCTTCCCTATGTTCCCGATAGCCTCACGAATTCCATCTTTGAGGTCTTGAATCGACGCTGGGCTATTGGCGTAGACCTGCTCCTTCACGTGGCCCCAAAGGAAGAAGTTGCAAGATGTTAAATCACAAGATCTCGGTGGCCAATTGTGATCACCTCTTCGAAAGATAACACGGTCCGATCAATGGTTTCTTTGCTTGTGTGGCACGTAGCGCCGTCTTGTTGAAAGTAAACGTTGTTCAGATCAATACTATTCAATTTCGGCCAATAAAAGTTCATGAATCATCTCTCGACAGCGCAATCCATTCAATCTTCAACGCTTTCGACTACAACAGCAATATTCTCGGCAGTTCTTGAGCGACGTGCACGGATTTTATTCTTCACGCCACTAGTTTGCCCCAACAGCTCGAATTTTTCCACCAATTTCTTTATTGCGGTCTGACAAGGTGCTTCACGATGACCCAAAAATGTTCGAGTTTTACGAACCGTCTCTGCCAAATTTTCACCATTTTTAATGTGAATTTTAATAATTTCAATGCGTTTTTTTAATAAGGGTGTAGTTTCTTCTTGTCAAATGTCAAAAAATGACAGCCTCAAACGTGCCAACTACCGAAATAGCAGGCTATTTAAAATAAAACCTCTTATTAGAAAACTCTTTATTGAATACAATTATTTCGTCACAAAATACGCCATATTCTACTCAACCTCCACCCGAAAAAGTTTTTCAGGCAATTTCCCAACTGTAAGAATGATAATAATAATCCTACTGAAGAATTAAATTGTTTGAAACCCGTTAGAAAGTTCATTCGTCAGGTTGTGCAGTATGATTCTTTTTAGAACCGTGTATTGTCGCAACATCGAATTCATGGTTAGCTCTTTGATTTCATAAAACTAAACGATAAAATTCATCATGGTTGCGACATTCTGCACTCATAGCTCTGCGGAGCTGAAAGGTCGTTCGCTCATTGTTATGATCTCGTGAAAGGATTGACTTAGGTATTCGAATACTACGCCATAACATATGTTTATGCACCACTGACCACGATCAGGAACCGCATAATATTAGTTTTGTCTGTATTTTGTGTAGAATCCTACCCCGAAGAAAAGGCTTGATTCCATTCCATTCTTTGCCACTAAATTCAATAAGATACACCCTGTACACAGGGTGTCTGTAAACAAATTCGATGAAAATAAGCAGGGGTAGTTCATATAAATTCTTTTCGAAATCGACCCCCCTTCCAAGATACAGCCTTTGGAAGCCGATGACGAGTTTGACAGTTTTTAATTTTTTTACTGCTCCTTAAAAACACTGAGTCATACAACTATACAGAATATGAAACACTGAGTAGACGTTACTCACACACATTTTTTAGATCTCATAACTTCATTTTTAGGGGTTGAAAATAACAACCCCATGTGATTTTTGTTCAAAAATTGTTTTCGTGTGATAGATTTTAGAAAAATAGAATTCTCTTTTGGTTTCCCATTCAATTCTGGAGAAAAAAGTCTCTTGGAAAATTTCGATACAGTCGATACTTTTCTCGGGAAAAATAAAAACTTACAAGCAGTTATGATCACAGCCTTCCAAAGGCTGTATTTTGGAAGGGAGGTCGATTTCGAAAAAAGTTTATATGAACTACCCCTGCTTATTTTCATCGAGAAATCATCTCTCTCGCATTTGTTTACAGACACCCTGTATTATAGCATTTTTAGAAAACTCGTAGCTTACTGAATGTTTCTTGTTTCCTTTCTCTAGCCATAGTGGTTTTCGAGCTTTTCGTGCAAACTATACCTCTAATTAAATATTCAACTTCGGTTCTTAGCATCACAGAGAACTGAAATTTTCGGCATACCTAGATCATTATCAATAATTGTCGTATCATTTTCGTATGATGAAATGTGTTTCAAATCATAAAAAAATCGTCCAAATATCGAAGGCTTTATTGATTCATAAAAAACAATGAAAATTGCATTTTTTCAAATGGAATAAGGTCCCGTAGGTATAAAGGGTTTTCCTATAAGAGGTGTTATTTTGAAAAGCCCGATGTTTCGGTAGATGTCACGTTTAAAATTGTCATTTTTTGGCATTTGACAAGTGGAAACTACACGCCATTAATAAAAATGGAACGATATACGCTTCAAGAACGCTTTGAAATTATTAAAATTCACTATAAAATGGTGAAAATTTGGCAGAGACGGTTCGTAAAACTCGAATATTTTTGGGTCATCGTGAAGCACCTTGTCAGACTGCAATAAAGAAACTGGTGGAAAAATTCGAGCAGTTGGGACAAGTTAGTGATGTGAAGAATAAAACCCGTCCACGTCGCTCAAGAACAGCCGAGAATATTGCTGCTGTAGCCGAAAGTGTTGAGGAAAACCCAGGTTTGTCCATTCCTCGTCGTTCTTTAGAATTAGACATTCCACAAACGTCATAATACTGTATTTTGGATAGTATTGATCTGGATAACGTTTACTTTCAACAAGACGGCGCTACGCGAAACACACGCAACGAAGCAACTGATCTTTTGCGGGAAAAGTTTCCGGATTGTGTTATCTCTCGAAGAGGTGATCACAATTGGCCACCCAGATCTTGTGATTTAACACCTTGCTATTATTACTACTACTATTTCCAAATAACACCTCTTATTAGAAAACCCTTTACATGCATCTCTTAGTACTGAATTCTGAATGTCCATATACGAAACTACAAATTTGCCCATTTTAGTACGTCCAATGTTAACTGAGATAGCTCTGTACCCTGTACATTACTTGTATCATCACTTTTTGACGCCCTTGGAGACTTGGATTCTTGTGAAATTCCTCGCTAGTAAGTTGCGCATTTCTACCCATTTCGCCGCGTTGCTCAATATTTCAGATAATATGATATCTCGCAGAAGGTGAACTGATGATTAAAACATGAGAAAGTCCTTTCCAAGTGAAGAACAGATATAGCTGTTCGATATAATCGCAGCTGGTCAGTGTGAAATAATACAATTAAATGAAATCATATTCGAATAGATTGCGTATACGACTTTTAAATTACTCGTAAATGAAAAATGTTAATAAGTTACCTATTGCGAACGGTTCTGGTCGTTTCCTAACAGATTAGTTGGAAATGGGATTTACGACATTTGTAGTGAGTAATAGCATAATTTATGCCGATTTTTGGGAACCACCGTAATTGATATAGTCCGAGAGCTGGCACGAATTTTTGGGTAGGTATTTGAGGCAAGCTGAAAACTTGTCAGATGCCTCTCCTATTATATCCCAACTCGGGATTGCAGATCTGGCTAGTGAGTAGCGGGGCTAAATCAACCCCTGCATTTTTAATGGCCTGGCAGGTAGAAAGCCCTACCGAAATGATCTGTCTTTTTGGGAATCTTATTTTCTAGTTATAAGTAACACTCCATTAAAATTTCAAGCTGCCAAATAATTTAATCGGGGTTTTAACATTGCCAGACGCGTGCAAAAATATTTTGCAAAAAATTATAAAAAATGTTTTTGAGGCAGCTTGAAATTTTAATGGATTGTTACTTATAACTAAAAAATAAGATTCCCAAAAAAACAGATCATTTCGGTAGGGCTTTCTACCTGCCAGGCCATTAAAAATATAGGGGTTGATTTAGCCCCGCTACTCACCAGCCAGATCTGCAATCCCGAGTTGGGATATAATAGGAGAGGCATCTGACAAGTTTTCAGCTTGCCTCAAATACCTACCCTAAAATTCGTGCCAGCTCTCCTACTAATATTGAAGGTGATAATAACTGGAGTCGACGATTGTTTTCGTTCACACTTTTGGAGCTCTTGTTTCCAATTTTGTATCTCTGTAATGGGCATTTGCTGAAAAAAATCATTTTAGGAATAATGGAACCTCAGAAAATCATGGCGATTATCTGTTTTTTGTTTCGTACTCAAGTTTTCGAGAAAAAAATTTAAATCATCCAAATAAACAAGCGAATTCAAACAAATTCGGTAAATTTAATTATTATCTTTCGCTATATTTTATGATAGAGGGTTTTCCATTAAGAGGTGTTATTTTGATATTCAAAGAAAAATGCCATTTTTCAATATAAATTATCGGATGTTTTTTTCATTATTGCAGGACCATATCCTTTTAATGAAATTTTCCATAACCAAATCGCAAAGTGGCTGCCCTATGTCCTCGATAGCCTCACGAATTCTATCTTTCAGGTCTTGAATCGACGCTGGGCTATTGGCGTAGACCTTCTCTTTCACGTGGTCCCAAAGGAAGAAGTCGCAAGGTGTTACATCACATGAACGACGAGTAATTGACAAACCTGGGTATTCTTCAACGTTTTCAAAATCTCGGTGGCCGATTGTGAACACCTATTCGAGAGATAACACAGTCCGGAAACTTTTACCGCAAAAGATCAATGGTTTCGTTGCTTGTGTGGCACGTAGCGCCGTCGTGTTGAAAGAAAACATTTTCCAGATCAATACTATCCAATACACAGTGTTATGACGTTCGTGGAATGTCTAACTCCAAGGAACGACGAAGAATGGACTAACCTGAATAAGCATCGTAACCTGAAAATTTTATGTGAGCTGCTATTCTTTCTGATGATAAGACCTGTAGTTTGTTTTCCTAATCGATAGAGCTCTCTCTAACAGTCCTGACTTAACACCATTTTGGGGACATTTCAATGGGGATATTAAATTCAGAATTGAGGCAGAAATAGAAAAAAATGTTAGGGAAAACCCTTCAAAAACTTACCAGCGAGGAATTTTACAAGAATCCAAGTCTCCAAGGGCGTCAAACTGTGGTGATACAAGTGCAGGAACGTTATCTGACTATCCTTCTTTCTCAACACGAAGAATAGAGTGTCCGCGAATTCCGAGAGTTTGGAGATGTAGTACCACCAGCATAAAGTAGCCATCTGAAAAATACAGGAAAAAATGATCATTATGTTCCTTGTAGTTTCATCAAATTTGACCACATATTTGGACAAATTTCAAGCGGCGATTATACGAGTGATTTACAAGAAAAAATATCATACACATGGTCAAAATCAGTGGCGCAGACAGGATATTGTTTTGGGGAGGGCTGCACTGAACAGTTTTTGATGACACAACAAATAACGGAAGTTGCAAAAAATAAAAAAGAAAGAAATAACGAAGAAATTCATCTTTGGGGGGGCTGCAGCCCCAACATTTCTTGATATCACGAAATATTTAGAGTTTCCTCTAAAATTATCATTATTCAGTTTTCCTTGTAGTCTCATCAAATTTGACCACATATTCGGAAAGGTTAATAAATTTGTCACAAGATAAAAGAGTCTGTGTGCTGAAAAAACTCTTATTGCGGGCGTGGTAAGGAGATGAATATCACCATTCTGAAGTTAACAAAATTAGTCCTGTTTTTTCAATGGTTTTTTCGATAGAAAATTAAAGATTATGCATACGTTTTCTTTCCAGTTAAAATACCTCATTTAGTGTATTTCGAATGACATATCAACGTTTGTGTTAGCTGCTCATCCTCCGCCACAATATCATGGCTAACATGATAGTAACGATAAATTCCAAAAATTCCGAAATAAAATTCGTTTCAATCCTCCGAACTGGCTTTCTAACAGGACATTGTCATCTTAGGACGCGTATGATGAGAATTGGCTTAACATAAATTCATGAGTGTAGATTTTATGGTTCCTCTTGTTCACTTTTTTTCTACAGGAAAATCAAAGAAGAAATGTGGATAAAGCCTCTCAGATACTGGAGCTCGCTGAAGAAATTAGAAGGGAGCTGTAGCGTAGTTGCGAAACGAATAAGACTTACCCTGAGTGCTTTGTCATTGTTGGAGTAATCCACTGGTTGACATTTATAACTGTAGTCCCAAAACCATCCACTCATAAGGTGCTGGAAAATATTCAAATGATTTAATATCCGAATGATATATGAACTGGGGAAATAATTAAATACTAAGTGAAAAAAGGCTAGCCTAAAAACTTTTCTACGAATTTTATTCGTTTGAAGTTGCTAAAGTTTATCTACTAATGATTGAGCTATCCTAAAACATTCCTACAAAATTTTTTCAGGACAATTTTGTCATCTGAAATAATTTTAATTTAAAAGAAGTAAACTGCAAAATCTATTCTGTTAATAAACTGTAAGTATAACCTTTAAGTCGATGTATTTCAAGATCAATATAAAGAGACATAACAACTACTTCCTTATGTAACCAAGATCTAATGGCTTCTTTTAGCTTCCGTATACAACTTTCTATTCAAGGACGTAACAACTGTGTTACAGACAAGGTCAATTGCAAGGACACGGCGGTATTATGAAATAGCTGTTAACCGTCAAGTTGATATTTACGATACATCATCCATTCATTGAATAATATTTTTTTAGGTATGATTGACTCGAATCGATTGAACGATTAAGCATTTCATGATCTTGAAATTGATCTATTTACATAAATTTTTCAGAATTCTCATAAAAATTAAATTTAAATTTTTGCATGAACATTCAGTATGAAAATCTTCACCCTCAAAATAAATTTCACTTGAATCAGATATTTCGTTGTGGAAATATCAGGTTTTTTAATATTCTACAAAATTCCTTAAGAGGCTTAGTATGAGTATCTTGCATTTGGCCGCAAAATTTCATTTCGATCGGTTTTATTCTGTCTGAGATATTGAGAAACAAAAAAGTGAAATAGGTGAACTTTGCTAAAGAATCGAAGCGATTTTTATTTTTGTAAAACTCAACCTGGACTATTTGCATAGTAAACCTTCGATATAGATACTAATATTATCAAAATGGTCATTTTCTATCGAAAACTTTCCATATACATACTCTCTTCTACCTATTCGCTACGATAAATTACAAAACAAGTATTTATGCACATGTTGATTGAATCAATAAGTGTACTAGGAATTAATTATAATATTTCGCGTTCACATACGCACGAAATATCTAAGTAATCATATTATTATTACAGGTTTCTAATAAACAACCTCGTGAATTAGCTCACTTTTTACTGATTGGCCATCAAGTTATTTTGTAGTATGTAACTAGCATTGATTTGTCTAGTTCAAGTGCATTGCAACCTTAACATTAGAGGTTTCGGATATGAATCTTGAAAAGGTTATGAGTGATTGATTCTTGAGTTCCTCAATAACTGATAATTATGACGTGACATTCGTGACAATATAATGTTCAGTAAGCTCAGTTATTCAGCTATCTTTTACCAGTTGACTGCTATAAAAATACCAATAATTTTTCACGTTTTTTGCCACCAATTGTAACGCTGGAATATGCGAAATTTCAGGGTTCTCTTTATAATCAAAAAAATTCAAAAAAAATCTAAACTTTTCATTAGACAAAAATTAACCTCGTTAAAAAATTATGCAAACAATGGACACCGATCAAACAGTGTTTAAATCATCGAGATATAATAGAGAAGAGACGGTGTGACAATTGAGTAAGGAAAAATAGTACCACTGGGCGGGGTTATGTCGATGACCAATATGGCAGAAAGTTGAGGGTTGAATTAAGTTGCGAGTTTTTTCTATTCACAAATTTCACCCAAAAAATAGGACGTGTTGGGTCTTTAGGAATCCTGTTCAAATAAGGTCAATTGAATATCAAATGAACATTTTTTCTCCAGGCGATAATATACACATATAAAAAGACCTACTAGCAAAAATTTCGAATGCGGATCTGTTCAGTACTCATCCCTACCTGTGATATGTTTTTCCTCTAATATTTTTCTTATCTGTCCCTCCTCTGCTTGAAGAAAGCCTTACAGTGCACGGTTCAATTTTATTGTATATTATTGAACAGAAAAAATGACAATTCAACTAGAAACAGGCGCAAGAATCACAATTCCTCCAGAAAATTCAACGATTGTCAATTTTGACGTTAGGTAGTAGTAATAGGGCGCATCTGATACCATGCTTATTTCAATGATGGCAACTCTATACTATCCTATCTCTAAGGTTTAAATAAACCACAAAAAAACCACATCGAGATACAAATTTAAAATATATTTAGCTGACCGATACTTTTTTCGAAAAATACCAAAATTGCTTCGATTCTTTTCCGTGTTCTTGAAATGTTTCAACATTTAGCTGTGTTGAATTGTTTTTGTAATTTTTCGACAAGATTAATTCCCAGATTGTTGATTGTTTCTTTTCAAGACTTTTCATTCCTCTTTCACCTGTTAAACTTCAAGACGCAATTAAGGTCTTCTATATTATACTAATTCTTATACAGGATGTTATCAACATACATACTACCCTATCAGAATGATTTGCAGAACCGTAAAATTTCAAGAATGTATACCATACAATTGTTAATTTTTTTATAATTTTTTTAAGAGAGTTACTTACCTCGTACAGCATGAAACAACTATATAACACTTGTGCACCGTTGTACAATATGAGAACTTCCCTCAGTTTGTATGGCTTCCTATTTGCCATCATTCTGGGTCCAAGAAATAGTATAACATAGATATAGGTCAAAACCATGAGTATTGTTGGTATTGGACTCTGCATAAGAGGCCAATCGGATGTTCTTGGGTCTGAAAATCATCGAAACATCGATTTAGAATGGAATGGAGTTTTCAGAACAAAGATTTAATAATTGATACCTCGAATAAAGTTCCTGGATTTGATCTTCCATTAAGGAGAATATGGACTGTTCTTAATCGTATAACAACAGGTCATGGACGTTGGAATAGTATGCTTTTCAAACGGAATTCAGATGAGAGTCCTAGTTGCGAATGCGGAGAAACAGAGGAGACTATAGAACATCTGATAAATAATTGTACCATATATAAATTTCAGGATGGCTTGAGAGCCATAAATGAAATAACCGAGTCGTTTTTGAATTGGGTTGTCAATTTTGAATCGATTTAATAGAGTTTCATTAATTTTATTTTTCTTTTTTTTCTGCTTCGATTTTTTTTGTTCAGATTCAGAATTTCGAAGGCATCTTGGAGAGGATTATCGTAGATTTTGTTGGACTCAATGGAGAAGAAATCCTTTAATATTCAAATAGTTTTTGAGTTTTATTTTTGTAAGAACGGCGAGACGGGGTTTTTTCTACTGACATTTTTCCCTGAGCTCTGGTATCATACGAAAAAGTGTTTTGGTATCCCGTTTTGAACTAACCTCAGTTAGGGATTTTTATTTTTGTTTTATGTATTGTGTTATGTAAGCTATTGATTTCAAAAGAATATATATTAGGGAGTTGTAAAGGATACCTTGTGATCGTAAACATTTTTTTTCAATGAAGAAGTTACATATGATTAAAACTTCCCAAAAGTATCATGTAGTCATCTCCAGGCATCTGTAGACAAATATAAGAATGTATGAAAATAGTAATTAAATGAACAATGATAACAACTTTTCTCTTGTATTATCTGTTGTTTTTTCTGATAATTTAATGACGTTTTCATACATTTTTATATTTGTCTACAGGTGCCTGGAGATGACCCTACTTTTGAGATGGTTAAAACATTATGTAACTTTTTCATCGAAGAAAATTTGGAGCAGCCACGATATATCTCTTTCATTTACAATGGAATTCGATCATTTGTAGTTTCTCGATCATTTTTGGGTTGGCTTGGCCTGCCCTGGCGAGCCGTCACTGAAACAAGAGAGCTAATAGGAAAAGACATGCCTCGTATTATTCCTCGCTACTATAAGAGCAATTTTTTAAGTTCATTCGAGTTCTTACCAAATATTACGTTCAAATAAGAGGTATATTTGTTTCATTAATAATTACGCGCACGAACTCTCATTATTATACCAAGGTCTGAGCCAGCAATTGGAAGACAAACATGCTCTCGTCTTAACAATTTTTTTTATCTACATGACTACACATTAAATTATGAAAATGAATTCGGTTGTTAACCAATGAAGTTTCAACTCGGAAATAAATGTCAACATTGCTTTACTTTTTTCTCAACGTCATTCATTCATTCTCCAATATTTTAATATTTTGGTTTCACAATCGATGGTTGATCGAATAGATGTTTGAAAGAAATTATATGTTTATATTTCCTGCAAAAATTAACTATGTTTCCTTGCATTGACACCAGGGCCTTTCCCTAAAAAGCTGTCAAACCTTTTCTCATGTACAGAGTGTCCCATAACTAATGCAAATAAATTCAGCTACAGATTTTCAGGACTATATCAGAGGCACCTATTTTCTATTCTGCCAAATGTCCCCTCTTTCGAAGTTATAGCACTCTGATTTCTCTCAGATATCGATTGAAATATAATCTGGGATGATTCGGCATTTCTGAAAAACTTTTTAGGTTTTCACTCCCAGTCTCTGAAATAATTAAAAAAAATAATTAAGATGAAGTGCTTCCGCGAAAATCTTTGCACTTATTTATCAGGATAAAAAAACACACAATTCTTTTTTTAGTTTTACTGTTAGGAAACATTTTTTTCAAAATCAATTTGCCGCTGACATATTAGTGCAAAGATTTTCGCAGGAGCACTTCATCTTAATTAAATTTTTTAATTAATTCTGTTGCAGAGACTGGGAGTGAAAACCTGAAAAGTTTTTTAGAAACTCTGATTTCTCCCCTGTACATTGTTCACATTTCACTGCGAATTTAAGGTCTATCTATCTATTGTGCTCGAAATCAAAACTTTAATCAACACCAAAATACTCTTCAACTTTTCACTTTGCACTCTGCATTCTGACAAATTTCAAAAGTGAAAATTAGTTATGTTGTACAATATTTCTCCCAACATTTAGTTTCTGAGGAGTACTTTCCACTATGCACTTGACTTTTCACTTTGTATTTTTCGATTTTGAATGCGTTTGGTGCAACTTAATTCATTTGAAAAGTGAAAAGTGCAAAGTGAAAAGTTGCAAAGTATTTGGTGCAATAGGCCCCAGTTCTTCAAAAAGGCTAGATCCGTTCGTTTTTCTTGTATTCCCGTGAACGTCACTCCCATAGACAAAGGTCACACCTCAAATTCAAATGAATACCCGAAAATAAAGATATAATCCTGATTTAATTGATTATTTTTACGGGATTTTTATTTCTGATTCATCGTAAGGTTGAATCATTTCAAGCGTATTCTCCCTAATTATTATTTTTTTATTCGATTGCCACTTACACACATCGTTGGTTTTGCTTGAAATTATTCCGAACAACTAACAATTTGTGATTAATGACAAGGAACACTGATTAAACTTACCGCTTATTCTATCCAGGATTGTATGATATTTGTCCACTGCCAAATTGACGAATCCAGAAATATCCTGAAATGAAAATCAAGGTGAATTTTAGGGCATGGTCAATGTGAATATCGTAAAAAGCTTTTGAAAATCCAAACACTGTCAATTCAATATTTTAACTTTTTTTAGCGTTGTTGATCTAATACAACAAAAAAAAAGTCGCCCATGAAACAAAACCCAGTGAGTTAAAATTCCCAATTTGAGAGAGTCCAGGCGTGGTTATGTAACTGGCTCAAAAATTAGTGCTATCATGATCTTCTTCTTTCCGTTCCAGAATATTCGGCAGAAATAAAAAAAATATCACGTCATTGGTATTTCCCTGGTAATGTTCTAGAACATCTAAAAAAGACTATTTGTAGGCGATTGACTACATGAAGTTCAGTGTATCATGAATGAAAAATAATCATCAGATAAATCAAATTATATATGTAATTGTTTTTAGATTGTTTAAATACTTACTTAAGATATAATTGGAGTAACAGATTACTCTCATCTTATTTTGTATGTTTGTAATATTTCAATTAATGTTGATAAAGATCGAAGGATTCTAATTGGAAAATAATTGAATATGCGAATAAGAGAAGAGCGACTTTTATAGAGTTTTGGACTACGGTCGATAATTTTCGAAATAAAATTAAAGAATACCAAATAATAAAATCTGAGGTTTTCGAGTTATGGACAATTTAAATTTTGATAGTATGCCAATAAGAAAATTTCGAGGAATTCGCTACTTCAGAAACTCTGCGACATATTCTCTGAAATTTTTACAGCTCAGAATAGATGCAGATCCTATCTATACACCCAAAATGTAACGAAATCAAGTACAATTGAAACAAAACTAAAAAAATTCCGCTCATAATACAATAAAGAACAAAATACACTAATAACATTCAAAACAAGCCATCAACCAGTCTATCTGACTTGAATTTTGTATGATTTTTTGCCAATTTCATAGGTTACTAACCTGTGAATTGCAATAATCCTATTCCGAATGAGTAATCTGTAAATTAAATAACCTTGGATTTTCAGTTATGAACAACAGTTTTTATATAGGTACTACAATTAGTTCAGGTCAGTTTTATGAAGCCTAAATTGAATCATCTAAAGATATGAGAGGTTTTTTTGAAGTGCCAAGGAAGAGGGTATTCCCATGTTTTCGTCATTTGATTCAATTCAAAAAGTGCTCATCTATCTTCTAAAATTACTGGTACTACTTTTTTGAGCCAGTTATATAACCACGCCTGGCCTCTTAAGGTCTTCTTCAATGTCAATCATTCACAGAAGGACTATAGTTGTTTTAAGAGTATAGAAACATTGATTCACAGTTAAATAACAGAAAAATATTTATTTCTGACTACCCCCCTCTATTCCATACACAAATAATAAGAAATATTACATCTATGTGTGTCCTATTACATTTGAAGTACATATTTCAACTGACCTCACTTCTGATGTTAGCAAACATATTTCCTTGCAATCCAGGCGATACCTGAATATATGAAACCCACATTTAACCTTACAATTTGTTAAATCTCGCTGGATTTACCCTTTTAAAATTGAGATAATGATCTACCGGATCTAACCTCCGAAATCTATTAATTTATTCAAATCGATTGCGGTATATTTGTGCCTCGTAAGAAGGTTATTTTTACAGTGAAGGATCTCTTTGGTAATTAGAGTAAAGGTAATAAATTTTATGTTACATCGACTTATCTTTCAGATGGAATCAAATGCTTGCGAAAATTAAGAATGTGTTAGGCGTACCATGACATGACAATGTTTTTAGCAGATAAAAATTTGTGGTGATTATGATTTTGAATTTGAGAAATATTTGCCAAATTATTCGCTAAAGAAATAATAGTGTTTATATCAATAGCAAATGGCTGAATTTAGGAAATGTTGGAAGAAACAAAGATCTACCAAATATTCCATAAAAGTGCTGATGCCTTTTTTTTTTGGAATATCATTATAACTTGTACTTTGGTATATATTGTAATGTGGACACCGTTTGTGCCCCGAAGTGATAAAAAAAATAAATAAAATAATAATTTGATATCTGCAAATCTTATGAACCTACTACTCCTGGAAGAAAGAATATTTGCTCATTGACCTATCAAAAACTAACGTACCCAACAGACGTTGTTCTGCATACACAAAAATTCATCCAATTCGATCCAGCCGTTTAGTTGCAGAATAGATGAATAACCTAGATAACGACTTCAACGCCATTTGTTGATCTGATCTGATTTGTGATCATAAACATACGGGCATCAGGCAATCCAAAATACATTCATACATCATAGGTTTAAAATTTGTAAAATATGGCATAAGTGAAAAATTGTGGTAGGTATAATATGTTCATACGTTATTTCTGATTTAAATTTTGAATTTTCGATTTACTCGATGTTACTTCACTTTTTGTCCAAATGTCAAAAACATTATAACCTATAAAGATGTATTCTATGACTGCTTGATTAGTCGTAAGAAAGAGGAAAGCCTTTTATTTTTTTCTGAATAATTTTAATGTATAAACCTTGCCCTAGCAATTATGAACACAACAAAAAAAGAATTATCCAATTTGGTGCAGCCGTTTGAAAGATATTGCATTTTGACTGTAACCATATATCCTGTTTTATTAATGTAGACGTATCACATATGAGGACCCAAGAATGAACATAATAATCTTGCAGAGAAAGCCAAAGAGGGTTCATTTTAGTCTCTCAAATTGTTATAGTCCTTCTGTGAATAATTGACATTTAAGAAGACCTTAAGAGTCCAGGCGTGGTTATACAACAGGCTCAAAAAAGTAGTACCAGTAATTTTAGAAGATAAATGAGCACTTTTTGAATCGAACCAAAAGACGAAAACATGGGAATACCCTCTTCCTTGGCACTGGTCAAAAAAACGTCTCATATCTTTCGATGATTCAATTTAAGCTTCATAAAACTGACCTGAACTAATTGTAGTATATAAAAACTGTTGTTTATAACTGAAAATCCAATGTTTAATTTACGGATTACTCATTCGGAATAGGATTATTGCCATTCGCAGGTTAGTAACCTATGAAATTGGCAAAAAAACATACAAAATTCAAGTCAGGTAGACTGGTTGATTGCTTGTTTTGAATGTTATTAGTGCATTTTGTTCTTTATTGTATTATGAGCGGAATTTCCTTCAGTTTTCTTCAATTGTATGTATGGATAAGTACTGCATCTTTTCTGAGCTGTAAAAATTTCAGAGAATATGTCGCAGAGTTTCTGAAGTAGCGAATTTCTCGAAATTTTCTTATTGACATATTATTAAAATTTCAATTGTCCATAACTCAAAAACCTCAAATTGTCTGTAAATATATTTTCTCTCGTATTCGTCATCTTCTCTACCTTGTCCGAAGGGTTTTATTATTATTCTTTAAGTTTTTTTCTTTTTTCTTTACCGACCCTGGTTTAAAACTGTATAGAAGTCGCTCTTCTCTTATTCGCATATTCAATTATTTTCCAATTAGAATCCATCCTTCGATCTTTATCAACATTAATTGAAATATTACAAACATACAAAACAAGACAAGAGTAATCTGTTACGCCAATTATATCTTCAGTAAGTATTTAAAAATTCTGAAGACTATTATCTAATAAGATTTATCGGATAATCATTTTTCATTCATGATACACTGAACTTCATGTAGTCAATCGCCTACAAATAGTCTTTTTTAGATGTTCTAGAACATTACCAGGTAAATACCCATGACGTGATATTTTGTTTATTTCTGCCGAATATTCTGGAACGGAAAGAAGAAGATTATTAAATGATGGCATGTTCTTTTTTACAGGTAGAAGGTTTTCGAATGATTAGTTTTATTTGGACATAAAAAAGTATATATCTTCGGAGAAGTCAATTGGTATGTCCAATCAAGCAGTAGAATGACCTGAACATCTTTCTTGACATCTCATGGCCACCTAACTCGACGTATCTTAACCCCAAGTTCTGTTTTCATTAGAGTTTCTTAACATCGAAATGTGTGAAACAAACCGAACAACTTTTTGTCCTATTGCACTTTATTTGAAAACTATTTTGCAAAAAAGTCAAAATTCAGATGACATGCCCATAACTCTAATATTCGCACTTTTCCTTGTTTAAATTTTATTTAATATACGTTGTTTCATTGCAGATCATATTTAATTGGGTTCATTTCCATCTTCTGCTGTAGAATACCATGTTTATTATACAGGCTGTCCCGGAAAATGTGGAAAATCTCTCGGATGCATATAGAACATAAAAAACAAGATGACAAGTTTCTATAATTTCTTTCCTAGCGGCCCTCCCTTCAAAGGTACGACCTCCTAAATGACGCCACTGGAAATTCATTTTAGTGAAATAAATTTCAATTACTTACTTCTTTTGTTATGTTTTTTTCTAAAAACGATTCATTTTTTCGACACTGAACAAGAGTACCTTTTCTGTAGCTTAATGTTCAAGGTATCCAAATTTGTTTTTTTAGCATCTTATCATACAGAGTGTTTAAAATGTAAGCATTAAAATGTACAACCCAGTCCGCCCTGATAAACTTAACAAGCTAATTGAAATTTGAGTGCGGTGATTAAGAGGTCCTTAAAACTATTAATCATATCAAATTTTCATCAATTATATCGAGTCGTTTGAAACTTATTCCACAAATGGATTTCCAGTGGAGTCATTTAAGTGGTCGTATCTTCGTAGGGAGAGCCGCTAGGAAAAACTATGATGGGATCTTATCATCTTCATTTTTCATGTTCTATCTGAATCCGAGAGATTCCCACATTTTCTGGGCCACCCTGTATAAGTTGATATTACCTACCCATATATTTCCTTCACCTTGGCATGAGTTAAACAAGTTCGATGTTGTATTGAATATTATTTCGAATGTATCTAATAAGCGAATATGTGCATGTAATTTATTGTCATTAGGTGTCCAAGGTTTCCGATCTGTATTTGACAAGGAATAATATTTCAATTATCGGAGCCAATATAAATGATATGTTGTATCAATTTTGTGTATTGAAATCTCTAGGAAATGGCATCGCCTAAGATAGATATTTCGACAAACTTGCTTCATACGATTATAATAAGAAATGGAGTGATTACAACAAATTAACTTTTGTTCAGATTTCA
The DNA here is from genome assembly GCA_013421045.1 of Propylea japonica. NCBI lineage: Eukaryota > Metazoa > Arthropoda > Insecta > Coleoptera > Coccinellidae > Propylea > Propylea japonica. The sequence goes on from CM024245.1 coordinate 58,451,641, forward strand.
TTCTCCAATTATATGACATGAAAATTTCAGAAAACGCCTATCTATTCACAAATTCAAAGAAAATCCTGAACTGAACTAGAACTGAACTTCCTGTTAAAGCAATAACGTGGGAAATAGTGTATAGACATGCGAAAATAAAAAATTCGCATTTCCGTATACCTGGTTTCATTCATATTCAACATGGCTTTCATCTTTGTTTGCCGTTTTTCTGGTTTTTACACTTATCTAATTGATTGTAGACATAAAATTGAATTTTTTAACAATAATTCGTTCCAGGAACTCAATTTAATTGAAAAAATACTAAAAAAATCCATGAATAATGATAATCTAGTTAAATGGGTATAAAACAAGAATATTCATGAAAAATTCTCTATGAACTGGAACTTTAAATATTAATTCACTATTCGCTTTTACCTACTCCTACTATTAATATCAGATTAATGATTCCAATATTCAGTGAATTTATCACACCAGCTGATGAATTAATTTCTCATTCAATTTACCGAGTGATCAAGTTTGTCTAAGGTGAAAAATTATTGGGGCCCAATAGAAAGGTGCAATAACATTAATATTATTGTGGTCCTGACCTTGCCCAATCGAGATACAAGTTTTGCGAAACTATCGAAATTATATAACTTTCTCCAAGGATGATGACCTCAATCTAACCTGATACCTGATTAAAGATTTCCGTCGACGAAGAGTTATTTTCGATTTGTCCATGAGATTCTCACAGAAAAAAATTCGAAAAAATTGATATTTGTGTGGAAATATCACGTTTTCTGGAAATTGATGACTAGCTCGTTCTTAGATATCGATTGAAATATATTCTGGGAGGATTCTCTGTTTCTGAAAAATTTTATAGGTTTTCACTCCCAGTCTCTGAAACAGAAATAATCGAAAAAATTCCAATTAAGATGAAGTGCTCCTGCGAGAATCTTTACTCTTATTTGTCAGGAGCAATTTGGTCTTGAAAAAATTGTTGCCTAACAGTAAAACTGAAAAAGGAAAGAAATTAAAAGGACAATGTAACGTTTCGGTGTTTTTATCAGACACCTTCTTCAGACAAACTTGTAATATCTTCAGAATTATGTGTTTTTTCATTTGCAGTGTAATTGACATTTTAATTATTTCTGTTTCAGAGACTGGGGGTGAAAACCTATTTTGTTGTTGATTTAATCGATATAGATGTTTTTTCATGTTTTTCATTGAAAAGAAAAATTGGAACCAAAAATGGTAATGATGGATGAAAATTTTACGAGCAGACCAATTGGAATATTATTTCATGAAATCTTTCATTATTTCTTTCGATCTATTTCAAAATGAAGGTATCTGAAAATTAAATATGTATCGTTTATCACATATTAGAAAATCAAATATATTTTAGCAGAAACATTCAATTTTAATAAATTTACAACGACTCTATGAAACCCGACAATTGTAAAGCTAATGAGTTCCTTACAAATATGGCATTTCTGGGTATTGTTCTCTTTAGATTTTGAGGATATAATTACTATTATAATTAAATTTGAAAAAAAACAGTTAAGAAGTATGGAAATTTCTCGAGAATATTTTTTTCTGTCAATCGATAGATCTTTCTCAAGTGGAAAACAGTTGGAACGCTGAAAACAAACTCTGACTCTGTAGAAGCTCAAAATGGTAGTGATGGTACGAATCACTGCAAATTAATTCCAGAGCGCAACTGGTAAGGTAACAATGCTAGGAAAACTCTCACGTTTATCCAATTTTAATTCAACTCATGTTTGCTTCGTCCAATGAGGAATAAGTGAGCTAAGATTGGTTTATCTTTCAACCAATCTCATTCACGAAGTTCAATGCGTTTTCACATGCTAACCTAGCGAATTGAGCATTTATTTCAACTTGATATAATAGATAAAAACCAGGTAATAATGCAATTATCATTTTCAGTTTTTGTTGTCAGTTCTCTACGCTCAATATCAATTTTCAAAAGTATAAGAAAACAATTGAAAATTGTTCAATAATTTTCCTATTTCTCCGAAGTAGGATAAGTTGTATAAATTGAAAAAAACTGTCAAACATACTGTAACATGCAAAAATTTCTTGAAAATGATATAATGCGGAAATATTAATAAAACTGGGAGTGTAACAATCAAAATTCTGAATACCAGACCTGGTTCTTTCGAATAGAAATTCGAATAATTATCAAAAGACATAAAAAGCAAGAATGTGGAAGAAAATCAAGTTCTACTATGCGTTAAAATGAAATACTAGTTTTAGTTGATTATTCATAAAAGATTTGTAGTAAAAAACTATGTTTTTCGTCAATATTAAATGCCGGAAGTGGGCTTTAAATCAGAAAAAAATTATTCTTTAGCCATCTATATTATAAAATATTTTCGACAAGGTGGTGTTTTCTAACCTTTTAAAAAAGATGAATAATTCAGGGAAAAAAAACAATATTACAATGAGACGAGTTTGAATGAAGCATTCTTTATGAAAAATTATGAAAATTTACAGAATATTTTAATGAAGAATTAACATTTAATCTTTCAATAATTATGAGTATTCCACGAAGTTTCTTTTCTTTTTAGACGAGTTGTTGGCATAAAAAATGAGACAAACTAGTCCTATATTATATATATAGTATGTTTATATATGTATTGTTTGTTAAGGGAGATTAGACTGGGTTATTAAGAGTGAAGTGATTTTCTCTTTTTGTTTCTTGACCTAGCTTTCGAATAATATTTTATTCTTCTTCAGGGTCTAACAATCGAGGTTATTTACTCTTTTTCATTGGTGTTTTTTAGCTGTATGTAATTTTTTCCTTTGAGTGTTATTAGCTGTTCTTTCATACTTAATTTAAATCAAAAATTTTTTTTGTAAAAATTTTTTTTGTAAAAATTTTTGATTTAAATTAAGTATGAAGAACAGCTAATAACACTCAAAGGAAAAAATTACATACAGCTAAAAAACACCAATGAAAAAGAGTAAATAACCTCGATTGTTAGACCTGAAGAAGAATAAAATATTATTCGAAAGCTAGGTCAGAAACAAAAAGAGAAAATCACTTCACTCTTAATAACCCAGTCTAATCTCCCTTAACAAACATATACCATATAAACAAAACAAGACTGTAAAAAAACAATTAGTATAGTATGTTTATCTCCTAGAAAAAGCTACATTCCTGGAATAAGTGTGCGATCTTGTAGCATTTTTTTGAACATTCAAGAATGTTAGGCTTTTCCTTTATCTATACCCAATATAGCAAATGTGCAAATGAAAAAATACATTTTTTCATCTTTCATTGGAAATATTTCGATAACTGTTCATTCGATTAGAAAGATTGATATCTCATTGCATAGGTCAATTAATTCTCTACAAACGCCTTTTTGAATACTTTCTTCTATATTTTACTTTTACCGTTTTCAGAATATTCCGAATAAACTCGGTGGCAATCGGTAGTAAATGAAAAAAAAATCATTTTCCATTTTTCATTGAACATATTTCGATAACTGTCCATCGGATTAAAATGATTGATACCTCATTGCATAGGTGAATTAATTCTCTACAAAAGCCTTTTTGAGCCCTTCCTTCTTTAACCTACTGTTTCAGAATATTTCGAATAAACCAGGTAGCAATCGATGACTGTTCATCCGATTGAAATGGTTAATACCTCATTGCATAAGTTAATTAATTCTCTACAAACGCTCGTTGACCACTTTCCTCTATATTATACCTATACTCAATATACCAATATACAGGGGAACTTCCCTAAAACGAAACTCTTTATAACGAATTTCGTACAAGACATTGCACCTTGAATCCAAATTCCATGTTAAAAACACCCTCTTAAACGAAGTGAATTTTCTCTATAACGAAATATTCAAGAACATCATTCTTTGAATGGGTATTGGTAAGAAGGTATAAGGGTGGGTTTTCCCGAAATTTTCCGGACGTACGTAATACATCCCGACCTAAAACTAAATCATTATGGCAGGCAGAGAGATTCTTCCGAAGCAGTTTTAAATACACCCTAGGCTGTTTGGTTTCAATCTAACTATTACGCTAGTATGAAAGTTGTGCGAAAATGTCTAAAACGAAGTGCTTAAGTTTGAATGTTAAACTTAAATTTATCAGTGAAGTCGACCGCGACAATTCCGACTAAAGAAACAAATTTTCTTTATAACGAAATATCTTTGAAACGATTTTTTTTTGCGGATTCTTTAAAGCGCTTTCTTTTAAGGGAGTTCCACTGTACTATAATTGTTGAATAATCATCAAATCAAGAAATGGAGACGATTTATACGAAAATTCAGCATATCATGATTATATTTCATTATTTCATTTTCCTTACGGTATTATTCACAATATAACATTAAATTTTAAAGAATATCTTTGCAACTGAAGATTTTTGTAACAAAGTTGATGGAGTGGTCAAATTTTAATGAACAACCTGGTACATCAAATTAAAAGTCTGAAAAAGATAATTCCAGTAAAACGTGTTAGGTACTGTCCGATTGAAGCCATGACCAAATACACAGATAAAATACCAGCTCAAAGACCATGTGCAAGTTTGTCTAGAGAAATTGCAAAACATCAATAAATTTCCACAGGTTTCCTAACAAGTTTCACAACAGTATTAGACGCTTGCTGCCTCTCTAGAACTGGTAAAAATTATACCAAATCTTGCAACTATCGAATGTAGGTTATGGGTTATTATAAATATATGGGGAGCCGAATAATGAATGAATTCATCAAATAGGTATTTTTCTACGTGTTTTATCAGTTATATAACCAAAGATTACAGTGTAACTAATCGTTGGTTAATATGAATCAGTCCGAATCAACGTTGTTTTTGGCCTTCCATCCAATTGTAACATACCTAAATTTTAAATGGTAACATTTTGTAACAACACCCAAAACTGACGTAGAAAGGGTTGTAAACAGGGTATTTTAGGGATGAGGATTTTTTTAGGTCCACCGTCCACCAAAGACATTTCAGTCACTTTTTCACGAAAAGGAGAATAAAAATTGAAAAAAGCTTTAAGTAGGTGCTTTCGAGCGCGTTTGTTTCTTTGGTGGAGCAATAATTGAATTCAAAATCTCAGCATGATTGGAATTATATTCTGGAAATTATTCAAAAACTGAAATATGTAAGAAGTTGACAATTAATAAGATTGAATTCTATGGTTCAGATGATGCGATCCTCTTGAAATTTTGCATGAACAATCAATCTTCATTCACAAAATAATTTCCACTCGATCGGATATCTTATTATGGAAATATAAAAGTTTTTTTTCAATATTCCAATTGAATTTTCCATTTTCTATTTAACACTACGGCCACAAAATTTTGCATGAGGCTTATTATGAGCATTTTGCATGTGTCCGCAAAATTGCACAGAAGTAATTTGAAAAATTTCAATTGAGGTGAAGTACTCTTGCGAAAATCTTTGCACTAATTTGTCAGGAGCAAATTGGTTTTGAAAAAATTTTTGCCTAACAGTAAAACTGAAAAAGAAATGAATTAAGAGGATAATGTAACGTTTCGGTGTCTATATCAGACACCTTCTTCAAAAAAACTTGTAAAATGTTCAGAATTGTGTGTTTTTTCATTTGCAGTCTAATTGACATTGAAAGTTGTCAACACATAGATGTTGATTTATTTAGTTTTGAAAGTTCCTGATCTCATTTCTTTCTTCAATAAATAAATCTAAATATGATCTATTCCAATAAAACAAATTACATAGTTACTTCTCTAAAAAAATACATGTGGATTCCTTAATTTTCCTTTTTTAATTATCAGGTCCCGTCATTGGTATCTTTGTGTTCTTCCAGTTCAGTTCATCATATGATCTCCGCTATTTGAACATACATGATTAGCGATTTGTGATCTTGTAATGTCTCTATTTTTGATGTTGTTCTTATGTTCCCGTTTTCTTATCTCTAAAGGTCTTGATGTCTCTCCTGAACAAGATTTTCCACATATACAGGTAATATTTTAAACACAATTTCTTGATTTTTGTGTCAAATTTTGTTTTTTCGTTCTGGTTAAAATAGATCTCCAACCATTTTGTGTTTTGAAAACAGTTCTTATGTTGCATTTGGTACCAATTCTTCTTTTTTTTCTGAAAAGCCAGGAATATAAGGAATGACGTGACGTTCAACAAATTTGATTGTTCTTGACGGTTTTCTGTTTGTACCTGATCATCATTAGAATTTTCATCTTAATTTGAAATTGTTCTTTCTATAAAATTCGTATGGGGTATTGATTATCAAGTAGAAACTCTTTAATGAAGGTAATTTCATTATTTCTAAATTCAGGGTGATGAAATCAAAAAGGCCCTATCATGAAGTTTTTTATAATACCCGTTTTTACATTCAATCAATTAAATTCTTCAATAATTTCTGTTCAAGAGAAGAGACTGAGAGTGAAAACTTAAAAGGTAACACAGTAACACAAGGTCTGAAATGTAACCGAAATGTTACAATTGTAACACCTGGAATATCACTGGTCCGAATGAATATCAGGCTAGATTCTGAGGCAACTGAAATCTGAATGGAGTCCTCGAAAGGCAGCGATCTTAAACGGTCAAGTTCAACGTTATATAAGAGCTGTATTGCCCCGAGGAATTGAATTTTCTTCATACGCCTGTAAATGCAGGGTTTCTGATTCACGTTTATTCGGTTAAGAGTGGAATAAATGTTTGCACTGTTGTGAAACAAGGTCGTTGATTGTGGCGAAATGCGTTTTTGGAATTTGAGAGTCAACATTGAAGATTTTCTGTGGATTCTTGAATGGTTCTTGATGATGTTTGTCGTTCGAAACCTTGTGGACTTTATCCTCATTAGATGAATTGTAGCCACCAGCTTTGTTTGTTTATGAAAAACTGAAGGGGTGCTGATTTTAAAGCAGATGCTCCTGAGCGCTTGTTCGTAATGAGAAAAGGATTATTTTCCGCAAATCGCTAGAAAATTTGATATGTCTGACAAATTTCTCAAGGAAGAAGCCAAGACTTCCATACTGAAGACAACGAAATTTTCTTACAGCTGTTAAAATTCTACATAAAATGTTTAAATGCTTTTTCTTACTTTTTTCTTGATTCCTTTAGCAATTATTCTAATGAGGCAGTATTAACTGCCTCAACCAACTCTTTCGAGAATACCAGCAATTAAATATATAAGTCAACATTAATACATTTTTTCCGTCGATCTCAAAATCAAAGGTGATTTCAATGTATACGAATTGATCATTAATGACCCGTTTTAATGCTCAATCATTCTATTTTAATGTGCAATCCTCACAAAGTATTCAGAATCAGTCCGAGAAATGTCAAAACTCTTCTGGAACATAGATAGGTACATAGAAATTTCACTATGACAAAAATAAGTCTTGTGCAAAAAGAAAATGTATTTCAATCAAGAATTCATACACAATTTATTGAGATCGTCGGAAAAATCTTGTATCAACATAGTTGATTAAATAACTGTTATTGTATCCAAAAAAATTCTATTGTAAATTTTTGTGGATAAATTATTCGTGGTTTTTCCAAAATAAATGAATACTTGTTGTTGAAATGTATTGTACCCCATTTACAATTTCCCTCTTTTCATAATGTGAAGTACATATTCTATGGGTATTGTTCGATACCCGAGAAATTTAAAGCCGCATATCAAAAAATTTGACATTTCCAACCCCCTATTCTGATATTGCCGCATTCATTTTGAACACCCCAATTATAGGTATTAAAATAAACTGAACTCATGCTCTACAATTGTTTCATTTCGAAACAACACATCTCGTATATAAATTGTGACAAATAAAACTACATAATTGATACATTTTGCCAGGCACTATTTACGAAATTTTCGCAAGAAATTCCTCCGTATATGTATAGAAATTCCGAGCAGTATTTCGCTTTTGCAACTTAAGAAGTGACAGCTCTTTTCTATGATGTGTAAAGACTTAAGTACGAGAGAAACGATCTGCTAAGTTGACTGATATTTCTCGAAAAGAATGAAATTCATGTAGGTTTCGCGCTTAACGCACTATCGGGGTCGCCAGTTAATTTGAATACCTAGGCTACATATTCGAGTCCAAAACTGTCGAAAATTCATTCGTATATTATTTTCAAAATTGATATAATGTTTGAATTTCAGATGTTCTTAAAATCTTCTGACTGTTGACGAACATTTTTGAAAAGAAACGAATGTTTTTCTGAAAGTTCCCAGTCTTAAGTGTGTTTTCTGAAAAGAGCTGACGAATTTTTGCCGGAAAAAAATTGATAACGCATAATGAAAAATTAAAAATTTCTACTTTGAGAAATTTAATCAATTTCATGAACGAGAAAAGAATTAAATGAAAAGGTTAATGTAACGTTTCGGAGTCTATATCAGACACCTTCTTCAGACAAACTTGTAAAATCCTCGGAATTTTGTGTTTTTTTCATTTGCAGTCTAATTGAGAATTCCGAAGATTTTACAAATTTGTCTGAAGAAGGTGTCTGATAGACACCGAAACGTTATATTATTCCTTTCATTTAATTCCTTTCTTAGTTTTACTGTTAGGCAAAAATTTTTTCAAAACCAATTTGCACCTGACAAATAAGTGCAAAGATTTTCGCAGGAGCACTTCATCTTAATTGAATTTTCTTTAATTATTTCTGTTTCGGAGACTGGGAGTGAAAACTATAAAAGTTTTCAGGTATAACCTCCTTGTTGGTTTTTCGAGAGGTGAATAGACTTGCACAGAAGTATGAGTTCGATATTTGTTGATGTTATCAATTGGTATTCCTTTCTACTTCCATATTTATTTTTTGAATTTTTTTACTGATTCATATTTTCGATTTATTTGAATAAGAGTTTGAAGAACGATTGAAATATTGATTTTTCGGTGTGAAGAAATTCGAAATTTCAAGCTTATTCAGTAAAATATATCATATTCACAATTTTCTCGAAGAATTATGGATAATTTGAATTTTCGATCTTGCCTTGAATGCAGAATTTGTCACGACATATTGAGGCATATCTCATTTAAAATTTTCTTTTCTTTATTTTATTACAGGGGAACTCCACTATCACGAACGTCTGTATAACGAATTTCTCTGTAAGATGAATTTCGTACAAGACATTGCACTTTGAATCCAAATTCCTTGTTAAAAACACCCTCCAAAACGAAGCAAATTCTCTCTATAACGAAATATTCAAAAAACATCACTCTTTCAATAGGTATTGGTAAGAAGGTATAAGGGTGGGTTTTTTCCGAAATTTTTTTGGACGTATGTAATAAATCCTTCTAAAACAGTTTTAAATACACCCCTAGCTCTTTGGTTTCAATCTAACCATTACGCTAGTGTGAAATTTGTGAGAAAATCTTGAAGAAGAAGTGTTTAAGTTTGAATGATAAACTTTAATTTATCAGTGAAGTCGACCGCGACATTGTTGACTATAGAAACAAATTTTCTGTATAACGAAATTTCTTTATAACGAATTTTTTTGCGGATTTAGCGCTTTCGTTCCACCATATCTTCAGCCTCATGAAGCATAAACCACCAATTTTCACCTATAAGCATCATTCTCTTCTTTCATTTTTCAAATTTTCACTTCAGCAAACTTTTCTGAAAAAAAAAATATATCCTACCGTATTATTCATCCTAGCTATCTCCATCCTAATCTGGCTGATCTCCCTCACGATGTCCGAATCCATGGTAAAGTCGAAAGACATAACTCAACCACCTGTGAAGAATTGCGCAGGATGCACTAAGACTGAACACCGCCAACAATATCGGTGACCTATGAATCTTGCAACCGAACAAGCCGCTAGCGAAAACTAAACTGAAAGCGATCTCCTGTGGTGGTTACACTAAATTGCACAGATCCTTCTCAAACATTTTCTTAATGTTTAAAAGTCCACCTGTAGTAATGGCCACCCACCACCAACCCGACCTGACGCCGTCAGCAAATCGACGATGAAGATTGCACATATTTTCAGACAGAAAAATATGCGCACTTTGCCCATAACATTCCGTGAAGAAAGAATATCTAGACGGGTTGCAGAAGCGAAGAAATTTGAGGACAATGTTTACAAAAACGAGGTCACATTTGGCGTTCGAAGAAATTGGAAATACCTCAGCGAATCTTATGTAATATACGAGTATTATTTTGGTTAGTTCGATTTAATTGTGAAGATCGATACAGTCTACTGAATTATTGTAACAAATAATTGAGATCTTAATGAGGTGATGTTGTGAACAAACAAAAATGATCTAGTTGTACTTTCTTGAATTGCGAAAAAATGAATTCGTTCATTAGAATGATGGATTTGTTTGTCAATGGTTTTGTTCTCGGTATGGTGTGTTTTATAACGAAATTGAGACTCATTAATTTTTCTAAATAATTGGAAAAAATTATCACGCTGCATTAGTTAATGGAAATCTTTCTAAATTTCTTTATTATTCTTCCCTACTTAGTGATTTATCACATTGACCATACCACTGGTCCACCAATAATGGCTTGCAAAGTTTACAGTTAATTGCGTCCATATTGCTATAAAGGGTGTTTGAAATTGCTCTTTTTTAATAGTATATAAACACATAATTCGCATTCATTTTCAATAACTTTCCATTTGCAATTAAAGCATCAGTTATGAAATGGATGTACGAAAATAATATCTGCAACTTTTTGTTGAATTTTCAGTTCAGGAATCCATGGAGATTATTCTTATAAAGAGTTTTCCAATAAGAGGTGTTTTTTGATATTCAAAGAAAAATGCCATTTTTCAATATAAATGATCGAATTTTTATTTCATTATAAAGAAGAAGCGATGCCGTTAATAGTGGAAAATAACATCCAGGCAAATGACCACCATGACAACGCTTACAGGACTATAACCTTTCAATGAAATTTTTCATAACCAAATCGCAAAGTGGCTGCCCCATGTCCTCGAACTCGATAGCCTCACACGAATTCCATTTTTGAGGTCTTGAATCGACGCTGGGCTATTGGCGTAGACCTTATTTTTCCCGTGGCCCCAAAGGAAGAAGTAGCAAGGTGTTTAATCACAAGATCTCGGTGACCAATTGTGATCACCTCTTCGAGAGATAACACTGTCCGGAAACTTTTCCAGCAAAGATCAATGGTTTCGTTGCTTGTGTGGCAGTTCTTGTGTTAACTGAACTTTATAAGCCTTAAGACCCAAATCTTTATGCAAATACGGTGTAATGGCGTTTGTGAAATGCCTAATTCCAAAGAACGGCGGGGAATGGACAACCTTGGGTTTTCTTCAACACTTTCAGCTACAGCAGCAATATTCTCGGCTGTTCTTGAGCGACCTGCAGGGGTTTTATTCTTCACATCACTAACTTGTCCCAACAGCTCGAATTTTTCCACCAATTCTTTATTGCGCCGACAAGGTACTTCACACGACGACCCAAAAAAGTTCGAGTTTTACGAACCGTCCCTGCCAAATTTTCACCATTTTATGGTGAATTTTAATAACTTCAATGCGTTCTTGAAACCTGTATCGTTCCATTTTTTTAATGGCGTAGTTTCTACTTGTCAAATGTCAAAACAGCTTCAAACGTGACATCTACCGAAATAGCAGGCTATTTCGATATAATAGCAAAAATAAACACATCCTTATGGAAAAGCCTTTAGAACTGGCTCTTCACATAACTCCAAAGAATATAGTCCAACCTTAGTCAACCTTAGACTTGTCTAAGAGTCCACGGTATCAAATCACTTTTGATGGCCAATCGATATCACCGTTACTGGAGAATGGAGATTATTCGTCTAGGAACTCTTTTGGATTTAATAACTTTCGTATTTGTGTTATTTGAACTTTCTATGCCTCCAGAGCTTAATCCTTTTGTAAAATACGCCATCTTGTGGATCTACTTTTTGTAGACGTCGTATAATGGGCTTTTCAGTGTCTTCAGTAACAATCTCACGAACCAAATCAGTATTTTCTTGTGAACGACCACTTCGACTGTATTTTCCACCGAACCGGTACTTCGGAATTTTGTTATAATTCTACCAAAAGTGCTTTTAGATTGACGATTATGTAAACAATAACATTCACTTGATTTTCTGAAAACACTTTTCACAGGACGATAATTTTCATGAAATAATTCTACAATTTGAACTCGTAGTAGTGTCCGTAAACATTCTCGTCCGTCAATAATTCACCCCACAGAGTGTTGTGAAAAGATACTTACTTTCCATTATTATTGATCCTCCCTGTATATAACGAAATAGAAAACTGAGAGCGGCTTCTAACCAATTATGTTCCCGAAAAAATCAACTAAAATTGGAAGAAAATATTGTTAAAAATGGCTCGAAGGTTGGAAAGGAAGTGAAGTAAAACTTTGTTGATATTTTGACCATACCGTATCATTTTGCCAGTGAATTAATTAAGTTTCCTTCCATAAGTGAATATTATTGATGAGTTTTCAAGTTCTCAGCTCCAAAAGTGTTTATCAAAAAAATTTCCTCACTAGCATTCATAATAAATCATCATTTACCAAACTTTTTCATCTAATGAATACCGAGAAAATAAAACTTGACGTAGCCAAGAAAAAACGAAAAAAATAGTTCTGATCACTTACTGCGAAGTACCTATCTGTGCTCATCTAATCTACAAACACTCATTAGGAGCAATACGATTAATCTATAACAAAAAAAAGTTACGTACAAACTTCAACTTTTTACATGTTCCTCTCATTGAACGGATAAACATAAAAGTCATTATATCTGCGTGAAAAAAAAGAATGGCATCTTTTATGGTTAGTTCTTTATGAATTTATTTGCGTTGTAAAAAGTATATCTCGATCAATGTAATTATCGCATAAGGTTAAGCACCATCCAAGAAATACTGACGCAAAAATGAATACTCGTGCGCTAATTGCTATTGGATGGGATGTTTTTAAAATATAGAATCATATCATATCATCAGATATTGAGACTAGTTTAGATGAAAAACGTGTTGATTCTTGTTACCTACTGAGAATTATATGATGCATTTTGTAATAGCTCGTTAGATTTATGATGATTAACAAAAAATCGAGAAAAACGAGTGGGTATAGAGAAGAGAGAAAGAATGAAAGCAGAGAATAATATTAATTGATTAAAATCAACCAATATTAAACCCATACATCCGCAAATGAAGTCAACTTTGAATTTACCTAAAGATTGTCAAGCCCTTCTCTTCTTTTTTCACAGAAAAATGATTTGAAATCTTATTGAAAATAGTTGTTGATATGAAATTCTAGATGAAAAAACAACTTATTAAATTTTTGAAAATTGTCCCAAAATCTTTTCTATAGTTTGTTATAACAATTCGTTGAAATCTCTTATTTCTCATAGTATAAAAATATACATAATATGGTGAATGCAAGGATGCTGCAACTGTGAAACTGATGATTTAAAATGCACAAATATATTCTCCAATTATTTTTCTTCCACATGTTCCACTATGACATTTTGAGGATAATATTTTGAATTTTAAACCAGTTTTCGGAACCAACTTCCAAAATGTTAAATCCAATTTCATAGCTGCAGCAAAGTTCTTTGCATTTTCTGAGAAAATTCACCATAATAAGATATTTTTCATACTTTGAGAAGAATGAGATGTTGATAAATAAGAATCCCACAGACTTCGATTGAAAATGGGATGGTTTTTCGATTTCACGCCAATATAATATATCATGTCTTTAATAAAAAATAACAGAATGATTTGGACCTGAAAAAGAGAGTTTTCAACAAGTTTTGCTGAAAAAAGTTATGAAAGGAAAATCAAAAACTTGTTTTTTTGAATTTTCACATGAATTTTGAGGTTATTCAATAAAGGTGAGAAAAAAAGCCGTACCTTCCTACAACTTTGCCATTTAACTTTTTCTTCACGACTTGTATAGTCCGTTCACGAAAGGTGGAGCCGTCGGTTGGCCATGGAAATTTGTCATATTCCACTGTGTATATTAAAATTTCAGGTTATGTTGCTCATTTTCTTGTCAGAATGATAAGTAATGTTGTCAATATGGCATAGAGTTCTCTGATAATTCACAAGCTCGTCGGACTAGGCAACGTTGACTTCATTTTACGTTATGGCTGCAAATACTGCCAACTTCAGATAAATAAACAAACGCCTACTATGCGCTCAACTTTCGTGAACGGACTATAGTTTGACGGAAATCGAAATGAACCAGTTTTTACCCTTTTAAACTCACCCCCTACCATTTCTTGACCTCAGAACACCCCAAAAATATTTTTCCATTTATTTTCATCCTATTCTCTGTCTTTTCCAATTATACAATGATTTTTTTTGTTTTATAAATTATTATCGACCTAGCAAGAAAAAAGCAAATATTGAAAATAAACTCTCAGAAATTCAATAAGAGAAAAACAATTTTCCATAGATGAAAACCCATCTCGAAATCGTTTGAACCATCGAAAAGAATCTAACTTTCAAACAAAACAATGACATAAATTTCTCCTGAATATTTGTCAAAACTTACTCAAAATTCTAGTATTTCAAACACGAAAAAACTATGAAACGTATAATAATACCTGCAGGCACAGTTTCGGGAAAGAAAGATTACATTCTAGAAATCCCAGTCGACTCACATGACGACGAAAATGCAATCTACATATTGGACGACAAAAGTTCCAAGGAAAGCGTGAAAAGTTATCCGACTACTTCTACAACAAGGACTCCAGAAGTCAGCTGAGTTCACAGTATCAAAAAACAACATTTTAACGACGCAGATCAACAATTATACCGAAACCATTCAAGCGACAATGAACGAGCTACATATCCTTCAAATTACATGCTTAAACAAGAATATAATACAGGAAATTATTATCAGGACCCGATCTCAATACCATCTGACATTTCTCAAGCTGAAAAATATTATTACTACAAGTCTTTAGGGTTCACCGAGTCAGAACTTCACAAATTACTGGCAAAAGGTGGTCAACGAAGTATGGCTGAAGCTCCTGTGCAAAGGAAACAGATGAGATTCAACAAAATGGGGGTATCAGAATTCTCTTCTTTGTATGAAAACCCTGCTACGGATTTTTACCAATACGAGTACGAGTCTTTCCCTAAACTGTTTATGGTGCAACAGGAAATACTTATTCAAGAGCTTATAACGACATGATATCTAATACATCTTATTCTAATACTCCTTGTGACACAAGTACTAGTTTTGAGAGAAACAATGAGTATTATGAAGACTACGTTAGTCTAAAACAGTTAGAAACACCCAGTAACAACACTAGGATGTACAAACAATATGGCGTACCTCCAAGAACATCTATACCTACCATCAGAAATAACGCTTTGAGGACTAAACAGTCTTATACCTCACATCAGAATCCTTCAACAAACTCAGTAGGTAATAAACAAGTCCAAGAATCTCACTATCAACAAAGATATTATACAAAATCAGAATCAAAACCAAAAGTTGCCAGTCCTTCAAAAATTACACTGAAAAAAAGTTCTGAGCAAAACCAATCTAGTACTAATGAAGGTATGGTTAAGAAAGAATCTAAGTACGAGAAAAATACTGCGAATATTTCGCCTGATGCAAGTATTTCGTCTAATACACAAGTGGAGGATCAACAGAAACTTTATTATCCTAGACAAATTGGGCATCCTCAAAAAAGAACATATCGTACTATTCCTGGAACATCTTTGGTTTCTAATGTTCAAAGTATAAGGATTAAAAGTCCTGTGACTTCGTAATTTTTGGTTTCAATCCATTTCCAAATTTTCCTCGCTACTGAAATTATTTGAAGCATATGTAAAAAAATAAGTGTCTGTTATGTGCAAAAAAATTCAACTTTTGTAAAAACTATGAACCGTTTGTGAAAGCCCAAATGATGTCAAGTCAATTGACTGTGTTATAAATATTATACAAAAGGAGAGATCCGAACTTAAAATGAATAAAATATTAATATTCATTGTGAAATGATTATGGGCTGAATGAAGAATGATATAACGAGAATAAATTTGCAATTTTCATAATAGTTAGAGTTTATTGGCAAACAAAATAGGAGTGCCACCCAAATCTTTTTAATTTTTTAATTATCAGCTTATTTTGATAATGTTAGGTACCGTTTCCAATTCAATATTGAAAATACATTATAATAAAAGATATACGAGAATATCTCATCTTTAAATGAAAATTATTCTTCGAGATTGATCAAGTATTTTTCATTTATTTCAACCTAATCTATTGAATGATTTTTGCACTTAAAGTTATCAACAGGCAGTTTAAATCTTATTTCAAGGACAGAAAAGCACTTGTTTTTGACTTAAACCATCGGCTCAAATCTAAATCAAAGATTGGATTCACTAAAAAAAGCTTTGTGAAACCGAAAATGTCTAATTGGACAACTGTTATCAACCCAGAGAGTATAGAAACACGTGTTCTTTAATT
Source organism: Propylea japonica (assembly GCA_013421045.1). Taxonomy (NCBI): domain Eukaryota; kingdom Metazoa; phylum Arthropoda; class Insecta; order Coleoptera; family Coccinellidae; genus Propylea; species Propylea japonica. The sequence continues at coordinate 58,468,058 of CM024245.1, forward strand.
CATGAATTTGAGTCTCAAATTTTGACAATTATTTGTCAAAACAATTTCTAATATGGAACACCAAAAAGTAATGTAAACTTCCAAAGTTTGGATATAAATTCAAGTGTTAATAACTCCTCATGACTCATACAAAACCATGGAAAAGCCATCTTGCTGCAAAGCGACGGACAGCTTCGAGAATTTCAGACCACAAGTGAATAGTTCTTTCATAGAAAACGAACCTGTAAGTTCCAGTGTGTTAGGTGAAAATCTTGAGGCTAGCTCCCATTGGAATAATAACGAAATCTTCTATAAAACTATAAATCCAAGGTCACCTCGTATAACTTCAAATACACCTAGAGAAAAACCTAAAGAAAAGGTACCAGCATGTTGCATGAGTAATGTGGATCCACGCCCTATGAAGGGAAAATTTTTGGATGAAACTGTGAGATCACTTCCAGTTTATCCGCAAGGACGAGGAGGCTCTCCTTCATCTAAAGCATTCTTAAATTCCATTACCAAAGATATAAACGAGCAGAGAAGGTACATACAATGTTACAGAATCCAGGAGAATAAGTGACAGGGAACCATATCCTTATAACGTAACATATAACCCCAGAACACATGTGCCACCTGCCTCAAGAAACTATAGGACTTACGAAAGTTCGAATTTTCAACCAAAATTTTTCAGTACTCAAACATCAATTGATCAAAGAACTAAACAGTTCGACAGAACTAGGGGTCAGAATTGGAGTTCAATAAATAAGACTGATCTACAACCTATTCATTTCAGTACTCCTATATCTCATGCACAAAGAGGTGATGCAATGAGACAAGATACTTACAACGTATCTAAACAACCTACATTTGTTTCAAGGTATGCAAGGGCAACCCCTACTGTTGATAGATTGTATACCAATCCAAATTTAACCAGAACACTAATCCTACTGAAAGGATGAATGCCACTTTCAACTACACGCAGAATCCCAATATTTCGCCCTACAGGCAACCCAGAACCAACATTTCAGGAGCAGGAAATCGAACGTTCTCTAATCCTCATGATGAATCAGCTTATGCTCAACTTGCAGACTTGGAAATGCCAGATGAAACCTTTCGAAGCCTGCCATCATCACAGAGACCGCAAAGTAGACAACGTCAACAAGAGCAATCACCTTACTCTCGACTTGCCAATATGGCAGATGAAACAATTGGGAGGCCACAATCTGCTCAAACGAGATCACCAAACATACAGAACAGGTTTCCACAAGTGGATACGCTATACGAACGTCCACATTCTGCTGGAATAACTTCTGCAGATCGCCAGCTCCCAGCGTGTTGTCGAGGAGACCAAAGACCAAGAACTGCACAACCTTTCTTCGAAGTAGTATCTGAAATAAACCAACTTCCTGCATGTTGTAGAAGAGTTGATGACCGAACAAGGACAATAAATCCTTCCTTGAAAGCAAAGGACAATTGCAAGGACAACTCGTGCTCGAAACTGAAAAGATCAAGAAAAGGAGCATGCAACAACACCACTTGCAGTGAGCTTCAGTTAGTTTCCGATAATACCCAAACTAATTTTGCTGGGACAAACGTAGGTGTTCAATCTGGTGGTTCGCCGCCATTTGGATATTCTAACAATGATATTGAAGGACCTTTGGACACCTTATTGGAAATAAGAACTCCCCATAAAGCTACTGGAGCTCCTCAAGGATCGCCTTTCGTTCTTTCTATCAATGTTTCTTGTGCAGACAGATCAGTAGTGGTTACCCCAGACAAAGGTTACAAATCAATAAGCAGTTACCAGACATAAATCTCTAATTTCTTCTTGCTGTGCAAAATCTAAATACCTCCTGTGTAACAGTTTTTTGAATATGTTAATATATGATACAATGAAGAAGTTGCATATAATTACACTGCTCAACAATTGATAGGGATTACTTACTTGTTCTAAACTATTTCTGATGAGATATTCGCTCCAAGATTATAAATTTAGTCAGATATCAGAGTATTTTCAGTTGATAATATGGTTCACTTGAGAAAAGACTGAAAAAATGGAAAGTTGGGAGAAAAAAAGACTTTATTAGGAACACTCAAAATTCTGTGTTTGAATAACATAAAAATTTTATGATGAAACCACAAGAAGGCTGAAGTTTCGGTTAAGCTAGTACCTAGTTGGTCCCCCACGAGCTCGTCTCAAGCATTCTACCCTACGAGGCATACTTTCGATCAAACGATTTATAAAATTTTGGGCAAATTCGTCCAAATATCCCGTAAAGCGTTAGAAAGGTCCTCCAGGTTACAAATCGGTTTTGCTAAGGTTGACAATTGTCTAGACATCTCAGACCAGACATGTTCGATGCAATTTATGTCTGTAGAGCGAGCTGGTCAGTCCATCCTATCAATAGCATGAGTTTCTAGCGCTTCATTAACCAGACGACTACGGTGTGGACGGGCATTATCGTCCATTAAAATGAAATTCTCGCCCACGGCAGCCGCAAACGGAACAATTATGGGTTCAATAATCATATCGTGATATCTCTGGCTGGTCATGGTGGTGTTCTGCAGAACAACCAACTCTGTGCGTTGGTTCAAACAAATGCCTCCCCATACACATATAGAACCTCCGCCAAAAGCTGTTAGGGTACCATAAACTGTTCTGCAAACCTTCGACCTCTTTCCCTCCAAGCAAGAATACGTCCATCGGAGTTGACCAAACGAAATCTAGACTCATCCGTGAATAAACATCGGCTCCATCTTCATGTGTCCAATTGCGGTGCTCCTCAGCCTATTGCCGTCGATGAACTCGGTGTTCCCTATTCAAACGGGGATGTTGTACCCTCCTACGTGCTCTCAAACCAGTCGTCGTCTTACAATCTGGTTCGAAATTAGAACTCCTGTTGCAACTCTCAGTGATCTATTGAGCCGCGACGCCGGGTAAGTGGGATTTCTCCTAGCATTGAGGATCAAAAGACGATCTTGGGCAGCTGTTGTACTGCGCTGCCGACCTCCCCATGAACATAAGCTACTGAGTCGTTTTGGATGAACCTATTCCAAGTCCGACTCACGACACTTCGCGAAACATTCAACCGCCGGGTCACTTCTCGCTGGGACAAACCTTCCTGTATCCACCGTATGATTTGGTCCAGTTGCACAGGAGCCAAACGTCTTCTCGGCATGACTGATAAGCTGATATTGTTCTCATTTCTTCAATTATTGTCACCTTATGTGTTTGAACGAGAGAAAAAAACAGATTTAATAACAAATACCACATTGCTTTGCACTCCACCTGTAGAGCCGATGAAGTGAGGAAGACTTTGATATAATCAACTCAAAAATCTTACTTTTTCCTTAGAGAACATATAATGTACAGATATTCACAGATAACTTGAAAAAAATACAAATGAAGAGAAGTTCATAGGTGATCCCTATAGCAAATGTTGATCAGTTTATTTTAGAAGCATTTCTGAGAAGAGAGTGTGACGCAGCATAATGAGTATGGTTTCCTCTGTTGTAAGTGAGGAAGTATAAAAAATCTGTCAGTCTCGATTGTGTCGAAACAACCTGAAAAAAATCTTCATTAATACACTCAAGCGATAACCGAAGGGTTTATTTCAGAATAGAAAGAGTATCCAATAATAACTAGTAAAAGCCAATGTCAAATTGATTTTTTTCTGTATTGACATCTGTGGTTCACGATTTAATTATTAATGTCATTATAGTCAACTCATCATCATAAACTTCAGAAATCTCGAAAAAATTCCAGTGTTTGTAATCAATTACCTTAAGAAACCCGTAAACCGTCGTTCAATAAAATTTAACCACCAGAAGTATATTGAGAATAGTGTATGTTATCCCAGCAGTAGTTTTGATTGAACTATAAATTATTCAGGGGCTATTGAGAAACCAATTGAACACAAATCTTCCCCAATCCTCAATGCGGAAAGGTTCACCAAATCAAACATTCGATGCTCGTTATCCTGTGGGAGCTGGTATGATACCTTCTTGTTGTATGCCACAGGGTTTACCTATATATGAAAGAATGAGGGACGCTACCATCACAACTGCTCCTAGGGTCGAAGCTGCAAAATCTGACTGTCATTGCGAAAAAGCTGAAGGATATGCTAATGAAACCTTTATACCTTCAGGAGGGCATAAGTCATCTCCTGTAGTTGGTATTCCATCTCAGCCAAGAATGGACAGAACCTTTGATCCTAATGTTGCAGGTCAAAGGTATGGTGAACAAACCTTTCGTGCTACGAGACCACAATATAGGCCTGCAGGCTCTGCATCATATAGAATGGATCAAACCAATGTGTACCCAAATCGCCCCTTAGGTTTTGACCATATGAGAAACCCAATAGGTTTCGAGCAATACACCCAAGTGGTACCTCCTCTTGGTAGAACCACTGTTCAATCAAGTTTTGGTAATATGACATACGATCAGCCAAGTACTTATCCTGATCTGGGCCCATGGAGAAATTTCGAACTACCAAGAAGAATACCAAGAGTCGCTTCGTACGCCAACAGATCATACCCAAGGACAAACGTACCCCCTCCTTCGAGGTACTACTCGACTTATGAAGACCATCAACCAATTTTGCATCTCCCAGAAGTTGCGATGCATCGCAGAAGAGCTCCAAGATTTCACAGTACACCAACTGATGCAGATTTCTCAAACGAAGGCACTAATTTAAGCACAGTATGGGGCCAAGATTTGGACTCGATGAGACAAACCCATACCAGCGATTTCACTGATACTTATGGATGGGTAGAAGGAGTACGGATGGATTCGTTCAATGTCCTCTCGGAGATGACACCTTCTCCAAAGAATGTTAAAGTGCCACCACGATTACAAAGGTCGTATGGGCCTACGACTTCCGCCCAAAGGGTAAACCCAGCTTTTCAACAAACTCATCATTACCATCCAAACCCTTACGCTCATATTGAGTACCTTTCCAAGCTGCCTCTTGGGGTCGATCCTACCGTTCCAAGAACTCGTGCTCTTCAAAGGACTGCAACTGTTCCTACCAAAAGAGGTACATCGCCAAGACGTAAACAAGCACCTGGTTCTTCTAAGCAGGACGAAACCTATTGTGCTCCTTGTGGAAATACTACCTTTGCAGCTTCCGGTCACGAATCAGGAACAGGAGAATTGAATAAAACAACAACGATAGCGAAGAGAAGTCAAGACAGATTCCACGCTTTCCTAGAAAATGCGTCACAAATGAGAAAAGATTTCTGTACCGTTTTGGAAATTCGAACACCCTGTGAGGGTAGTGATGACCAGCCAGATAGACCTTTGCAGCTTTCTATTAATGTGACTTGTGCTGATCCATCCGTGTTGGTAACTCCGGATAAGAAAACCAAAGTTGTCACCAATAGTTCGTTGCTGACTCCGGATAATAGAACCCAAGTTGTCACCAATAGTTCACGCCCTGAGATGTCTGCACGCAGAGCAGCTAGCAGAACACTTGAAGATGTACCATCAGATTGCGCATGCGAATAAGAACCTTTATTATACTTTGTAAATAGCTGATTTATATCAACTATTTTTTCTTTAAATTGGGGGAAGAAATGTAGTTCACCTTCAAGTATTAAATTTCGTAATCTAGGACTAGGATTTATTTTTTCTCATAACTTTCATTAGCTTGAAAAAATTAAATCGAAACTAATTGAAAGAATTCTCAAATGCATTATACACTACTGTAAAAAATTAAGGATCAAAAAAAAATCCAATTTTTCGACAATTTTCAACATGCCGTAACTTTGAGAGGAATAGTCGTACTAGGAATTTAAAAAAAGGAAATTGTAGCTCCAAGTGTCTAGTTTTTGGATTAGAACTTCAAAAATTTTAAGTTTCAGTGGTTTTCGAGTAATGATAGAAAAATCAGCAACAAAAAAATTCTTAAAATTTTACCACTTTTTTTTCTTGTTTACGAGCGTGGAAATTTTATTTTTGCATAATCGTTATAATGAAGGGATACTTTGTTAATTCAGCTTTAATGTATTTTTTTATTGACCTCAATACGTCCACTTCTCGCCGAGATCGGTCTTCAAATGGAAAAGGATCCATTTGCCTTTGATTATCGATTAGCAATACCCGTTATTAAATTAATAACAATTTTATTTGTTAGTTTATTTTATTTTTCTTTTTTTGAAATTAATGTACTATCTGCAATTAAAATGTAGAAAAAGCTCGGGAAAATTCTTTTTTGCCTTTATTAGAGATTCTCAGAGCAAAAAACGTGATCCTTATTTTTTTCAAAAATTCAATCGTAAGGTTGTAATCAGCACATTGAACTGTGAAAGTCACACTTAACATTATTGGTTTCCTCAACATTTACGATCCAGCGGTAGATTTTCCAAGAAACCACCAAAAGCCCTTTTTTTTATTTTTATATTGATGCGACATGAAGAAAAAAAAGTTTCTATGAATGAGCAATGGTTGTTCATTAATGGGAGTTCATTTAAGGTCTTGAAACCCTACCTCAATTTTCTGTGCGATCATTGGTTGCTGAGAAATCGATAATCAAAGACAAATGGATCCTTTTCCATTTGAAGACCGATATCTCGGCGAGAAGTAGACGTATTGAGGTCAATATAAAAATAAATTAAAGCTGAATTAACAAAGTATCCCTTCATTATAACGATTATGCAAAAATAAAATTTCCACGCTCGTAGACAAGAAAAAAAAGTGGTAAAATTTTGAGAATTTTTTTGTTGCTGATTTTTCTATCATTACTCGAAAACCGATTGCCCTGAAATTCTACATTTATATTTGGTATAAATCTCAAATCCTATATAAAATTCTGAGGTAATAGTCTGATTGCTCCACCAAAGAACGAGCGCTGAAAAGCTCCTGCTCAGGGCTTTTCTCAATTTTTTTCTGAAAGCACTGGAAATGCTCATTGGCAAACCTTAGTTGATTCCATAGACTTACAACCAGGGTAACTCACGCTTTTTCTAAAGTCAAAAAGTTTGATCGATAACAGCACAGATACCATCTTACGAGTATATTGACAGTATTGGTGTAAGCGCTGCCGAACTTCTAGACAGACACCAAAATGACATGAATCCGATACAAACATCAAATCCTAATCAAAATTAATCATAAAAGTTTGTTAAAACGTTCTACAGATCAATGTTTCTAGAAAATAATCATGTCTGAATACGATATCATAGCTGATCATTCCAAACAGGAATTAACAGAAATACCTGAAAATGTACTGCGAATGTTCAATCTGAAAATGCTCTATCTACAGGAAAACTCAATAGAATATCTACCAGATGATTTTTTTACGATTTTGAGCAAACTGAACTGGTTGGATTTGAGGAATAATAAATTGAGATTTATTCCCAAAAGCATAGCACATCACGAAAATCTGGAAAATCTGCTTATTTCTAACAACTATTTAGAAAAACTACCAAACGAATTAGGTGAGTAGAAATCATCAACCTAAATTACTCAAATCTAGTATACTGGCAGCCTGACAAATAAAATATTTGGATTCGAGTACTTTAAGTTGCCTATCATACTGTTTGAAATGTTTGAATTACAGGGACTCGTCACTCTGCAGGGTGTCCCAAAACTAGACGTCAACCCGGAACCGTGTGAAAAGGCAAGTAATGCTGGTTGTCAGAAAAATATTTAAAAATCTAAGTTGCATGATTTTAAAATAATAGGCATTTGAAAAAACACTCAAAATTCCACACCCTGTGACAGTCTTTTCAACCCTGTTGCGACAATATGAACTCTTTTCAACTTTTTTTGCTGTTGCTCAGTTGCAGGAACGTCCATTAAAATTTAAGGTCCATTAAACCCTTAATCCTCCATTAGTTCCTTGTAATAATATAATTTAATGGACCTTTAAATTTTAATGGACGTTCCTGCAACTGACACTAAGTAACCCTGAATAATGCTTGTCTAAATTGTAATCAAAATTTTGATACCAGCTGCTGAAGGTTTCATAAGAATAGGGCTATAACATCTCAGAAAACATTTCAAAATAAACAATTGCCTAGTTTCAACTGACTGTATTGAAAAAAAAAGTACTACGCAAGTTTGTCATGTTTTGTCAAAAGTTGGCGCATTAGTAATGATTCCAAAATGGTATAATACTTGGTCAATTGCAGCTGCCGTATTTCAAATTCACTTTCGATTGCCTTTGAATACACTTTTCTTTAACTGCTTCCCAGTAAAAATGTCAAATGAATTCAAGTCCGGTGAATGGGCCGGCCACGAGATTGGACCAAAATGTCCGATCCATCTTCCGGGAAAAAAAATTTCCAGAAAAAATAATTTTTCCAGGAAAAATCTTTCCGCAGAAATTTCTCTGGAAATTTTTTTTCTGGAAACATCTTTTTCCCGGAAGATGGATCGAAAGTTTTGGTCCAATCTCGTGGCCGGCCCATTCACCGGACTTGAATTCATTTGACATTTTTTACTGGGAAGCAGTTAAAAAAAGTGTATTCAAAGGCAATCGTAAGCGAATTTGAACTAGGGCAGCTACAATTTACCAAGTATTATACCATTTTGGAATCCTTACTAAATGCGCCAACTTTTGACCAAACATGCCAAACTTGCGTAGTACATTTTTTTTCAATACAGTCAGTTGAAACTTGGCAATTGTTTATTCCGATTTTTTTTCTGAGAAGTTAGCCCTTTTTTTATGAAACCGGGAGCAACTGGTATCAAAATTTTGATTACAGTTTAGACAAGCATTATTCAACGTTACACAGCAAAAAAAAAGTTGGAAAAAGTTGATATTTGTGGCAACAGGAGCGAAAAGACTGTCACAGGGTGTGGAATTTTGCGTGTTTTTTAAATGCCCATTATTTTGAAATCATGCAACTTAGATTATTTTTTTATTTTTCTGACAATTAGCATTACTTGTCTTTTCACCCGGTACCGGGTTGACGTCGAGTTTTGCGACACCCTGTATACAAGTATAAACTCACTCTAGTTTAAATAAGGGCACTCTTATGATTAAAAACCGTTTATTTTGTCAGAAACGTGGCACGTATATCTTTAGAATATACAACTATTCAACTGGACGACAAAATTCTCTCTCGTTTCCATTTCTGATGTGAATACTGAATTTCCATACCTCAATTTTAAACTCTACTGTATATAAGTTACAAATTACACATCTTCTCCAACAGGTTTGGTCCCAAAACTGAAGGTTTTACATGTATCTATGAACCCTCTAATCTACCCGAATCGCTCTATCATAAATGAAGGAACTCAAAGCATTTGCACATACCTGAAAAACCGCTACATGATAGAAAACTCGAAAGAAGGAGAAGCTGATACTATGTCGAGACCAGATGCCGATTGTTTGAATACTAGAAGGTCATCTGACACATCAACGTATACTGATCCCAGCGTTGAGGATCAGACGCTCAGTACTGATCAGGAAGATGAGAAATATACGAACGTAGTAGCTAGAAACAACACTAGAAAGTCCAAAGCCAAACGGAGATTTCAGGAAAGAACACCAATAATAACAATTACAAGTAAGTTGGGCCATAATATTGAATATGAAAATGAAACATTTTTGGACCAACATTTATGGATCAACATTTTTGGACCAACATTTTCTACCAACATTTTTGGACCAACATTTGGACAACATTTCTGGATCAGCATTTTTGGACCAACATTTTTGGACCAAAATTTTTTGGATTAACATTTTTGGATAAACATTTTTGGACCAACATTTTCTAGTTTCTATCTATGCCTCTCTCTATCAGAAAATAATACAATTAATAAAATGAAACTAATAAAAATAATAAAAGCAGAGAATAATACGAATTGATTAAATCAACCAATATTAAACCCATACTTCGGAACTAATCCGTCAACGCACAAGAACATGCATGGTGGTAATATCAAACGGAGCATCCATAGATAGCTATTTCGCCCTATTTGGGGCTCTTCAGTATGGAGGAGCTCCGTCTGAAAGGCATTCTAGGTTCCCTTACTTGAAGAAATGTCGCCTAGCTCTGAGAATAACAGAAACAAGACGCCATCTTTAGGGATCCTTACGAACACCTACCTCCGCTCGAACTCTTCCACTTCATCGACTGAAGGTAAAATCCACAGAGTTGGACTGGCAGCAGTTTGTATGATAAACATCTCGCGACTTCGTTCAACGTTCATGCATCAGAGGTAGGTGTTCGTAAGGATCCCAGAGATGGCGTCTTGTTTCTGTTATTCTCAGAGCTAGGCGACATTTCTTCAAGTAAGGGAACCTAGAATGCCTTTCAGACGGAGTTCCTCCATACTGAAGAGCCCCAAATAGGGGGAAATAGCTACCTATGGATGCTCCTTTTGATATTACCACCATGCATGTTCTTTGTGCGTTGACGGGATTAGTTCCGAAGTATGGATTTAATATTGGTTGATTTTAATCAATTAGTATTATTCTCTGCTTTTATTATTTATATTATACCTGCGTTCCTCTTAACGCGTTAATTTTCATTTCGTATGAAACTAATATTATAATCGTCAATCATATTCACATTCACACATAGCAAATGACAGTCGACACTTCTTTTAGGTCTGTCCAAACCAGTTGATGTTTCTTCAAGTGCGTCAAATGTTGAAATTGCGACAACAGTACAAACGTCTCAAGAACATCTAGATGATAATCGTATTGTGCATGAAATAACACGAAGGCCTTCTGAAATAAGCCTTAAATCGTACTACAAAAAAACAAACTCGAAAGAAACTGAAGAAAGAAAGCAGTATACAATATCAGATGCCCAACTCAAACAACATTGGCTGGAAAAGCTGCAAATGATACTGACTGAGCAAGAAAGGATTTTACAACAAGAAAGGTAAAAAATAAAGTAATTGTCAATTGTACAGGTTGTCCCGGAAAATGTGGGAAATCTCCGGATTCAGATAGAACATAAAAATCGAAGATGACAAGTTCCCATAATTTTTTTTCCTAGCGACGTTCCTTACGAAGATACGACCTCCTAAATGACGCCACTGGGAATCCATTTTAGTGGAATAAGGTAAATGTACCAATTATCGACACTATAGTGGAAACTTTGGAATGTACAATGTTTTTTCGGATAGTCATCAAATATTTTTTCACACATAAAAGCCAGTTTTGAACTCATTGTACCTTTAGCTTCTCAAAACTAACACGAATCGTGAACAGGAAGTTTTGATATTTAAAAAAAAATACAAATCAAGTTGGAAGTCAGATGTCCCAATTATCGACAGCTCTGGAATTGAAATTACCAATTATCGACATACGTGAGGACCAATTATCGACACTGTGAAATCAATAAGAATCAAGAGTTGTATATGGATAAGAGAAGAATAAATATTTAATCGGATCGATAAATCAATGAATCGTGAAATCTGATAAAATACCACATACAGGGTGTTCCAGATTAACGTTACCAAATGCCAAAGGGGACTTCTCAACTGATTTTAAGAAGAAAAGTTTTTAAAACATTGCTCCGAAACGGCTTCGTTACCGAGAGACCGTATATCAAATTCAAGAGAAAAAATTTTCTTTTTATATTTTAAAATTGACTATTGCGTTTTAAAATTTGGTGTTGTGTGAACTCATTCAAAGTGTTCTTTGAAAATTGAGAAGAGTTTAAAAATTTCAAGTCAGAGTCGTTGAATTTGGCAGTTTCTTAGTGGATTTTGACCTATTTTCTTGACGGAGTAGCTTTAGTCATGAAAGATCCACATTTCGCGACGTGAAACATCCATTTCACCATCATAGTTTCATACTTCTCTTTGGTTAAACAGTCTCAGGACCTATCTGCCTTTCATAGTGTGGTTCTCGGAACATCGAATTGTTTGGAAGTTCTTAGAGCAAGCATTAAGTTTTTCACATTCGTAACATTTTATTATTCGAAATAGACTGAAAAATTAACGAAACCAATAATCGATAATGTAATGCACTCGTCATCGACATCTGCGAAAAAGTATGAATTAATATCATAAGAGTTGATCAACATTTGGTGTCGGTTTGTATGGACTTAAACTCTGATCATTCTCGGTCAAAATGTTGAAAAAAAATTGTTGACAGGGCTCACCAATTCCACAAAAAATACATTGAAAAGTCATGTCGAGGTGTCCTATGATCGGCAAAAAATTAACCATTATTCGACATAGAATTGAACCTATTATCGACATTGAAATATTACATTTTCTAATTGGAAAATTTGAAGGAAATCATTATGTCGATAATTGGTACATAATTACCTAATAATGATTGAATCGCATACAATAAAGTTACTTTTGTTCCGAAAAAAGAAGTATATAAGCTCCAGGAAGTATTTCAAATAACACCACACTTTACCCAATTACCGACACTTGTGTCGATGAACGGGGATGGTCGTGTTTTAGATGTACCTATTATCGACACCCTTTTTCTAATGAAAATATCACCGAAAAATTTATTTCATTGATGAAACTGAAATCATCAAACCATATAAACTGTGTTAATGTACAAAAAAAACTTATATCACTTGAATCTTGCTAGTTTGCTTGGATATGATGATGAGGCTTTTCTTACTGAATTGGTAACAAATAGGCTGTAAACTCGGTTGAGGCTGAAAGTCAACTGAAGAGGGCACCTTTTGCACTGAGGATACTCAGAAAAAATCGGGATAATATTCAAATATGTTGAGAAAACTATAAGTTACATAGTCGCGAAGAAAATAATTCTATGGCTGGTCCCAAAACCTTAGTATATGGAAAAGAAATGAAAAGTGTCGATAATTGGGGCACTGTCGATAATTGGTACATTTACCTTAAGTTTCAAACGACTCGATATAATTTGATGAAAATTTGATATGATTAATAGTATTAACGACCTTTTAAATCACCGCACTCAAATTTCAATTAGCTTGTTCAGTTTACCAGGGGCGGACTGGGTTGTACATTTTAAGCTTACATTTTTAACACCCTGTATGATAAGGTGCTAAAAAAACAAATTTGGATACCTTGAACATTAAGCTAAAAAAAAGGTACTCTTGTTCGGTGTCGATGAAATGAACCGTTTTCGAAAAAAAAATGAAAGAAAAAAGTAATTGAAATTTATTCCACTGAAATGAATTTCCAGTGGCTTCATTTAGGAGGTCGTATCTTCGTAGGGAGAGCCGCTAAGAAAAAAAAATAATGGGAACTTGTCATCTTCATTTTTTATGTTCTATCTGAATCCGAGAGATTTCCCACATTTTCCGGGACACCTGTATATTACAACATAGAACCATCTATTCATTCGGGTAGGTTTTGAAATGAAAAATTTAATACCAATGCGATATTTTTATGAACTCACGCCTGTATCCTTCCAATCTGGCCTATTCTTCTGATAGAAGATAGTTCAAGAGCTCCAAAAGAATGTCACCATATAAATCATGTTTTGCAGAAACTTGATGGCCTTGAAAAAATGGCGTGACGAAAAGAAGGTGGAAAATCCGCGTCAAGTTAATCTACAGGATCTACCGAAACCACCGTACGATACCCAGGAGGAATATATGACAATGGATTCGAGATCGGACCTACTGAATAGAGAATTGGATAGATTTATTCAGAAAGGAACTAACACCCCGAGAGATATAAATATACCCAATTTAATAGGGAGTTGGTTAATCAGTTGAAGGAGCTAGAGATGCAATGCGAAAAGGAACAATCTCCTAGGACGAATATTCAAGAAGCAACTAAGCAAATAAAAACGGTAAAAGAACACAACAAACTTCTTTCTTTTCGTCCAATTTCTTGTCATAAATTTATCTTTCCCGGAAATTAATGAAATGGTTGGAAAGAAATGAAACTATGGAAAGAAATAAATCCTTTTATTACTCAACCAGGGGCCTATTGCACCAAAATACTTCGTAATTTTTCACTTTGCATTCTGGCAGATTTCAAAAGTGAAAATTAACTATGTTGCACAACATTTCTCCAACATTAATTTCTTCGAAGTGCTTTTCGCTTTGTACTAGACATTTTCACATTGAACTTTTTAATTATGAATTCGTTTCTTGCAACGTAATTCATTTTGAAGAGTGAAAAGTTGGAAATTATTTGGTGTTATAGGCCCTAGGTCACATTTAGCATAATATCACACTTGACTTTCTCAATTCTTCTGGACAAGTTTACTTCAATAACCTGAATAATTTATTTATATGTTTACAGATTATAGGATTACAACAAAGAATTCAGAATTTGCAAGAAATGAACGACAAATCTGTTTCAACTGCTTGAACAGTCGAATATCGTCTTTATGAATGTACGTTTATATTTTACATAATAAATTCTGACACCACAATTCGGGTTTTCATTTAAAAACCACTCCTTATACAGGGTGACCCAAAACTCGACGTCAACCCGGAACCGGACGAAAAGGCAAGTTTACAGAAAACATTTTACAGAAAAAAATTTCACACAAAAAATTCTTCAGAAAAAAATTTCACAGAAGAAAAATTTACAGAAAAAAATTCAACAGAAAAAAACTTTAGAGGAAAGGAATTTTACAGAAAAAATTTTCTTCATAAGAAAACACAACGGAAAAAAAATTACAGAAAAAATTTTACAGATAAAATTCTACAGAAAAAAATTTACAGAAGAAAAATTTACAGAAAAAAATTTTACAGTGAAAATTTCACAGAAAAAAAATTCACAGAGAAAAATTTACCGAAAAAATTGAACAAAAAAATTAACAGAAAAATTATTTTACAGAAAAAATTTCAGAGAAAACATAACAGAAAAAAATTCAACAGAAAAATTTTACAGAAAAAATTTCACAAAAAAATTTACACACACAAAAATTTACAGAAATATTTCACATAAAAAAATTTCATTTTCACAGAAAAAAATTCACAGAAAAAAATTTTACAGAGAAAATTTTCACAGAAAAAAAATTTTACAGAAAAAAATAGCACAGAAATAAATTCCACATAATTTTTACAGAAAAAATTCTACAGAAAAAATTACAGAAAGAAATTTTACAGAAAAAAATTACAGAAAAAACTTTTAAAGACAAAAATTTCACAGAAAAAAATAGTTGGAAAAATTTTTAATTTTCTAAAAAGTTAGCAGCTGGTATCAAAATTTTGATTATAGTTTAGACAAGCATTATTCAGGGTTACACAGCAAAAAAAGTTGGAAAAAGTTGATATTTGTGGCAACAGGAGTGAAAAGACTGTCACAGGGTGTGAAATTTTGCGTGTTTTTTTTTAAATGCCTATAATTTTAAAATCATGCAACTTAGATTCTTTTATATTTTCCTGACGACAAGTAAACTTGTCTCTTCACCCGGTTCCGTGTTGACGTCGAGTTTTGGGACACCCTGTATAAAACACAATTTGAAACAGCCAACAAAATTATAATGTAATAAATCACAAACTCAACTTCTTAACTGATTAACGGACAACTTTTCAGAAGAGAAATCCGGGAAGTAACGAGGTGACTTGAAACCATAGAATCATATTTCGTGTTTAAAACCTGCCAAACCTGAAATGGAACCTATTCCTCTAGTGTCATATTTCACATTGTTGTCATGAAATGTCAAAAGTCAAATTATTATGGAAATTGAAAAATAAAAAAACCTGTTTCCATTTATTAAAATACTCAATAACATTCGGAATTCAAAGAACCGGGTCTGACCTCTGATCTAATGATTTGGTTCATGTTTGATAACCCCACTGCAAATATTGATCATTGGACCAATGTTTATATGTGAATTTACAGTTATTTGTTGTAGTCGTCTTTCGACCTGTGGTGTGAATGCTGACTGAAAAATGTTAGAGGTCCTACAAATGTTTTTATTTTTATTCAAATCAAAATATAGACGAAAATATTTCGAATGGCCCCTGTTGTGCTGTTCCATCTTAGTCATTCTAGAATTTGGGCATTTGGTTCATGCTAAATGTCAGGAAAATAACTGCAACGGAAATGGGGTTTGTAGGAATGATACGTGTGTTTGTTATGATGGGTGGCAAGGGCCCCAGTGTCAATTTTGTGGTGGAAAAGTGAGGTAGGGTTATTTCACCTTTTGTAAATATTAATCCAAATTTATACTGTTCAAGTTTAAGATTGATTCGAATCAATGGTTACAAAACCATTGGGACTTTCCATGCAAGTTATTCATATTGTTTCAGACTCGGAGCCTCTACAGGAACAATTACGATGGCCTAGGAAATTACTCCATAAACGTTAAGTGTAGTTGGTTGATAGACGCACCAAACTCCTCAATAACACTTCATTTGGACGAATTTGCCACCGAATGTGGCTGGGATCATCTTTACATTTTTGACGGGGACAGTGTTGCTTCTCCCCTTCTTGGTGTATTCAGTGGTCTCATGTACAAAGATGGTTACAGCATCAGAAGAATTCCAGAAGTTGTGGCTAATAGCGGATCAGCTTTGGTGCACTTCTTCAGCGATGATGCTTTCAATATGTCAGGGTTCAACATAAGTTATAGACTGAATGCTTGTCCTTCGAATGTAGCTGGCGTGGATTGTTCTGGACATGGGGCTTGCATCGATGGACAGTGTACATGCGATGGTAGGTGTTTTGAACACATTTATCTATACTAATATTATAAAGAGGAAAGATTTGTATGTTTTTTGGATTTGTGGATTTAATACGAGTTAACTCATAAGCTACTTGACCGATTTCAATAATTCTTTCACCCTTAGAATGCTACACTATCCCTGAGTAACATAGGCTATTCTTTTTACCCGAGAAAATTAAGGAAACCTACTATAATTTCAATGATAATAAATATGAGTACCAAAATCAGCTATCTTCAGGTGCGCTGCAAAAAACCGTGAGACGTACATGGAAATAATGTATGACGGAAATGTACCTCTTCAATAGTTCTACAAAAAGTCCGCGATAGCATATATCTATCTTTAAAGGTTTACTTGGTATTAACTTTTAAAGGAATCCAAATGTTTCTCAAAATTATGCATTATTTGGGAGTATTTTTTTATGAATACGTTATTGATCCTTATCCAATTAAATACGTTGTTCATCCCCATTATTTAATTTAGAACGAATTGCTTTTTACATCATTCAATTATGATGAATACATCAAAAGATATGGCAGGTTGAAGACGAAATCGCACCAAAATGCGTCTCCGAGGTAGGTACTAGGTGGGTAGGAGAAGGTACCGAAGTGTGAGGGATATATGAATGTATTTTGGATTGCCGATGCCCGTATGTTTATGATCACAAATCAGATCACAGATGGCGCTGTAGTCGTTTTTAGGTTATTCATCTACTCTGCAACTAAACGGTTGGATCGTATTGAATGAAATTTTGTGTATACAGAACAACGTCTGTTGGGTCTGTTAGTTTTATGATAAACAGATTCTGTTGTTGCTTAGACCAAATTTTTGTAGGTTACTGGGGAGGAATCGCATGTCATTTGGAAAAATGTCCAAATAATTGTGGTAATCGAAAGGAAGAGGTCGTTGCGATCAAAACGGCTGCATATGTACCTCAGATTACAAAGGATACGATTGCAGTCAACTGAAGAGCAATGGTTATTGGGAAATGGTATCCGTTTCCAGTTTTGTGCCCCCTGGATCGGCTTCACATGTGCGGTGGTCTGGAAAGATTCTATGTATGTGACGATGGGAGAGAGTTATGGCAGAGGAACAATGCTCTATGTTTATGACTTCAACGGTAAGTGAAAGTTTTCTATATTACTCTCAAACATCCAATCACTAGAGTAGATTGACAGATTTTAATTAGTTTTATTGAAAATGTGAGGTAAGGGGCAATTACTTGTCATATACTAATGCTGCGCCGTAGTAAAATATTTTCTTACAATATGAAATGAGTGAATGCTTATTGATTGAAGTTCTTACACAAGTATTTGAATGTAATAAGTGTTTAAATGAATCTTCTCAAGAGTAGTATGCATTGTTAATCTTATCTAGGTGAACATAAAATAGTGAAAGTTAATCTTTAAACACACGTTTTTGTTACAAAAGCTATAGCTCAAAGAACAGATTGCTCGCTCAAACATTGTATTGAAATCGCATTTTCAATCTATCTATATTAATAAAACAGGATCTATGGTTACCATGCAATATCTTTCAAACGGCTGCACCAAATTGGATAATTCTTTTTCTGTTGTGTTCATAATTGCTAGGGCAAATTTTATACAACAAAATATTTCCGAAAAAATTGTTCAGAAAAAAATAAAAGGCTTTCCTTTTTCTTACGACCAATCAAGCAGTCATAGAATACATATTTATAGGTTATAATGATTTCGACATTTGGACAAAAAGTGAAGTTACATCGAGTGAATCGAAAATTTAAAATTTTAAACAGAAAAAACGTATGAACTTACATATTATACAACAATTTTTTACTTATGCCATATTTTACAAATTTCAAACCTATGAAGTATGAATGTATTTTGGATTGCCTGATGCCGGTATGTTTATGATCACAAATCAGAACAACAGATGACGCTGTAGTCGTTATCAGGTCATTCATCTATTCTGCAACTAAACGGCTGGATCGAATTGAATGAATTTTTGTGTATGCAGAACAACGTCTGTTGGGTCCGCTAGTATTTTAATAAAATAAATTACTTCAAATAATGAATCATTGGATAGGCTATTTTTAACATACTGAAAATTCCTATTGGAGAAGAACAAAGTTGAAAGGATCAGCTCTTTGAAAAAAGAGCTATATCTGTCATAGGTTAGTTCTGCGACTTGCCGCTAGGGAATATAATATGGCGGCGCCTTTAAACCATAGAAATAGTTTTGAAATTTTCTCTTTTTTCAAATACAGTCGATTATAACCCGTTTTTTCCGAACTTATAATTGCATCATATCATATTTTTTTCCAGGTAACGTATGGGAAAAACCCCATATAACCCCCAGTCCATCTCCCAGATACGGCCACTCAACGGTCATTTACGGCGATAAGATATTTTTGTATGGCGGAATACTCGGAAACAGGGGTGCCACTTCCGAAATATGGGCCTTCGACATCAGTGCCAAAACTTGGGAAAACATAACCGTAAAATCCCTGTCTTGCAATGACAGTTACCCGATGTGCGGTCCTCTGAAACTGTCAGGACACACTGCGACTGTGGTAACGAATATTGACAATAAGAAGGCTGATAGGATGATTGTGATATTCGGATATTCGTCCAGTTTCGGATATCTGAACACCGTTCAAGAATATTATTTTGGAGAGAGAGAATGGTACATTGTGACTACGAGGGGTTTTCCGGTGAAAGGAGGTTATGGACACTCTGCCTCCGGGACCCGTTGACGTCGAAAATCTACGTTTATGGCGGTATAGTGTCCGAGAGTGACACTGCGCAACTTTGAGCAAACATTTGTATTCTTACGAGCCTAACTCTAGGACTTGGACCCTACTGACGGATTCCCCTTCGTCGAGGTTCTTGCATACTGCTTCGTTTATTACACCTGGTGAGTTGTGTTTTTGTATCGATCTGCATGAAACTTGATACTTATTGACTAGCTGAAAAATTGAGATATTGCCCATTTTAAATGCGATCTGGGAAACTTCATTTTATCGCCGCCAAAGATTATACATATACAGGGTGTCTAACTTTTGAAGTGGATAAACTTTAAGGGACGATTATACGAGTGATTTGCAACTAAAAATGTGACGGTTTTTCTTCAATTTAACATTTTTTGATTTCACTAAATATTTCGAGTAAGCTACATAATCGATAGCTCCGAATGTTTCCTTAGTAAATATAAAAAGTAAATAATGTAAATCGGTTAAAAATACTACTAACTACCTACCTGCCAACCCCCGATGTTAGACAGTGTGATGTCCGCAACATCGTCTGCGTAGGAAGTACTAAATTATGGCGCCTACCGACCCTCTAAGTTAGAAAAGTGATCAAATACTAACTTGAAGTCTTAGTAACACTCAGTTAAAAAAATATCCGTTCAGACGTTAAGGCGTGAATGAGGTAAACTTTTAAAACAAACGATTAAAAATCACTAACTTAATTAGTTTTCTGCCTACTGCCTACGCCTTGAGTACGATAGCATGAATATTAATAACCATATCCTTTTCTAGGTTACTATCTATCACCTAATTAAATTTCATCAAAATCTGTTCAGGATCGTTTAGGCATGATAGAGCAAAAACCATAAAAAAATCACTAACTCAATTCAGTTTTCTGCCTACTTCCTACCCCCTAAGTACGATGACGTGATCATTTTGATCTTATATCCGTTTTTAGGTAACCATCTATTACCTTACTAAATTTCATCAAAATCTGTTCAGCCGTTTAGACGTAAAAGAGCAAAAGACCCAACAAAAACGACTAAAAATCACTAACTCAATTTAGTTATCTGCCTACTGCCTACCCCCTAAGAACGATGGCGTGATTATTTATAGCCTATGACCATTCTAGGCTATCATCTATCACCATACTACGTTTTATCAAAATCCGTTCAGCCGTTTAGGCGTGAAAGAGTAAAGGGGCCTACAGACGATCAACCTAGTTGAAGACTAAGTTGTAAACACGGCATGTTGACGACCAAGTTGAACGTCTGTAGGCTGGTTGGTGGTTGATATTCCAGGTTGAAGACTAAGTTGATGCGAGATCAAATCGGTTTGATATTTGGTGGGCGGAGCCCGATGTTGACGACTAAGTTGGAGCGTGTGTATGGTAGTCATCAACTAGGTTGACAACACCAGTTGGAATTCTACCTTGTAGAGTGAACATCTCATAGCGTATTCAAAATCCGTCGTAAATATTCGAGGAAGGGTAGTAATTTAACTAGAAAATATGGGCAAAATTCCAAACATTCAAGTTTGGGTAGATTTCTTTGATTGGGTGAAAGATCTTCCTGAATTATGGAGAGTAAAATCCGAGATATATAAAAAAACCTTAAGCAGATGCTTTGAGCGAACATTCATTGGTGGAGCAATAATGCTATTACCTCAAAATTTTGTATAGTACTTGAGATTCATGATTAGTAAATGAATGCAAAATATCAGGATGATCAGACTTATATTATGGAAATTATTAAAAAATGAATGCTTCAGATGATGCGATTCTTGGATATCTTGTTATGACATATAATGATTCTTTCTTTCAATATTTCGCATGAGGCTTACTGTGAGCATTTTGCATGTGGTCAAGAAATTCTATTCTAATTGGTTTCGTTTTGTCTGAAATATTAAGGAACAAAAATTCGGAATGGTCATATTTTATTGGACACCTTGTATGTTTTGGCTGATTAACGAACTTAATTGTGACATTTGGAAACCAAACTCGCCCTGAAATCTCAAGTCTCAAGGACAATTCCTTAGAAAGGATTCGTCATCAGGGAGCAGAACCCTTTCGTTGGAGACCAATTTCGGCTCAAAATTCGAAAAGTTCTTTCATTAAACCGAAATCGGAAAAATGAGACCGATTGTGGTACCAATCCTTGGTCCAAATTCTTTCATTCAAGGACTGTGCTGCACCACATTGTCGCATATATCGTTTATAATAACATATAACGAAAGATCTCTCTCCATGTTTCGATAATTTCTCCTAATCAGCCGACTAGTTCACTCGACGGAAACCACCGCTGAAATGATGTTTTCAACTTGGTTGACAACCGCTATTTTCATTTTCATTTGGTTTACAACCTAGTTGACAACATAGTCTTCAACTAAGTTGATCGTCTGTAGGCCGCTTAACAGACAGACAGGCAGAGTTACTTTCGCATTTGTAATATTAGTATGGATTGAAATTACAGATTTTATATACAAATTCATCTTCAGTGCCATCTGTAAGTCAAATGTGAACTAAAAAATGTAGTTTTTTAGTATAGTCCGTTCATGAAAGTTTAAGCGGCCGGTTGGCCACGGAAATTTGGCATATTACACTGTGTATATTAACATTTTAGGTTATGTTGATTATTTTCTTGTCAGATTGATACGCAATGTTGTCAATATTGCATAGAGTTCTCTGATAATTCTCAAGCTCGTCGGACGAGGCTGTATACATTCGGCAACGTTGACTTTATTTTACGTTATGACAGCAAATACTGCCAACTTCAGATAACTAAACAAACGCATACTGTGTGCTCAAACTATCGTGAACGGACTATACGTTCACGAAAGTTTGAGCGCATAGTAGGCGTTTATTTGAAGTTGGCAGTATTTATTGTCATAACGATGATAAAGTCAACGTTGCCGAATGTACCCGGCCTTGTCCAATGAGCTTGCGAGTTATCAGAGAACTCTATGCAATATTGACAACATTGCGTATCAATCTGATAAGAAAATAAACAACATAACCTAAAATTTCAATATACTCAGTGGAATATGCCAAATTTCCATGGCCAACCGACGACTCAACCTTTCGTGAACGAACTATAGTATACTACGATTGCAAGGTCTCTCTGTACTCTATAATCTTTGATCGCCACTACATGTCTTATGTCACCCACATCGTAGTTATGACAGATGACAGTTTTTTGGTTAAGGCATAGACTTAAATTGAAATTTTGCTGTCAGGTATTCTTGCACTAGCGCACCCTAACGGCGGGAAAATGAAGTTTTCCGAATCTAAAATTTTGTCGGCATAATGTCTGATAACCATGCAGAATTTTCATGATTTTTCACATGACCCTCATCTCAATTATCCAATTGATCGTTACAGGATTGATGTTAGTATTCGGTGGAAACACCCACAACGATACAGCCCACAGTTCGGTGCCAAATGCTACAGCTCGGAGCTGCTCGCATACGACGTCACATGCGATTCCTGGCATGTCCTAGACGTACCTGCCGAAATACAGGGTGATCTGCCCAGATTCGGCCACTCAGCCGTGGTCTTCGAGAACTCCCTGTACATATACGGAGGGTTCGATGGCCAAATGCTCTCCGACATGATCAGGTATACCCCAGGAGAATGTTCCAATTTCCATCCTTCCGACGCTTGTCTGAACGCCAGGATCGGCCTAAAGTGCGTGTGGGACATAACAACCGTAGGTGTGTGGACATAGAGACCATGATGTCGGACATAGACATTTTGGGAGAGAGCGAAAGGTGTCCGGTGATGAACAGATCCAGCATGACCCAACGAATATTCCACAATACGGAAAGGTGTAATAGATTTGAGGACTGCGCCAGTTGTACTCAAACAACTAGCGATTGCATATGGTGCGGGAACGTTTGCAGTTACAAAGAGTGCAGGAATACATCGAATACCAAGATTCTCAGTGCTGCGAGGTGAGTTCTTCGATTGTACTTGTCTTGACAGTTTTCAGTGTATTACTACAATCACTCTGTAACTACAACTATACTCCGTTCACATATTATTGAGCACAAAGTAGGCCTTGGTTTCATTATCTTAGGTTGGTAGTTTTGGGAATAATTTGCCACTTTCAATGCAACGTTGCCAGGCCTAACGTTAATGTAGCCCGTAGCCATCGTAAACTAACGTTTAGTTTACGATGGCTACGCGTAGCCTTGCCGTTCGACGCGTTTTCGAGTCGAGAGTCCGAGAGAGAGGTTATCTTGTTTACAATTCACAACAATCATAACAATTCTCATCTATCGAGTATAACATGCATGTAGCTGTAGGTAGAGGTGCTTCCTTAAGTTCAAATCAGGATATTTTGGAACCGACGATTCATCAGAATTTTCTCATACAGAAATCAATTCATTCAATGAATTATGAAGAATGTTTCGAACGAAACTTCAAACTCTCTAGGTGAAATATGAAATGCATATGAGTAACGAGTATTTTCTCAAACAAGTCCGAGTTATCTTCATTCATTACTCCAGATATATCTTGCTTCGTCTTGAGCATACATGTTTATGTTCATCACATAATGTTTGTTTCAGAAGTTTATCTTCATTTGACTTGATTCTCATTCAATCTGACAAGAAGATAAACAACATAACCTAAAATTTTAATATACACAGTAGAATATGCCAAATTGTCATGGCCAATTGACGCCTTAAACTTTCGTAAACGGACTATAGTCTGTAATAATTTGATAAGGAAAAATTGGTCAAAATAAATCCTTTTTAAATTCTTAACCTTTAGATCCAATCTTTTGATGACCTGTCAAGACTCTTCCATTCTATAATCACTGTAACCTCAATTTCGAGAAAAATGATTGAATGAATCTAGTAGTAAAACGAAGCCGATTCTAACTCAATAATTCGAAAGTTAGACTTGTACCACCTCAATCCACGGTTCTTTGAGCGCATAGTAGGCTTTTGTTTATTTGCCTAAAGTTGGCAGTATTTGTTGTCATAATGTAAAATAAAGTCAACGTTGCCGAATGTACCCGGCCTCGTTCAACGAGCTTGCTAGTTATCAGAGAACTCTATGCAATATTGACAACATCGCGTATCAATCTGACAAGAAAATTAACAATATAACCTAAAATTTTAAAATACACAGTGGAATATGCCAAATTTCCATGGCCAACCGACGGCTCAAACTTTCCTGAACGGACTATAGTAGTAAAACAAAGCCAGTTCTAGCTCAATGATTCGAAATTTAGACTCGTTACCTCAACGGACGGTTACTAATGTATAACTAATTCTCTCCATATTGTTCCCTCTAGGTCTATCGAAGATTGTCCGAGTGAAAATGGTTTGCAGTGTCATCGTCTGCACACATGCTCCGCCTGTAACACCAGATCAGAGTGTCGATTCACCAACAAATGCGTATCGAAGCCTTCCAACACCTCTGCCGACATCTTCATACCTAACGGACAGTGCAAAGTGTGCTCGGAGTTCAACTCCTGCATGAACTGCACCATGGCCGAATGCATCTGGTGTCAAAACGAAGGCAGATGCGTTGACAAGAACGCCTACACCGCAAGTTTTCCTTACGGACAGTGTCGCGAGTGGACGACCGTGCAGAACAAATGCAGGAGCAAGGGCAGTAACGAAAAGTCCCAGTGCAGCTTTTATTCGACCTGCGGGCAGTGCAGGGACGATCCGGCTTGCGGATGGTGTGACGATGGGTCCAGGACCGGTTTGGGGAAATGTATGCCTGGAGGTTTTGGCGGTAAGTTGATTAATAATACACTGCGCAAAAAAATTAACGCACATTCTGAAAATCTCAATTTTAATGAAAGTTAACTCTACATTGACTTTATAACTTATTTTTTATGTTCTCTTGGGAAGGTTTTGAACGAAACAAGACACATTAAATGGAAGAAAATTAAGGATTTCACTGAATCTTATGTGAAAGAAGAGAAATAAATAATTGTAAAAATACTGGAATGCTGATAAGTGATTTAATACTTGGTAATTCCATCCCTTGCGTTAATTACAGCTCGGCAACGACAGTTCATACTCAAAATGAGTATCTTAAAACGTTCTGACCTAATCCTTCCCAGATTTCTCTGAGTTGGATTCCTAAGTCATTAAGAGTAGCTGGATGATTTTCTAATCTTCTCAGCCTTCTGTTGAGGTTGTCCCAAACTTGCTCAATCGGATTGAGATCTGGACTTCTTGCTGGCCATTCCATTCGAGAGACTTCAACTTCTTCAAGGTACTCCTGAACGATGCGCGCATGATGGGGTTTGGCATTATCGTCCATAAATATGAAATTTTCAACAATGTATGGGGCAAATGGCTCTACATGCTCTTCAAGAATGTTCTTTATATACCTATCAGCATTCATAGCTCCATTATCAACGACCACTAGGTCTATGCGAGCAGTAAGAAATATTCTACCCCATACCATAATCGATCCTGCCCCAAAACCAGTAGTATTCAGGAAATTGCACTGAGCCTATCTTTCATGTGGATGTCTGTATACAAGGGAACGTCGATCGGTAGAGGCAGAATCTAGACTCATCTGTGAAGAGAACTCTTTCCCAATCAGCCTCTTCCCAATGGATATGCTCTCCCGCAAAATCCAAACGCGCCCTTCGATAGGCTGGGGTAACAGCTGGGCCTCTTGTCGTGACACGAGGTCTTAAATTATATTCTCTGAGGCGATTTCTTATTGTCTGAGTGCTAATTTGCACGCCATGAGTTTGCTCAAGCTGATTTTGAAGGAGGCGAGCGGTTGCAAACCGTTTTCTCAACGAAGAAACTTCTTGACGTTCTTGAATGGCATTTGTTACCCGTGAGCTACCCTGTCCTGGTCTTCGGACTTTCATATCTGTCTCCCTGAATCGCTGCAACATTCTGGACACACTGGTATGGAAAACTCCAAACCTTTCTGCAATTCTTGTGTATGTCCACCCTTCTTCTCACAAAACTACCGCTTGGGCACATTCCTCTTGGGTCAAATTGCGTGTTTCGCGTTGCATAGCGATCGAGTGTAGAAAATCAAACGAAAGAAAAACTATTGATCACTGGAAGTGATCGAGAACAACTGATTTCAGAATGGAGCCAATACATTCAAAATCTGATAATCTCATCTTTTTTTATTCCTGCTGGGAAAAAACATCTGTATTGAAGAAAAACATTGAAAGTGGATAATATATGCATGTATAATTCTGATAAAAATAATTATCCTTGAGAACACCTTCAGTTGTAGAATAAATTTGAGATTTCCATAATGTGCGTTAATTTTTTTGCGCAGTGTATATGAATCCATCATATTAAATTCTCTTCTAGGACCGATACTCCACATGGAATCTCTCCCATCGACCACATGTTTACCCGACCAATGGCATTTCACCACCTGCCCGAAATGTCAATGTAACGGACACGCTGTATGTGCAGGCAATTCCAGTGTCTGCGAACCATGCGGAAATCTCACGACTGGAGATCACTGCGAGCATTGCATGAAGGGCTACTGGGGCAACCCCATCAACGGAGGCAAATGCGTGCCCTGCGAATGCAACAACCATGCCACGCATTGTCATCCGGAGACCGGGAAGTGCTTTTGTACAATCAAAGGTTTGAACGGAGAGCATTGTGATAACTGTGACAATACCAATCATTATTACAAGGACGAATTTAACAATGGATCTTGTTTTTGTGAGTATATAATCCTAGCTTTATATTTGACTGAATAATTTGCGAAATCACTTCAGTTGGATTGTTGAAGTGAAGTGATTTTGATAAATAGAACATGAGTTTTTTGGATGACAATCAACAAAACGATAAGGTTCGAAATCAGAGTATCAAATAGGAATATCATCGATAGTTCGGAAGGAAATTCTAAAAGTAATATGAATTATTTATTACTAGCAGTGAAAACCGATGAAAATAAGTCACTTTACGTTATGTTCAGAAGTAAATTGTAAACTTTCACCAAAATGTTAGGTTATATTATTTTTATGATGAACTGAAGTGATTGTGGAAATTAAACTGATTTTGTCAGAAAGCAACATCAGTTGGAAGTGATGCGCATCAGTTCAAAATCACAACATTGTCAAATAGAACGCGCATCAACTGATTTTGGATCAGTTTGGAAGTGGTAGCGTCAAATAGAAAGAGCCTATTACTTATATCAATGTTAATCTTTTATTTGACCTTTTCGAGTTTAAAGTTGAGTTTGTTGATGCACATTGAAATGTAGAATCATGAAAACTGGTGTAAATATCTTGAAAAGCATAAAAATCCAAAGTTAGGTTAATATTCATCAACAGCAGGGAGGAAATATAAACTAGAGATCTTTACCTCATTTTTGCTTATTGTTACATCTGACTGGGCCTATCTATGTTCTTCATTGATCTGAGAAGAGCCTTTACTGTCGTTTTATTTGATATTTTCTCAGTTTCCAATTGGTTTTGTTGAGCAATGTTAAGATTTATTAGTGGCGAATGGTTAAATCAGAGAAATAACTTCGTTTTGATACACTTAATACCATCATCAGGGCATTCAAATTTTAATAATAATAATAACTTCATTTATTAATGACTAAATCAAGTTTCAAGAATTGGTAGCAGAGTCTATACTCCGTTCACTAAAGGTTGAGCCGTCGGTTGGCCATGGAAATTTGGCATATTCCACTGTGTATATTAAAATTTTAGGTTATGTTCTTTATTTTCTTGTCAGATTGATACGCAATGTTGTCAATATTGCATAGAGTTCACT
The DNA here is from genome assembly GCA_013421045.1 of Propylea japonica. NCBI lineage: Eukaryota > Metazoa > Arthropoda > Insecta > Coleoptera > Coccinellidae > Propylea > Propylea japonica. Next base: position 58,496,070 of record CM024245.1, read on the forward strand.
GAAAACTCGCAAACTCGTCGGGCGAGGCCGAGTACATTCGACAACATTGACTTTATTTTACTTTATGGCAGTAAATACTGCCAACTTCAGATAAATAAAGAAACGCCTACTATGCGCTCAACCTTTCGTGAACGGACTATACATATTACCAATATAAATATGTATTATTGGCACAAATATATATAGTCCGTTCAGGAAAGGTTGAGCCGTCGGTTGGCCATGGAAATTTGGCATATTCCACTGTGTATATTAAAATTGTAGCTAATGATTTTCATTTTCTTGTCAGATTGATACGCAATGTTGTCAATATCGCATAGAGTTCTCCGATAACTCGCAAGCTCGTCGGACGAGGCCGGGTACGTTCGGCAACGTTGTCTTTATTTCAAGTTATGACAGCAAATACTGACAACATCAGATAAATAAAAATGATAGTACTTAACCACAAATTGAAAAACAATTATCACAAACAATTTCATTATTTGTTTCATCAAAATTTTCTCTTTCAGATGATCTGACTGTGGATTATCAGTTCACCTTCAACTTATCCAAGAAGGAAGAAAGGCACTACACTCAAATAAATTTCCGAAACACCCCGAGCAAACCGGACATCGATGCAGATTTCTCGATTCAGTGCTCCGTTCTGGCCAAGATGAATATCACAGTGAGGAAGGGTAACTCGAGAGAGGAGACTCCGATCTTTAGCAACTTCAATTGCACTTCCTTGCATCATAGGTTCTTGAAGTCCGAATATAACTTTGGTGCGGAAAACAATACTCACACCACTTTTTATGTTTATGTTTACGACTTCCAACCTCCGTTGTGGATTCAGATCTCCTTCTCTCAGTACCCGAAGCTTAATCTGCAGCAGTTCTTCATCACTTTCTCCTCGTAAGTAGTATTTCTTTTTGGGGTTGAATTCTTTAGAAGGGTGGATAACCTCCAATATTGAAAATGAGTGTTGGTTTTTTCGAGGGATAACATGAAAGAAAACTTTGAAACTTGACGATTGTTTTTCAGGTTTTCCCATTTTTGATGGAAGTAATTATGAAATTTTCAAGATATTGTTGGAGTGCTTTTCAGAACCAAAGGGTTTTCCAATAAGAGGTGTTATTTTGAATAGCCCGCTATTTCGGTAGATGTCACGTTTGAAGCTGTCATTTTTTGACATTTGACAAGTAGAACTTACGCCATTAATGAAGATGAGACGATACTCGAACATTAGATAACCTCCAATATTGAAAATGATTAGTTTTTTCGAGCAATAACATGAAAGTAAACGTTAAAACTTGACGATTGTTTTTCAGTTTTTCCCATTTTTTTGGTGGAAAGAATTATGAAATTTTCAAGGTTATGTTGAAGTGCTTTTCAGAACTACTAGAGTCATCTATCGAATGGGCATTTCCAGTTTATTGAATTTAAATTTTTTTATGTGACAGTGTACCTAGTGTTTACAAATGTTGTACCTAGTGTTTAATTCTAATCTCTTATAAAGGGTTTTCCAACAAGAGGTGTTATTTTGATATTCAAAGAAAAATGCCATTTTTCAATATAAATGATCTGATGTTTATTTCATTATGAAGAAGAAGCTATGCTGTTAATAGTGGAAAATAACATCAACCACCACGACCACGTTATAGGACCATATCCTCTTAATGAAAATTTCCATAACCTAATCGCAAAGTGGCTGCCCTATGTCCTCGATAGCCTCACGAATTCCATCTTTGAGGTCTTGAATCGACGCTGGGCTATTGGCGTAGACCTTCTCTTTCACGTGACCCCAAAGGAAGAAGTCGCAAGGTGTTAAATCGCAAGATCTCGTTGGCCAATTGTGATTACCTCTTCGAGAGATAACACGGTCCGGAAACTTTTCCCGCAAAAGATCAATGGTTTCGTTGCTTGTGTAGCACTCAGCGCCGTCTTGTTGAAAGTAAACGTTGTCCAGATCAATACTATCCAATTTGGGCCATAAAAAATCATTAACCATCTCTCGATAGCGCAATCCATTCACCGTTACTGTTGCTCCAGCCTCATTTTCAAAAAAGTAAGGTCATTCTCGGCTTTTCTTGAGCGACGTGCACGGATTTTATTCTTCACATCATTAACTTGTCCCAACAGCTCGAATTTTTCCACAATTACTTTATTGCGGTCCGACAAGATGCTTCACGACTACCCAAAAATGTTCGAGTTTTACGAACTGTCTCTGCCAAATTTTCACCATTTAATAGAGAATTTTAATAATTTCAATGCGTTATGAAGCGTGTATCGTTCCATTTTCAACAATGGCGCAGTTTCTACTTGTCAATGTCAAAAAATGACAGCTTCAAACGTGACATCTACAGAAATAGCGGACTATTCAAAATAACACCTTTTATTGGAAAACCCTTTATGTGAGAGGAATACACAAATACGAAATTGATAATCATCTAAATTACAAAATATAAAACTTTATTTCAAACCAAAAAACATCGGTTAATTCATATCACAAAATCACCTCATCAATTAGTTCTTGTGAAACTGTTGCAAGGTTTCACCACCCTGTAGTTTATTCACCAATACCTGTCCCATCTGCAAAAGTTATGATGTAAGGCGAGTCAGCATCGTTAGTAGTAAGCTTCTCGAGAACTTCCCTGAACGAGTCGTTCTCCATAAGCTGAAGAATTAACTTGAAAAGAGCTGAATTGTTGAACAATCCGCCATTTTGGGAATCGGACCCTTTGCAGACGTCCTGGGGCCTGTAACACAAACCATACAAGTGTAACAAGTCTACAAGTTACAAGTAATTTGCCTGTAACTACAAGTCCGACCCAATTCGGTATCACAATGCGAATGGCTACAATAGTAGAAATTAAATAATTTTGTACATGTGTAGCTACACTTGTAATGCAAATATCATAGAATTAATTATTATTTATGATTTCTACTATTGACATGACTTGTCAATATAAGTAGTATTGCGGCTTTTCTGTTTGCATTATGTCTTCAAAACTAATTGTTTTGGATCGTAAAATGCAATTTTTAATTAAGATAAGAGAAAATAGACACCTTATTTTCGGAGCTTTCTCGGATAAACTGAGAAAGCAAGATAAAGTAGACAAGTGGAAAGAAATGGCAAATTTGGCTCAAAGTATTTGTTTAGTACCAGCGGATAAAGATTGGACTTATGTAAGGGATACATTATGGCAAAATTTGAAGAAAACTGCAATAATGAGTAAAACTGGAACTTGCAAGCATTATTGTTATCGACTTATGGTACATATTTATAGATAAAAATTGATAATGCGAAGAAAACTGGTGGAATCTTCCGAAAACCCAAGCAACTGAGCCGTGAAACTGTCGTAGAGAATAATGATGTTGAAGATATTGCCAATAAAAGTGGACCAATCAGTGCTCACGAAACCCCATGTATTCCAAAGCAATTCAATGGTGATTCTTCTCAAATCGAAATAATAGGAATAATAATATAGAAAAATGCATTTTTATACAGGAAAAAGAAGGCGAGATAAAGCAAATAATTCCAATTCGAAAAAAGTGGCTCAGGTTGAAGAACCATAAAACTAAACTGGAAATTATAAAATTAGAAAAAGAGCTTAAACTGCCCATGTCACAGTCACGGCATCGTTACCACAATATAACGTAGATGAAAATGGCTGCTGCTTTTTCAATTTGTGATAGTAGATAGGAACATTCTCATTATAAGGAACATATAATTATTTAGTTGTGATTTTTTGTTAATTTTTGCAAATACATTGAAACGTTTTGATTCATAAATATATTCATATATCCTAACAACAATAAAGTTAGTTTCTGAAGAAATAATTTTATGTAGATTTTCTCTGGCTATGTGTGTATTTACCTAGAGTTGAAGATATGTAAAACATTATCTACACTTGTAGAAAATTCCGTAACACAATCATACAAGTGTGAACTTTAAGTTACAGAAAAAGTTTACATATGTAGAAATTTTGCCGTAATTACTAGTGCCGTACTTGTAATTACAAGATGGTTTGTGTTATGAAAAAGTTACAAGTGTAGAATATATTCTTACAATTGTAGGACTTGTAGTGCTTGTGTTACAGGCCCCAGGTATTTGAGGTTTTCCTGGTACATTTCATGCTTGGATCATATTTCAGGGCGTTGATGTATGCTTCGTGGGCTTCTTTAGTCAATCCTATCTCAGAGTATGCCTTACCCAATCTTCCGTAAGCTTTGCTGTACTTGGGATCGAGCTTTATAGCGGTTTTACAATCCAAAATGGCGTTTAGTGGCTGTTCGGCCTTGTTGTAAGCAGCCGCTCTGTTGCAGTAATACACAGGGTTCCTAGGATAAAACGTAATGCCTTGCGTGTACTCCTCAACGGCTTTTTTGAAGTCGTTGTCTGTCATGAAAGCGTTGCAACGATTTTTAAATTCCTCGGCTTTTATTTCGTCTTCTTTTGATATAGTTGTGTCTTCCTCGGGGAAAAGTTCTAGTAGATTAGCTGTTTAGTTGCTGAGGGCTTCTTTGGTATCGTTGTCTATTTTATAGATACCTTCTAGCATTGAATTTTCACCATTTTTATAGTGAACTTTGATAATTTCAATGCGTTCTTGAAGCGTGTATCGTTCCATTTTCATTAATGGCGTAGTTTCTACTTGTCAACTGTCAGAAAATTACAGTTTCAAACGACATCTACCGGAATAGCGGGCTATTCGAAAAAACCTCTTATTGGAAAACCCTTTATGTGAGAGGAATACACGACTAGAATTGATATTCATCTAAATTACTAAATATAAAACTTTATTTCAAGCCAAAAACACATCGGTCAATTCATATCACATAATCATCTCATCAATTAGTTCTTGTGAAACTGTTGAAAGGTTTCACCACCCGTAGTTTGTTCACCAATACCTGTCCCATCTGCAAAAGGTTATTGATGTAAGGCGAGTCAGCATCGTTAGTAGTAAGCTTCTCGAGAACTTCCCTGAAGGAGTCGTTCTCCATAAGCTGAAGAATTAACTTGAAAAGGGCTGAGTTGTTGAACAATCCGCCATTTTGGGAATCGGACCCTTTGCAGACGTCCAGGTATTTGAGGTTTTCCTGGTACATTTCATTGCTTGGATCATATTTCAGGGCGTTGATGTATGCTTCGTGGGCTTCTTTAGTCAATCCTATCTCTGAATATGCCTTACCCAATCTTCCGTAAGCTTTGCTGTACTTGGGATCGAGCTTTATAGCGGTTTTACAATCGATAATGGCGTTCAGTGGCTGTTCAGCCTTGTTGTAAGCGGCTGCTCTGTTGCAGTAATACACAGGGTTCCTAGGATTAAACGTAATGGCTTGCGTGTACTCCTCAACAGCCTTTTTGAAGTCGTTATCTGTCATGAAAGCGTTACCACGATTTTTAAATTCCTCGGCTTTTAGTTCGTCTTCTTCTGATATAGTTTGTCTTCCTCGGGGAAAAGTTCTAGTAGGTTAGGTGTTTCGTTGCTGAGGGCTTCTTTGGTATCGTTATCTATTTTATAGATACCTTCTAGGCATTGAATTGCTACATCGAAAGAGTCCTTGTCGGTTGTTTGAAATTCATCTTTGGTTTTTTCTTGCCTGAGGAAGTTCGTGATGCTCAAGATTATTCTCTTTTCTCGTTTAGCTGAAATTTCCGGGTTTGCATCGTGTTTTTGACGTGAATTTTTTTGGTTTGACAGATGATTAGGTCTATGATCTGTGGACGTTTACATAGTGATGGACGTTTGTCAGCGATAACTAAGATGTTTTAAAGGTTTCCGTTAATTTTTTCAACTGATAAAATCGGATCTATAGTCCGTTCACGAAATGTTGAGCCGTCGGTTGGCCATGGAAATTCGGCATATTTCACTGTGTATATTAAAATTTTAGATTATGTTGTTTATTTCTTGTCAGATTGATACGCAGTGTTGTCGATATTGCATAGAGTTCTCTGATAACTCGCCAGTTCGTCGGACGAGGCCGAGTACATTCGGCAACATTGATTTTATATACGTTATGACAGCAAATACTGCCAACTTCAGATAAATAAACAAACGCCTACTATGCTATTTCGTGAACGGACTATATAGTCCGTTCACGAAAGTTTGAGCGCATAGTAGGCGTTTGTTTATTTATCTGAAGTTGGCAATATTTCCTGTCATAACGTAAAATAAAGTCAACGTTTCCGAATGTACCCGGCCTCGTCCGACGAACTTGCGAGTTATCAGAGAACTCTATGCAATAATGACAACATTGCGTATCAATCTGACAAGAAAATAAACAACATAACCTAAAATTTTAATACACACGGTGGAATATGCCAAATTTCCATGGCCAACCGACGGCTCAAAGTTTCGTGAACGGACTGTTTTATTTTTTGCTGCTTCAGTTTTGAACCGTTTGAAAGAGGACGATTCATGCTTTGAAACTCAAACAACAAATCTTTAAAATCTACTCCGTTCACTCATTTGTGAGGTTAGGTTAATTTCCAGTCATCACGAAACGTTGTCAATTTTACATAAAAACGTAGAAATGACTTGTTTTTTGAAATGTTGAGATACTGCGTGCAATTTTGCATATTTTGATCGGTCATTGATGATAAAAAACTGCGAACGAACATTTTTTCAGCTGCTTTCTTCTACTGCTTCTGGTTGCCGCTGTCTTATGGAAAATAAAACAGAGATACGACATCTATCGGAGGCGACAGAGATTATTTGTCGAGATGGAGCAGATGGCATCCCGTCCATTTTCACAAGTAGGTTGAAATAATGTAAAGTTGGGGATTTAAGTGTTTTGCGCGCTCGTTCGTATCCCCAAAACACAGAAATACTAACTTGTGTGTAATAAATTGAGTAATTCGGATTTAGAAAGCCCGACCCAGTATATTGATATATGACATTGAATTGCTAGATCCGCCCTAACATCCACTTGTCTTGAATAACCTACACTAACCTAACATGAACTTGTCATACTACTACCTACAGTCTAACCTAACCTAATAATTATAGTGAGAAAGAGTTATACAGGTTTGGAAATTCACACCTAAAACATACGATATAGAATGCATCAGACAGAGAATTCTTCCGTCCAGTTGCACAGATGAATAGTCGAGACAATGACGTGCTGTAACACACTGAATTCCGTTGACTTATTGCAATATACTAGTCTTGTCTCTCTCTTATCGTTGAGAGGAGCGTAATTCGTTCAGTATGGTAGGCAACAGTAAATACTTGACTATTACGGGCAGCCTGACAAATTGAATAATTCTATACGTGCACTGCAGGTTCCCTACCATACTGCGATAAGAGAGAGAGAGAGAGAGAGAGAGAGAAAACTAGATTATTGCAATGAGACAACGGAATTCATTCAGTTACAGCACTTGACTATATCGACTATTCATGTGTGCAACTGGGGGGAAGAATTATCTGTCTGATGCATTGTGAATTCCAAATCTGTATATTATACAAAATAGACACCAGGATGACTGAAAATCCATTCTCTTCAACGTTGTGTTACATAGAAAATCTTTAGATAGCCGAAAGTTAATGTTTATGGCGGATATAATCACTTTTGGCCTCCGAATCTCTATCAGTGAGTCCAATAGATTTGTTCATGACCACTCTTGGTTAGAAGTTTACCGAAATTTCAGCAACTCTGCAACACGCTTTTCCTCTACGAACAAGCGCGCAAACAGACGATAAGTTCCCGAGACGTGCGCAAAGTTACTTTTCTGCACGCATAACCACAAGAGTACTTACTGAGAGATTCGTATTCAACGCTCTTAAAAAAGCGTTTAAAGAGATATAGCGGCTTTTGTCTGTAGGTGAAGACGTGTCGTGCGACTCCTTTGAGTTTGTCAAAAGACCGACAACCCTTCGGTTAGCTGTAGACAGTGCGACTCGATGTGTGTGACTATTAGGAACTTCTGGTAAGCGATACGCCCACTGGTGATAGAAATCTGAACCCTTCTGAGCTAGTAGTGATCTGTTATTGAATTTGTTTGCATTCATTTCATTTTCGGGAATTTGTGCGTTCACGCATGCCTCCAGTTCATTAGTCCGCCACCTTACAGTTCAGATCTGACTTCAAGTGATTTGTTTTTCCTGAATTTGAAAGAGATTTAAGGGGACCTTTTGGTCCATTGTGCCCCCATCAGAGCTGGAAGTCATTTTGGAATAAGTTTGTCACACGTTTTTTATCATTATTCCGAAATTGAATTCGATATTCACTGTTTTAAATCTATGGGAGATGATTACCCTCCAGTTTGGTCCTGTAGCGGTCTTAGAAAAACAGAAGATTCGAAAAATCATCACTTGAACGGCCAGTTCTGGTTTAAAACACCTTCCTGGCCCAAGAGCAAGAATTAAGTATTTTGTATCTGAATATTGAAGGTATTTATTCGAATAGTTTCAGGTTTCAATGTTGTAAAAACGGCGAGACATGGTTTTTTCTACTGAGGATTTTCCCTGAGCTCTAGTATCATACGCAGACTAGTGTGGTACCCTTTTCTGCACTAACCTCAGCTAAAAACTTTTTGTTTCATGTATCGTATTCTGTTAGCTCTCAATTTAAGAGAATATACATATAGAGCTGTTTTGCGACTGCGATGCAGCTAGCATTATAGTTCCAGAGCCCCAATGACCTCCAATATCTGAGAGTACTTCTAGGACGCTTCTCCCATAATTTTCCTCGCCAAGATATACTTACTACTTAGGCGACAATGTCATGTTAGAAAGCCTGTGAGTAGGCGTCACTTATTTTTACTGGGTTCCAAATACTTTTTGGACATTGCAGTTCGAAAGTTCCTTTGGAACTTTTTGGATTTATCCATTCCCGGGGGTTCCTTCAGAGTGCCTCTCTCAGTTTTTTCCTTCTCCAAAAAATCTTTCTCACAGGTGCATTTGCCTATAGCACAGAAGGGTTCTGATCAGTAATGTGTCGATTACATTGAGATACTTTAAAGCTGCTACTGAGCGAATTTAGTAGCTGATTATAAATTCGCTCAGTGTAATCGTGTTCACAAGTAAGCAGTCTGATTGTAAAGAATCTGCGACTAAAGTTGAAAGCTGGGCTACTTTACACGCTAAATCGCTGGCGTTTTGGCTTGTTTGCATGTGTACAAGCCGTATGTAATCACAGTTGCTACAAAACAATCTGTGAGTTCTCATCTACTCGGTGGTTCCTGGTTCTTAATTTGAAAACGTATTTGACATTCATCTTAGATCCTTGATAACGATACAAACATGAACCTCACGCAGATCGCTAGATTGTAGGCTACTCAGCGAGTAGACAGTTTTGTGTGTAATCATCACAATCTCACAACCTCATTCATTCGCTTCTAAATTCGCTCAGTAGCAGCTTGTAAAGTATCTCAATGTAATCGACCCATATGTGACATTTGTGCTCCATCTATTAGCAGATTCCGAAGCGTTTTACCAGTGTTACGCGCGAGTCTCTCAGTGCCTACCCGGGTCAAGCGTGCGGAAAAGCAACACTTTGCGCACTCGCACCCAAACTAACCTTATTTTTTCAGGTTTTTGTTGAAATCGGCAATACCGAAAATAGCGACCTCGACCCAGCCGTGGCTGTCGATTGGAAGCGACGCAAACGAGACTCTCCAAGCCCAATCTCCTTAGAGCCATGCTTCGGCAACAGAGCGGCGGTACTTAGTCTTTTGATTCGATTGCCGACAGGTGGCGAAACTTACACCGTCAGAGGACAGTCGGCCGGATTGGCCATCGCCAGCGCCCTCGTGACCTTGGGCAATCCACGAAAACTTAGTATCGAACAGGTTAAGGCTGAAACTAAGACTGGGAAATCACGTAAGTCACAAAGTCAACACCCTGACACCCTGTAGTTGTTCGGATTTTATCTGGTTAATCCGAAAGGACGTCTTACTGCGTTTCAGTTTGGTTAGGATGGTCAAATGATGAGGTTTCAGCAGTGTTGTCGGATGTACATTGAAATTTCAAATTCAATTACAAATTGGTTTGATCTTTTATGCTTTTTCGACTGTGAAAATATTGTACAAGATGACTGCGAAATTCTTTGAAAATGCTAGTATTTTTAACGTTTTAGTTGAAAAACTAGAGAATGTAAAATGTTGACCATTTTGACATCTCCAAGTTTGGATCTTATTCGAATATTTATTCCAATTGTAGAAAGCAAGTTCAAGGGGAAATGAATTTACATTTGTTTTTAGCGTTTTTATTGTTACAAGGAGTTATCATCAACAAAGACGACAATAATGAGAAAACAAAATGAAATTCAATTTCATTATACAAAATTGTATTATCCGTAATAAATATTCATGTATTTCAACGGAAAATGTATGTTAATTCTGTCAATCTTTAACAAGAATTGAACTGCAAGAGCAAGCAAATTTAAAATTACAATTTTTATAGTTTATTGTAAATTTTAAGGGGGCGTTTTATGAGTTTCGAAATTCAACCAAAGATGTTGAATCTTGCTATTTGACCTATCTATGTTTCAATACTGAAATTGGAGATCAAATAGACTATTTGAAATAGTGACAAAAATATATGCTTTATTTGTAGGTTATACAAATCTTACGAAAAGTTTTAGATACTGAATATTTTTAATAGAAAGGATGTAAACCTCGAAACAAATTTATTTGAAAGTAGTAATATTTTCAGCAATATCACTGTTTTTTACCTATTAACTTTTAGACGTTTTGACTTGATTTTACTCAGAAAAAGAAAGTTAATAAAAACGATTCGAATATTTTACCTTCATCATTCTTATTTAAAGTATTTGTTTTTAATTGTCCTTTTTATATTCATTTTTTAGTCATTATGTTTGGTTACATGTTTATCTATTCAGAAAACTTATACAGGGTGTCAGAGGTGTGATTTTTCTTGCATGATCTAGGATTTTCATAATGAAGGAATTATGAAAATAAAATTGTCATGTTGATTATTGTGGCCCAGTACGTTTCAAAGATATGTTGAAACATTCAGGCAAGCCATTTCTGGAAGAAATGTTCTCAAAATATTCGCCAATTATTACAATACAAACCTTTGAGGAAAAAATTTCAATTGAATTAAAAGTCAATAATTATCTGCCGCTCTTCATTTGATGCTATTGTGCTATTTTAATTAATTGATTATTTTTTACTAACCTTTTTGAAAAATTTTACTTCTGAGGGATCCTACATAAGCAGATATGTTTTACTCATCAATTATTCAATTACATTCTCTATAAAGATATTATTTTCCTTAAATTCGTTTTCAACATTATTTTGTCACGTCGAATTTTCGTTTTTAATCAATTCAAATACTCAATAATATTACTTATAACAGCTGAATTTGTTGAAAATGTACATTACTGATACTCTACACTTTTGTTACTATGTCATTGTCAGTTCATTCTTGGTAAGGTGTCTATGCAATAATTTTTATTCTCAAATTATATTCAAATACTCGTTTAGTAATGTTTATTCTTTATGTACATATATATTTTAGCAATGTATATATTTTAATCAATTTGTAATATTTTTCATTGTGTTCATATATCTGTTGATATGTATTTACTTTATGTTTATTCATTCAACTATTCAAAACTCATTTTTCATACGAAACCAGTTGAATTCTGACAATTTGGTAATAATAAGTAGAAAATTATAAAATGATTCTCTGAGCGCTTCTACTACTATCGGTTTTTTTTTTAACAAAAGTGGCAAAATGAATCATATAAGGATATAAACAATTCTTCATTTATTTCTTGAAAAAAGCTGAGTATAGAGCTAATAGAATGAGAAAATTATAAAATATGAGCTGCACACAAATCTTCAATTTCTTTTCTTCATATCTGTGTATTTATTATATTGCGTTAGGTAATAAATTCATGCAAAGCAATACTAGCCGTCTAGTTCTATTCCAAGTTTAGCAATATTAAAAATGTTGCATAAACTGAATAATAAATGAAATGTTTATATGTATTCCATTTGGTTTCGTCATGTAAATTGTAACAGACTTGATGTTTATAATGTTAGCATTTCCATCCATATTATTTCGAATTTTTTCAATTAGTTTCGTCTCGAATTAGTGTTATATTAATACAATTATATGGTAGAAGATGTTAGGAAAATTGGTAAAATAACTAAAGAAACGCTGGAGGTTCAATGAACGTTAAAAAAAGGAGAAAGTGCACGCTCTTATTCGAATAATCTATTTTAATAACTATCAGACATACATATTTCTTCTTACTGAAAGATATTTTTTGTCAAAGCAATACGAGAAGTTTCAATAAATCTCATGATTTCAAATCATTCCAACTCCGATCTAACTGAAAATTTTATATGTGGGGGAACGTGAGAAAATTTATAACGTGATAAAATTAGTCCAACATTCCTGAGAGAATTATATTCTATTATTTCTCATTTAGTGAAGTATTTGTTATTGTAAAATATAAAATGTAGTTGAAAATTTGAAAGACACTATTCCTGTTATTTTGAGTGGGTTCCGGAGGAACTAATTCTCGGTTATATACAAAATTTTGTATGATTTTATTGTCATATAACCATTATATCTATTGTAAATACAATCTAACTTTGAAATATGTATTATTATTTCTCTGTTATTCTATGAAAACTAATATGCCTGTGTTGTCATCCTGTCAAAAAATGTCAAATTATAGACAATTCAGATACTTCTTCATTAGCAAAACATTGAAATTTCGGAAATGGTATTATCAAAATCTTTAAGTCGAACATGCTCAACATATAAGAAGTCAGTCGCAATCCAAAAGGTGGTCATACCGAAAGGATCAGTAGATCCTGATGATACCATAATCATTGAAATACCTTTAAGAATGCAGTCAGTTCCCATATTACTGGCTAGAAGACAATCACCTGAAGTTCAAGAGAGAATAAACTCCAAATGGAATCTTTTTTCTTCAATCGATTTCGAGGAAAGGAAAGCAGTGGAAGGGACTAAGGTAAACTAACACATTTCTCTCACATAACCTGTAAATCAGTTAGTTGTTTGACATACAGTTGGTTCCTGGAATTCAATTCATTTATATTAGAAATATAGGACATGTAATGTTCTTCGACTTATCAAATCTCCTCAGGATTTCTCTAGATGACAATTATTTAATCATAAACCAAAACTTTAATTACAGAGTACAATGAGGACTGAAAGCCAAGTAGCCACTGATACCTGCATGCAAACTTCTATAACTGAAGTAGATAAAACAAGGTAAAGTATCAGATAACTAATAATGGAAGTAAGTGTCTATCGTTCATAACAAAAATGGAATGTAGTGCCACCATTCTGTATAAATACACAATACATTTTGGACGCCACTGTTACTTCAATCAAATGTAGAAATAATCAAATTGACATTGAGACATTGCTGTCAGTAACAAAAACTGAATTCTAAATTCTAGTGTAAAAGACTCAAAATATGAATAAGTAGTTATAAAATCTCCAGAAAGTTTGATGCGTATGACTCATATTAAGTTCAAGACAAGATGGGCGCCAATGATTGTAGTTGTAGTGGCGGTCTTTCAAAGCTAGCCCAGGAAAGTCCAGGACGTTACTTGATGAACGAAACTCCACCAGGGCTCATGTATGGAAGTCCTAAAGCAGTAAGCTACTCTGACAATATAATGAGTGAGAGTATCCCACGTCTGGTATCTGATAGTCCACTAAGTACAAGATCTCCAAACAGATCAGGTCGAACTAAAAGAACTTATACACCGGACATATCGCAAGGTAGAAACTATTCAGGAAATATAATGAATGAGAGTCCTCCATATATGGCATCACCAAGCCCAAAAGGACCTAGATATCCTGGTGATTTAATGTACGAAAGTCCTCCACACTTTGCTTCACCAAGTGGATCTAGATATCCTGGTGATTTATTGTATGAAAGTCCTCCATACCTTGCTTCACCAAGCCCTAGGGGAGCTAGATATCCTGGTGATTTAATGTACGAAAGTCCTCCGCACCTTGTATCACCAAGCCCTAGGGGAGCTAGATATCCTGGTGATTTAATGTACGAAAGTCCTCCGCACCTTGCTTCACCAAGCCCTAGGGGAGCTAGATATCCTGGTGATTTGATGTACGAAAGTCCTCCACACCTTGTATCACCAAGCCCTAGGGGAGCTAGATATCCTGGTGATTTGATGTACGAAAGTCCTCCACACCTCGTACCACCAAGCCCTACACACTTTGCATCACCACATCCAAGAGGAACCAGATATCCTGGTGATTTGATGTACGAAAGTCCTCCACACCTAGCTTCACCAAGTCCAAGGGGACCTAGATATCCTGGTGATATAATGAATGAAAGTCAGCCGTATTTAGCATCACCAACTCCAAAGGGATCTCGATATCCTGGTGATTTAATGTACGAGAGTCCTCCGCGCCTAGCATCACCAAGCCCAAAGGGTCCTAGATATCCTGGTGATATAATGTATGAAAGCCCTCCACGCCTAGCATCACCAAACCCAAGAGGAGCACGATATCCTGGTGATTTAATGTATGAAAGTCCTCCACACCTTGGTACGCCAAGCCCTAGGAGTTCTAGACACACTAGTGATATAGTGTACGAAAGTCCTCCATTCCTAGCATCACCAGTTGCAAGAGGACTTAGTGATACAGTGTACGAGAGCCCTCATCTGGCTATGCGAAGCAGAAGGACACCTAGATTCCAAGACGATTTAAGATACGAAAGTCCTCCATACCTTGTGTCACCAAAAAAAGCAGTTTACCAAGGTGATATAATGAATGAGAGCCCTCCTTACCTCGGATCACCAAGTCCAAGAGAACCGTCATACCCAGGAAACATAATGATGGAGAGCCCACCTTATCTCGCAACTCCCAGTTCAGGCAGGTCAACATACCATGGAAATTTAATGAATGAAAGTCCTCCTTACCTCGGATCACCAAGTCCAAGAGCACCCTCGTACCCAGGAAACCTAATGATGGAGAGCCCACCTTATCTCGCAACTCCTAGTTCAGGCAGGCCAACATACCATGGAAATATAATGGACGAATCCCATCCAACTCTAGCTTCTGGTGGTTCTCAAAGATCTATGTACGGTTATTTGTCGAACGAGACACCTCCAAGCTTGGCATCTGTCAACCAAGAAAGGTCGGGATACTCTGGAGGTCTAATGAATGAAAGTGCTCCTGCTTTGGCTTCTCCTGGAGGAAATAGCTTATCATGGCCTCATTTATCCGGTAGATCAATGTCAACACCCACCAGTTCGTTTTTGGCGTCTGGAGGAAGCTTTGGAGGATCACCATCTCCGCCTATAAGCCCGCAAGCGCATTCTCGTAATCAGATCGCTGTGCTTTCCGAATCTGTCAAAAAACCTCCATGTCCATGTTCCGGTTCCGAAATAGAGTCGATAGCCAACAAGAGTTTTTCGCCGAGGTCCGTGAAAGTGGCTCGTGAGAACATCGCTGAGTCCATCGAAACTCATCTGAAACAAGAGGAACCTCAGGAGGTCCAAGCTGTCTTGGATTCGGTGAGGAATTATCAGGCGTTGAGGAGGCAGGTCATACTGTCGAGTCATTGAGAGATGATGAGGATGAAAATTTCCATAGTGATGTCAGTCAGATGGTATATTGTCTTCGCTAGATCATGTTTCATGGGCTGGTGGCTTCTGTCTTTTGACTGCGAAAAATGTACAATAATGTGAGTAATATGAGAGTATAGTCCGTTCACGAAAGGTTTTAGCCGTCGGTTGGCCATGGAAATTTGGCATATTCCACTGTGTATATTAAAATTTTAGGTTATGTTGTTTATTTTCTTGTCAGATTGATACGCAATGTTGTCAATATTTCATAGAGTTCTTTGATAACTCGCAAGCTCATTGGATGAAGCCCCGTACATTCGGCAACGTTGACTTTATTTTACGTTATGGCAGCAAATACTGCCAAGTTCAGATAAATAAATAAACGCCTACTACGCGCTCAAACTTTTGTGAACGGACTATAAGTAGGTCAGTGATTTTTGTTTACTCCACACGGGAAAGTATAGTCCTTTCACGAAAGTTCGAGCGCATAGTAGGCGTTTGCTTATTTATCTGAAGTTGGCAGTATTTGCTGTCATAACGTAAAATTAAGTCAACGTTGCCAAATGTACGGGGCCTCATCCAATGAGCTTGCGAGAACTCTGTGCTATATTGGCAACATTGCGTATCAATCTGACAAGAAAATAAACAACATAACCTAAAATTTTAATATACACAGTGGAATATGCCAAATTATCATGGCCAACCGACAGCTCGAATTTTCGTGAACGGACTATAGCAGGGATTATTAAAACCCTGTACTTGAATGGTTGAGCTTCATAACCATAAAAATAATCCAAATTTCTTATTTTCCGTTCTGATTGAATTTCTCCTTCGAAATTCTGTCTTTGCCTTTGATAAGAGCTTACATCATAAATCTTATTTATACATTTTTACAGTCAAGTTGATCCCGAACTTTGTTCCGTGGAAAATCACCCTACAATACCTGAAGAAAATCCTTCTATTCAGCAGAAATCATCTATGAGTCTCCATCAAAGAAAACAAACGAGTTCTTCAACGTTACGTAGTAGTAAACAAAATATCCTACCTCATAAAGATCCTTCTTCCTTTCCTTCCCGTGAAGAAATTAATAGAATGTATTCAAGGCTCAGCATGGACGATATGAAAGAAAATAAAATATCTGAATGTTTCTCGCATCACACAACAACTTCAGAGAATTATGATTGGGCTAAACATAATTGTAATGTTCAACATGAAATCACGAGTCTATTGGAAGATAATGAAAACTGTGACGTGGAGGAGAAACAACCAATAAGTGAAGGATGAATAATATGATTACTTTTGGAAATATCCCGACTTTTTATGTATAAACCCGAAGTAATAATAAAACTTTTTATTGCCTATGATATTTCGTTCAGTATTTTTTATAGATGTCACCAAATTCTCAAATTAGAGAGAGATATGTGCCATCCGCCGCCATATTGGTATTCATTTTAACCATAGACAAAATAATGAATCAACAAAATAATTGTCTATGGGTTCGATACTTCAATGGAAACAAAAAAGT
Organism: Propylea japonica; assembly: GCA_013421045.1. Taxonomy (NCBI): domain Eukaryota; kingdom Metazoa; phylum Arthropoda; class Insecta; order Coleoptera; family Coccinellidae; genus Propylea; species Propylea japonica. Next base: position 58,513,130 of record CM024245.1, read on the forward strand.
ATGAGAAAATATAAAATAAATATTTATTTGAGCAAAGAATTAGTTCGAAGACTTCGTGTTATTCGCCGCTTTTTTTAACGAAACTGACTCCAGCTTTTCTCTTCTTTATATCGACTTTGTTATGTTTGTCTTCAGCAGTACGTGCAGTTTCGTTCATAACTTTGTAAATATTCACTTTTCCTGTTAATTCCGCTCTAGTTACTTCGACTGTTCTTGCTGAAACTTGAGGATTTGAAGATGCTCCAACATGCTTTGGAGGTTTCATTGAATACCACACATTTTCGTGCAAATCTGGTCCAGTGTAATCTCTAACTATTCCTTCTACATAGCACAGTCCCTTTTCTCCTCCCGCTTGAAAAATATGGAATTGTGAGCAGAAACAACACTCAAATATTGTTTAGTTTGTAAAACATTTTATCAATTTTACCTTTAGCTTCGCAACCGCAACCAGTCTCTGAATTAATATTAATCATCTCCACTGATAATTTTGGATGGTTTAATTTGATAAAAATTCGCTCTTTTGCAAATAAAATTCACAATTTGACTGGCAATTTAGTTTGCGTGTCAAATACAGTACTAAATGGCGAATGCGCTGGTCGCTCGAGCAGAATTCTGCTTAGGTGTGCTGCCACCTATTGTTCAAAAAAGAAAGATGGTCATTTGAAGTTTTCTATGCCTTCTTTCTTTTCTATGACGAAAATTCAAAAATTATGTTGACAGTTGAATAGTAAACAAAATTTCAGCTCTTCAACCAAAAACAAACTTGGGGGTCGTAATAATTGAAAATCTATTGCATTTATCACATATTTGAAGGTAACTGACGGTTGGCTGTATTTTCTATTTTTATAACAGTATTATTATCTGTTACAGAATTGCAAAAGATGCATATTCATATTTGATACGAGATGATCAGAAATAGTGTAGGTAAAATACTCAAAGAATATTGAACATATTATACAAGTTTGCAGAAAACCTTTCAAAAACTGCCTTTTTGTTCATTTCAGCGTTTCGATGGATCCTGCAAAACTAACAAAGAATGAATCGGAGGCTAACAGAGTACTAGAATATTATAAAAAATACTCTCTGAATCCAGATTTGAATAAATATTTCACTGGACCAGAATCATTTGTCAAAAAACGAGCTTCAGATTTGAAAGCCAGTGATCATGATAAAGCACCAGAATATGTTGCATCTAAGTCGAATGTCGAACTTCATAATATCAATGAAAGCAGTTGTGTAATTGAACCTTCATCATGTAATTCTGAAGAGAACACTCAGTCTGCACCATCTCTCGATATAGAAATCAATCAAGTAGTTGAAATAGATGAAGTAGAAGAGAAAAATAATTCTCGATCAAGTAGTGCTGCATCAAACAAAATAGAATGGGATAATGGTGCTGATATCGGTTATTCAAACTCATACAAATTATCCACAAAAAAGAGTGCCTCGTTCCCAAGTTTATTCACTAGTAATGTGTCTGTCAGGTGTAACGTTCTTCCAACAGTTACTCAAGAAAAATCAATCACTGATAATAAGGAGGAACTGAGAAAAATGTATCACCAGTTGACATTCTCTTCTGATACTTCTAATAGTTCAAATAAAGGATATCAAATGTATCCGGACTCAAAAGAACCAAGTGTTGAAAGTACTTCTTCTTTGCAAGAAAATAAAAATTTGAAAAGTAGTACACAGTCTAGCTCAAGTAATAATTCTGTACATAGGAAAATAGGTAATCCTGTTGCGTATTCTACACCTCATGATGGATCAAGCTCGTCAGGCTCAATTCCTCGGGAAGGAACTACATCTAAGAGCTCAGACAAATATGGGGGTTACACAGTTACCCCAATGCTCACCGTGCCAATGAACAAGAGAAAATTGAATGATGATAAACCTTCAGAGTTGCCTAAAGAACAGATTGTGAAAGAATGTGATTCTATGGGATATAAGAATAATTCTTCAAAGAAAAAGGCAGTGCCTAAAATGGACCAATATCAAAAAAAATTAATTTATGTCTCACTAAACCTATATCGGTGGAATGCATATCTGTTGAAAGTAAACCTATTGAACATAAAGATGTTCAAACAAGTTTTTCATCCAACAAATCATCCAAATGTGTTCAAACAGAGGGATTAGAACTTGAGGATGTCGTCTTTAAACCAGTGCCTGTATGCAGTCCACTGGCTCAAAAAATTGAGTATGTTAGATTTCATAGTGATGTCTCCAAAAGTGGTTCTAATAAAAGTGAAGTTAGGTCTGATAAAAAATCGGTATCAGAAAGATTTGTTCCCACCGACGGCTCTCCTGTAAAAGAAAATTTGGTAAAAAGTAAGGACAATTCATTGGAAAGAAATTCGAAAACTACCCAACTGACTTAGTTTCGCGAGAAAAAAGATCAAGAAGCCAAAAAAAAGTAATTGAATCAAGAACACGAATGAAAACTATAAAAGTGGACAGTTCTGAAGTAAGTAGTAGTGTGAATTCATCTAGATATACTTCCGATGATAGAATATCAAGAAATGGAAATGTTGCATCAACAGAATGTGGTTATAAAACTGCCGATGCAGTAGATGAGTTCCAAACGGAAGAATTGCTTTTAACAGAGATGATATCCCTGAATCATTCCAAAGATTTAAACACAGATATCAAAAGAAGTATAGATATCCTACAGAAATTACTGAAATCGAGAAAATACGATCAAGCAACAAAAAAACACTATATCAAGAAAATTGTGCAGAAAATAGTTGATTCGAAATACTCTGACGATAGTACAAATTCAGAACTGTTTAGGCCAAAGAAAAAATCTAGCGAGCATAGGTTTGTTCAGAAAAGTGAAAATATAGTGCCAAATATGAAAGGTACAAGTGAATTAATGGAAAACAAACCCTGGTATCCTGTGGCAGAGCCAGTTTATACAATGCCAAAAGCGAAAAGTAAAAAACCTAAAAGTGAAAAAACGGCTGTGGACAAAAAATATGAGGTACCCCCAGAACAAAATAATAATTTTACCTATTCCAATGTGATAAGAAATCGTACATTCCGGCTGCCAAGCCAGAAAGAAAATCTGGAAATACCTGAAGCAACTTATACTCCAACTCCAACAACATCTAAAAAAAATGACGATCAACCACCTAGAAAAGAAAAAGAGAATTTAATCGAAGAAAGTCCTAGATTTACCTCCAATTCCTCGAGCAGATTAGCCTACAGCACTTCTCTCGACAAAGAAAACCGACCAACTTCTTCTGACGGAAAAAACAGCAGTGCCAACTGGAGAACGTCAAAAACGTTATCGGAGAAAATTTTAGAGAATAGAGATAGTATCGACTTTCGAAAAGGTCAAGGAGATTATTTGTTGAACGTGGTGAAAAACGAACGTCATCATCAGTTGTCTTGGATCAATAACGAAATCGAACATCTGGTGAAACTTAAACAGTTGCTAGAGAAGAAACCCAAGGACCTGAAGCCAGAATCGCAGCTCAAGGATGTGATTTCTTCCTTGTTGAAGATGAAAGTAGATGACATGAAAGGTTAGTGAAATCTATATTAATAAAACATCCGCCCATCCTTTTAATAAAACAGGATCTATGGTTACCGTGAAAATGCAATATCTTTCAAACGGCTGCACCAAATTGGATAATTCTTTTTTTGTTGTGTTCATAATTGCTAGGGCAAGGTTTATACAACAAAATATTTCCAAAAATTGTTCAGAAAAAAATAAAAGGCTTTCCTTTTTCTTACGACCAATCAAGCAGTCATAGAATAGATATTTATAGGCTATAATGATTTCGACATTTGGACAAAAAGTAAAGTTACATCGAGTGAATCGAAAATTTTAAATTTCAATCAGAAATAACGTATGAACTAACTTATTATACAACAATTTTTTACTTGCCATATGCCATATTTTACAAATTTTGAACCTATGATGTACGAATGTATTTTGGATTGCCTGATGCCCGTATGTTTATGATCACAAATCAGATCGACAGATGGCGCTGTAGGCGTTATCTAGGTTATTCATCTATTCTGCAACTAAACCGCTGGATCGAATTGAATGAATTTTTGTGTATGCAGAACAACGTCTGTTGGGTCCGCTAGTTTTTTTGTATTTTATAATATTTTATGCAGGAATAGAGAACTTAGGTCTATCGCCTAAAATACAATTATTCATTTAGTCTCTTTTCAACGTAAATGAATATCCAATGATTCAATAAGTTATGCTGTTCAAAATACTTGATTCAAATACTTTAGGCTGCCTACCATATTTCTTGGATTAGGACACTCCAGATACTTAGAGAAAGACAACAACATTATTCGCAGAAGATCATTCATTTGGTCAGGAACATAAATCTTCAGAATATCCAATTTTTTTACTAGACAGCAAAGTTCTTTCCCTGATGCATTGAATATTGGATGCTTTTGATGTGATTTTCCATACCGTTATAACAGAATAAATGAACTTTTTTGGATTAAATTTGAATATTGACAAAAAACTAGAAATTATACAAAACAGACATACTCTGGCTGACCTTAATTTAGAGTACTCCAGAATAACTGCAGTTTCTCGATTTATAGGGCTTCCAAAGAATTTCGAGGTTTTGATTTGTAAATCTGAAAAAACAAGAAAGAGATGCGAACCCGATTGTGGTAGAATGAAGGAGTTTCAGAGATCAAGAAAAAAATCCGCTAGTTTGACTCCAGATTACTACACGATCGAAACTAAATTAGATCCAGATGGAAATTTAGTGGATCTAACGGTTTATGATGGAAACGGGAAAAGGAAATATAACTACAGAAGTGATGGTGTAGTTGACGATGTTTCAATCAGTTCAAAAAATCATAATACAGAGGTTAAGCTTAAGCCTAAAGTCGATGACACTTCTAGGTAATTCATTTTTATGATTCTAAGCTTCTTATTTACTAATCGGTCTCAATTTTTGTCACATTTCTTCAACTTTCCGAATCTACAATCTTCCTATCGCTTAAAAAAGACTGAATCCACTTAGTGGAAAACCATTTTCAGCTTTTTTATTTAGTAAGGTCTTTTCAATGGTGTCCCAGTGAAAAACACATGCCCTTGAAATTTCTCATAATCTAATAAATAGCGAAATACATGAATACTTTCATTAATATAAGAGTTACTGTACAGTTTATGCTCTAGTCTGCCAAACATCGAGATATATTAGAGAAGAGACGCTAGGACATATAATTGAGTAAGGAAAAATAGTACCACTGGGCGGGGCTAAGTCGGGGACCAATATGGCGGAAAATTCAGGGTTGAATTAAGTTGCCAGTTTTTTCTGTTTACAATTTTCACCCAAATAAATACGACGTGTAGGGTCTTTAGGAATCCTGTTTAAATAAGGTCAATTGAATATCAAATAAAAAATTTTTCTTCAGGCTATAGTATACACATATAAAAATATATCAGTTTACCAAGACAGACTAGCAAAAATTTTGAATGCGGATATGTTCAGTACTCATCCCTACCTGTGATATGTTTTTCCTCTAATTTTCTTCTTATCTGCCTCTTCTCTGCTTGAAGAAAGCCTTACAGTGAACAATACCATTTTATTGTATATTATTAATTAGAAAAAATCACAATTTAACTAGAAACAGGCGAAAGAATCACAATTCCTCCAGAAAATTCAACGATTGTCAATTTTGACGTTAGGTCGTAGTAATATGGCGCATCTGATACAACGTTTATTTCAATGATGGCAACTCTATACTATCCTATCTCTATGCTGCCAAATCTCCCCACAAAATCTGACATCACTTTGTATTATTTGAAGCAGACAACTCACCACTACCCCACATAACGTATGTCGTTCCTGTGGAAGACTGTTCATACAACCTGCGAGCGATACTGATGTGTCTTTATGCGAAGAATGTTTCGAAGAAATATCAAACAAAAAACCCAAGACGTCAAAAGATCCGAGAAACTACAAAATTTGCGAAAATTGCGGAATGCCGTTTGTACCATCGAAAGACAATCCAAATTTGTGCTTATGCGTAAGATGTAACAACGAAGAAACACAACCTGAAATAAGCAGCCTTACGTATTCAAGAACAGAGGAATGTGAAGCCTGCGGAAGGCTATTTGTACGTCTAGATGAGAATAATAATTCTGAATTGTGTTTGTGTAAACATTGCGAAGAACAATTAACTGAAAAAGGCAAGCCACGAAGACAATCCACTAAAATTTGCAAAGTTTGTGGAGATAACTTTCAAGCGTTTGAAGAATATGGCGAGCAGGATATTGCGAAGAATGTTTACGATTTATAGAACAGGCTGAGATGAAATGCGCATGTCAGAAAGTCACTTTTAGTGATCCTCTTGAGTTGGGCGTTTGTCAATGTGTCACTAAGGACTCCCCACTTGATAAGAAGGAAAAAGAGTGGAAGTTGAAGAATGTGCCTACTAAAATTATACGTGGGAGGTCGTTTGAAATTGTTAAAGATATATCTGATTCTGGCTCTAAATTCTTTCCTAAAAAGCCTAAGTTGGTTGGTAATGAGGTAGACGAATTGGATGGTGAGTGATTCGATCTTCTGTGTTCATCAATAGGCGTTTTCGGAAACTTACTCAGATACTAACTCACGTGACGGATCTACTCGGATCACGGACCCGGGTTCTAAGTTTACGAACACATCAGGTTTAGGATTTGAAGTGACAGTCGTATCAATAACATAACCGAAATTTTATGGATAAATTTTTCAGTCCCAGTTTATTTCGGATAGTCTCTAGCTTTACTTGCATTTATTGGCTTTTGTAAAATATTTCTTATAATTTCTGGTATGCCCTTCCATGTTTAATTTTATTTTTGAGTACCTATGTTAAAGAAGTAGAGAATTTATTTTCAGTTCCAGTTTATTACTGATTGTCCCTAGCTTTTCTTGGATTTATTGGCTTCTGTAAAATCTTTTTTATGATTTCTGGTGTGTCCTCGCATGTTCAATGTTATCTTTGAGTACCTATGTTAAAGAAATAAGGAACGCTTTAGTTTTAACGCAGAAATTTCTGCACACAAAGTTATGAAGAAGATGTTTCACATTATTTTCTCGTCTCATGAAACTACACATTTTACACTGAGCCAAATTCTCTTCTCTTTCCATAATTTTTAGGAATAGAATATATAAAATTACTAGGAAAAGACTAGAAGACTCATTCCTGCCTTTTTCAAATACAAAATTAAACTGCAGTGCGCATGCGGTTCTCTCTACGACCCTTCTCTTGTGTAGGATTACGATAAATCAACCTGGGCAGTGATCGAGTAAATAGCTCCGCGAAGGTTAGGGATCGAGTTAACCCGAGTAAGTATCCGAAAACGCCCATTATGTTAGAATTTTTCGGTGTGGTTTTTAGTTTCAAAAGGTTATCCCTGTACTCATTGTATTGGTGCACGAGAGAGTTTGTCTGTAAGGAGCAGAGCCTCAAAATATTCAGCCTCCAATGATATAAAACAGAAAAAACAAACGAAAACTGGTCCACCACACAGATCTAGATCCAAAGGTTCAAATTTTGGAGTGGATAATTCTTCCAAATGTGAGTTTACATTTACAATCATAACGATGTCTTTAGAACTCTATATTCAAACGTCAAAGATCTTCGAAATATTGTGATAAGCTTCAAATAAGGGAATATTATGTGAAAATTTATTAAAATCGTTAATCTTTTGCTCTAGCTCGATCAAAACGTAACTCAAGCGATAGTTCTATTTCTTCGAGAGAATCTCCACGTCCAAAACTGACCCAATCAAGTATGGTGAAACTTATGATCCCCATAAGTTATGAAATATTAAACAGAATAAGTTAAAATTTTCCTTCGCAGAAAATGACAAATGTTGTAAAGCATGCTTGAAGTGTGCTGGTGTTTCTTCAACGACCTCGCCTAGACCAGGCATAGTTCGAAAGAGAAGTAGCTCCATCCCTAAAAAAGCATCTTCTTCTATGAGATCATCTCCTTCGCCCCCAAGAAATAGCACGACCAAAAACCAAGCCCTTAAAAAGAATGAAGAGAGTACAGAACCTTCGCAGTTGAAGAAAAGTTGCCAATGTTGCACTTGTATCAGTTGTGGCATACAAACCAAGAGTAAATATTTTTAAACTTTATATGTTAAGATACTTATTGATAACACCATTCAACTTTGATAAGTCTCTTCCTCATTATAAGGTTAAAATTACCAATTATGTTCATTCTTAAGAATGTTGTGTAAAAATTTTACATAAAAGAGTTTGCAAAAGGTATGTTTGCAGAGCGGTCAAGTGCTAGATTGAAATTATTCAATTTTTTAATGCCAGAATCTTCATTCAACTTTCAGAACTTGGAGACAAAAATGTACGTTGTCAATGTTGTGTCTGCACAAACTGTGGTATTCAAGTAACACTGGACGCAAGTACGATGAAACTTATTAAAAACAATCAATGCAATATATTTTGATCATTCTAGACGGTAAACAACAAAAAACTGTTAATTCTAAATGGTGTCAGCAGAAGCGTTTGGAAATACAAGGCAATAAAAACTCCCCAAATGATAAATTAGAACAAAATAGTAAGGGATTAAGTAAAAAGAAGAATAGTGTCAATCGTAAAAGAGGTATGTTGATAATCGCTTTTTTATGAAACGTTATCAGCTGTCAAGTTTCAATCAAATTCTATCATTCATACAGTTCGGTATAGACATAAAATTCATTTGCAATTTATTGAAGATATTGCAGCACAATGAGAACTGAAATAATTTGTAAGTTTACAAAAAACAAAACTTCTTCTAATAAAGGATCATCTAGACTCTCATCTCATCAGAATTAATGAATTTTTCTTCTTTGAATACCCATTTACGTTTAATTTCAGATGAACTCGATCATACGGATGAATCTTTACACAGTATATCATCGGGGAATATAGTATGCATAACACCAACAAAGTATAAAAATATAAGTAACGGAAAATCCGATTCTGAATGCCAATGCGTAATACTAAACAGTAAGCCCTGAATATTAGTAATCCTTATTCTCCAATACTGACCAAAGCTGATCCTTTCAGATAGAACAGTTCCTGAATCCGACCAACATAAACCCTTACAAATTCGTCCCTCAGTCTTGAAATTTCTATGTAAATCAGTAAACACTTATAATACTCAAGAACGAACAGCTTACATCTGCCCAACCAAATGCCCACAGGGCGCATCAGGTACGTCAGATTCCTTTGTGTGCGTTCGGATACCACGTGGAATACAGTGCTCTGACAGAGATTTCGATCACGAAGCAGAACGAACTCCGAAGTCACTCTTTCCTCAGATCTGTTTCTTCACTCCTCCCTCCTCGAATCAACCACCGCCAAGTCCGTATAGACCCCCATGTGTGACACCTTGCAGACCACCTCCATGTGAAACACCTTGCAGACCACCCCCATGTCCTTCAACACCTTGCAGGAGCCCACCGCCCTGTAGAACTACTCCTTGTTCTCCTCCCCCTTGTAGGCCTTCACCTTGTCCGCCACCATGCAGATCTTGCCCCCCTCCTTCTTGTTCATCTCCTTGCCGACCAACAACTTGTCCTCCCACTCCTTGTCCCCCACCATGCAGACCATCTTCATGTTATTCTCCTCCTTGCCTACCTTGTCCTCCTTCTCCTTGTCCTCCACCATGCAGACCATCTTCTTGCTCTACTCCTCCTTGTTACCTCCCTGCAAACCAACACCTTGCCCTCCTACTCCTTGTTCCCTGCCATGCAGACCTTCTTTTTGCTCTGCTCCTCCTTGCAGGCAATCGCCTTGCCCTCCTTCTCCTTGTCGACCATCTTCTGGCTATGCTCCTTGCAGACCTTGTCCTCCTAATCCTTGTCCCCCACCTTGCAGACCATCTTTTTGCTCTACTCCTCCTTGTTCACCTCCCTGCAAACCAACGCCTTGTCCTCCTTCTCCTTGTTCCCCACCATGCAGACCATCTTCTTGCTTACCACCTCCTTGCAGACCTTTATCTTGTCCTCCTGCTCCTTGTACACCACCATGCAGACCTATGACGTGCCCTCCTGATCCATGTTCACCTCCTTGTCCCCCTCCTCCATGCTCACCTCCTTGTAAAACAAACTCTTGTGTTCCTCCAACCTGTTCCTCCCCTTGCAGACCTACTACTTGTCCGCCTACTCCCTGTTTACCTCCTTGCAGATCATTACCTTGTCCTCCTTCACCTTGCAGGCCTAATCCATGTCCACGCCCTTCTCCCTGTCTTCCTCTATGCACTTCGTTTGCACAGACCTGCCCTACCCCATGCGACGCTCCTCCATGTCAAACCCCTCCCTGTTCTAGACAAGTATGCTCACCTCCTTGCAGATCTTCTCCTCAATGTCCCCCAACTACTTGTGGGCAATCTCCATGTCCTCCCCCATGCAGAACTTCTCTTTCTTCTTGTCCTCCACCCAGTAAACCATGCTATGGCCCATGCTCACCACCACCTTGTCCAACACCTAGTTGCAGACCTCAGTGCGAACCACAGCCTTGCGAAGTTTCTCCCCCATTTACTCAGAGAAGTCCACCAAAAATTTTGTGCAAACCATTTCCATTTGGTTCTCAGTCTCAACGCTCCTATAAAATAGTTTCTTCGAGTTCTCCTGTTTGTTGTACGGGGAAAAGTCAAGGTTTTTTTCTGGAAAACCAGCCTCCAGAAGTCCCACCAGATTCACTCAGTGTGCCATCAGCTAAGGCCGTTTCTGCTGGCGATTTCCAGTTAAGTTTGATTCACGTGCCATGTGAATCATGTGGAATTCCTCCTTGTGCTGCTATATCTTCAATGATTTGCCCGATTTGTAGTCAGAGTAACCAAAAGAGTACTCCAACTGAATCGACTCCATCAACAAAATCAAACGATCAAAATTATTCCAATCAAAATTCGTTGAAACACACATACAAAGGGCGCGGAGGCTCCATGCAAGAGGACAATTCTTTCACTATACCCGAGGAATATGACGACGTTGATTCTATGGAGGCTTCTTCTTCTTCCTCCTCTTCTACACCTTCAAATTCTTTTCCTCCAGATGAATCGAGATCTTGTGAGTCACTCGACTACCCTTGCAAGCCTCTGAAGCCGAAAATGGCAGATATCAGGCAGAATTCCTCAGAGTCGTCCCTGACGTGCCCTTCGAAGAAGGCTATATGTCCAGCGAAGCCCCCTCCTTGTCCTGGAGCTGGAAACAAACCTTGCCCTGCGTATCTGCTAAACCTTGCCGAAAACTGAAAGAGCAAACTGGGGATGAAAGTGTAGTTGGTCCTGGTGAAAAATCCTCAGAAAAGTACTTCCCTGTCCTTCTAAGAATGCGCCGTGTCCTGCGAAACCTCCACCTTGTCCTGGAAGTGGAAATAAACCCTGTCCTGCTTTTCCAGCTAAGCCCTGTCCTAGCCTGAGCAAGAAAAATCGAGACCTTGATGCGGATAACGTGAAATCTAGAGGATCCAGTCGTTCAAGAAAAATTTGTACTAACCAAAACGGGGAAGATTCCAGATATGAAAAGAAAGAAAAAAGAAAAAGTAGACGGGAGAGCGATCAGATACTTTTACCAGTTTCAAGTAATTGTTTTTGATCATTATTCATCCATAAGTTACCGAAATACAATACTAATATTCATCCGAGGGTTTAGGGGAGAGTTAAGGTCACCTTTAAGGCTAGTATTCATGAGGGCGGTATAAACTCTCACTCACCCTCAAGGGCGAATATGAATACGAGCCTAAGGTACTTTCAGCTGAAGTAGCATTTGATTCTTCTGATTTTACTTCAGACCTCCAACTAAGCTCTCTTAGGTCTTTTAAGGTTTGATCCACTAGGCCCACACGACGTTTTGTTATTATTTATTTATTTATTTTTATTCTCATAATTTATGATATCAACAAAAAAGAATGCATTTTCATAACCTCATTTTCTGAGGCAGTCCTATGAAGGGTTTTCTGCTTTTGATTTTTATTAAATAGTTGTGTTCTTCATTGTCTAAACTCTGAGACAGTCCTATGAAGGGTTTTCTGCTTTTGATTTTTATTAAATAGTTGTGTTCTTCATTGTCTAAACTCTGAGACAGATTATTTTTCTTTTCAGTTAAGTCTACATCACCACTGCAGGAAGTTCAAAATACGGGGTATGAAACGAACCATTCCAAAAATTCTAGAAATGAACCACAAACTCAAGATCAATCTCCTTCAATATCCCCCAAGTCACCTCCAAACTCAGTTCCTTTTACCGACAATCATCAAGACCTCCAAGTCTTCATGTGTACAACCGAAATACCGACCAATAACAAGAAGATGTCCGAACAGAAATGCAGTTGCAGTCTGGATATGTGCAAATGCAACCAAACAACAACTCACGAAGAAAAAGACGTCCAATGTCCTGCCTTCAAACAGTGTGAATGTCAAACGGAACCCAAGGAAGACGCAAATGTTCAATGCGACTGCAAAGGTAGGAAATGATTTGGTTTTGGAGCAGAAAAAATATTGGAAACTTGTTGTATGCGATTGCAGCAAAAGAACGCAATATCTGCAGTTTTTCTTGAAGTATAAGTGACAACCCTGCACTTAAGAATGTATATTTTGTAACGAATGATAATAATAATAAAAATGCGATCCCCATATGTGTTACGTCTAAGTTACGTATAGTCCATTCACGAAAGGTTGAGCCGTCGGTTGGCCATGGAAATTTGGCATATTCCACTGTGTATATTAAAATTTTAGGTTATGTTCTTTATTTTCTTCTCGGATTGATACGCAATGTTGTCAATATTGCATAGAGTTCTCTGGTAACTCGTAAGCTCGTCGGACGAGACCGGGTACATTCGGCAACGTTGACTTTATTTTAAGTTATGACAGCAAATACTGCCAACTTCAGATAAATAAAACAAACGCCTACTGTGCGCTCAAACTTTCGTGAACGGACTATATGAGCTGTTTTGTTCTCATGGATTTAAAGATTTGCTACTTATGAGTTCTACATCTTAGTCTGTTTTGAATTGAAGTAGTTTCATCTGTCATTCATAATTTCTTGTTCCCCATGTCGAAACAAGTGATATATAACGCCTATTACGTAAGAGGCCTATTAGATAATGGGGATATTACCGTATACAATAAGTGGATAATAAGTGTCAACTTCTTGAAAGTGTTAATCAATTGTAAACGATTCACTTTCAAGTTATTTCATTTCTTTCCTTTTCAGCTGGTACAGAGAGGTCTTCTAAAAAAAATAAAGCTAAACAGAATGAAGAAAACCTGTGTGAATGTAAAAAATCATCATCATCATCAAGTTCTTCGGATTCTCAATCGGACACCGAAAGTTACATGTCCTGTATCTGCTGTAAAAAAGAAAAAATATTGAAGAACCTCATCAAAAAAATTCCTCTATGTGAACCGTGCCAAAAAGTCAGCCAGAAAAATTTCTACCCTCACAGTTACACCAATCCATTACATTCTTGTATGTGCTACAAACTTGTGGACTGTGACATTCTCTACCAGTTCAAGCAGACTTTGACAGAAATCGAACGTTTGGATATTTACCAGCAATATTGCGAAGTTTTGAAGAACTGCAAGTGCTGTAAGGAGTGTGGTTGCAAGTGCAAGTTACCTAAGAGATTCAAGAATGGATGTGCATATTTCTTGAAACTGGAGGACGCTTGTCCTAATACACACTGTGACGAATATGAATCTTCTGATTCTTCAGAATATGATGAAGGTGAAAATGATAGAGGAAATGATCTACCCGAAGTAACTGTTAAAGTTCCTAACTGTAGAGGTTCTTGTGCTAGAAAAAAGGAAAATGGACAAGCCAGAGAGACTAAGAAGTATAAGAGTTGTCCATCTATACAGGTAATGAACTGTGTATTTTTTATTATTTTTGTTTGCGTTCTATCAATTCTTCCACAGTAAGCCCGTTCGGCATTGACCTCCGCGAGCAGACGGATTTTTTTAGTCACGTGACCACAGATCGTACAGATTCATCTGTAATACCTGGGAATAAACGGGCGGTACAGAGCATCTGCCACAGAACATACTGCTCTATTCTACTTTCATAGATTATGAGATTTCAAAGATCACTATTTTGGGAAATATGCTCATCTTTTAACGATACTTTCACCCTTTTCGTAGCTCTACCGTAATACCTCAATTAAATAATTAGGTGCAAAGGCACTGAATGCTAAGGAAACGAGGAATGCAATATCCCCTTCTGGTCGTTCAATACGGCGATTGTTGTACCGAATGATCCTAATTAATTAATTAATTACACGAAAAAGAAACGAGAAAGCAATATCTCCTTCTGCCCATTCATAACTACGATAGCTATATCGAAAAATTTTAATGAATTATTTAGGTTTTTAATGAATAAATGACAACAGAAGAATGAAAGTGTTAGATTTTTTCAATCTATCGGTTGTCGGATCAGGAAACTCAACATAAAACAAAAAAATATATAAAAAACAACTCTATGAATAAAATCGCTTTGATCCGTCGAAATAGACCGAGCGAAAAGATCGACATCCGATTCCTCAAATTTTTATGCCAAACGGTCCAGATGTGTACGCCACTCCGACATGTCCGATGTCGATGCCGAACGCCCCTATTATTATTGACATCTTCATCACGCTACACCAAGTTTTTTAAATGTCAATTGAATCTCTATCTCAATGAATTTGCGACATTGTTTATGTTATTATATTATTTTGTGTTTATTTTGCATGTTATTGTTTCAGAATTATTTATGTACAATGAAGCCTGATTTTGTAGAGAGGGCAGAACGTCGAAGGCGAATACTTAAAGATGCTACGTCGCAAAGGGAAGAAAATTCTGATAAGAGAAAATTGAAATTTATTGATAGAATCAATTACTTGAATCAGAAAAAGAGAAGTGAAAGATTCTCTAGTGAAGCCGACATTGTAAAGCCTGGTGGTTATCAGACTAAGGCTTATTGTGTTTTTGGTGAGTTTGGTGTTTATTGCTCTTAAAATTTCAGAATACTAATCCTATTTGATATTTCAATACTATAAAGACAAAACAGAATGATAGCAAAGATGATCAGAATTCAATCATAAATATTTAAAATACTTTGTGTTCCACAATATCGTTATCTTATATTTTTCAAAAGAAAATATTTTGTTTCTTATATTGTAATAGTTAGAAATGATACGTTTCATTTAAAACGAATAACTTAATTAACAATTCTTCTTCTTCATTTAAGATATTGAACTCAATGAATCACCAAAAAGGGTACGACCACGGGTGTTCAAAAGTTTCAAAGAAATAAAAGATTTGACTAGAAGAAAATATCTTCACCTTAACGAAGTCAAAAGCAAAAAAGATATACATAGAGAGAAAAGACTGAGAGAAGCTAACAGATTGCTCGCAAATACTTTTACCAGGGTAAGTGATTTATATGAATTTTATTTTGTAGTTATAGTTTTTTTATATTTGTTTGAGTATGGAACAATTATTCATTCGGTAGGTGACTGAAATCATATTTTTTCAGAGGTTACAGAAAAGTACATTGAGGGGCGCTGTTGACATTCCTTTAAATGTGAAAGTTGTTTCTTACTGACTCAAGGATATATAATTTTTGGACAATCTATATGACATCTTTTTGATGTGTAATTGTTTTATCGAATTAGCCATATTAAATTTGGTACAAATATTTTGTTTATCTTCTTTCACAATGTTGTCCATACCAATTACATAATAATTATTAAATATTCTATCAGGATTATATCAAGGAAACAGAAAAAACATATAATTAAATATTTATTCAAAGAAATACAATCGTAAAACTAGATTTGGGTATTTGATAAGATTAAATCTAAATGTACGAAAATCATAAATATTATCAAGTTTTGATGTTCTGCAAATACAAACAAAAATATACTTTGCTCCAATTGAATAGTATACTGTCGAATCAATTCGATTATTAGGAAACAACTGAAAATATTAAATTCGAGCAAATTGTTAGTTCAATAATACAGAAAAAAATCATACTGAAACAAAACCAAACTTAATAAGACAGAGTATAACAACAAAACACCAATTAATTGAATAAAAAATTTTTGCAATTATTCAACGAAAAGTTGAATGATACAAAACAATATTTGATAACCCCGCGTATTACATATTTACAAAGATGCTACATATTTTTCAAAAATTACATTTAACGAAAAGAATTAAAGGTGTATGTTTAGTCCGTTCACGAAAGTTTGAGCCGTCGGTTGGCCATGGAAATTTGGTATATTTCACTATGTATATTAAAATTTTAGGTTATGTTGTTTATTTTCTTGTCAGATTGATACGCAATGTTGTCAATATTGCATAGAGTTATCTGATAACTCGTAAGCTTGTCGGACGAGGCCGGGTAATTTCGGCAACGTTGACTTTATTTTACGTTATGACAGCAAATACTGCCAACTTCTGATAAATAAACAAACGCCTACTATGCGCTAAAACTGTCGTGAACGGACTATATTATAGTAATAATGAAAGTTATAAGAGATCTCAGCCCAGAATAATTCACTATAAATGATAATTATTAGATAATAATGAGTGTGAAGCGTTTCATTATGCGTTGTTGTGATATCCTCAAGAATCCCAGGTAGTATAGGATTGGGATAGAATATCTTTCGAACGAAAAGGGCAATAATCATGAACTTTTGCAGGTGAGTGCAATGACGCAAAATGCATGATTATGATGAACAATATTTTGATGATACACTTCAGTTAAACTTTTTATTTAATTTATATGGGACCCCCTGCATATCTTGGCAATAATAGAAAATGAATCTTCACGTACACTTACATTCTTCTTCATAACCTGAAAATACTAAAAGTGAAACTTCCATATTTATAACTAAAAAAACTGCCCACCTAGGTGTTGCTATCTAATCTTCAAATGTCAATGTCACCTAGATTTAGATTCGTTGTAGGATAAACTGTTCCCATTGATAAGCACTTGAGCAGCAGGAGGTCCAATGTACTCCTGCGGCACTAGTACTTAGTAACAGGACAGATTATTGTTTCAATTTTCTCATTTCCTGTGTGATTTTATCTTCCTGTGCAGTCGCCGTCAGCTAAAATGAAAAACTCATATAATTACGACTCGTTAATTAGGAGTGCTGTGCCTGAAGTGGCTTAAGGATAAGTAACAAAGCTTACACAAAACACTACTGATTCCTCAAACTGGCACGAGGGTAATAGCCTCTGAGGAGAAGTGATCTGTATAAAGAAAATAAATTGGAAAAATCTTCAACGAGAATGAATTGTTTTCTGTTAGTTGTAGCATGATTAAAATAATGAATTGAAAAAGTTTTCAGTTGAATATTTCTTTTCAGTTTTTTGCTAATAGTCTTTGTTTTAGTTTTTTGTTGATCTCATTTGGAAATGAGTGAGTCAAATGAACCGAAAGATCCATAAATTATTCTAAACATTTCATCATAAAAGCAAAGTGACTAGTGACAGAACATCAAATTAAATTCAGTACTTCAAACTTTCTAGCAAAATGTTAGTTATCATCGATTTGAAATGGTAGTTCAGAGAAAATGAATCAATCTGCGATAATAATGGATATATACACTGCGCAAAAAATTAACGCATATTCTGAAAATCTCAATTTTAAGGAAAGTTAAATCTACATTGACTTTATAACTTATTTTTTATGTTTTCTCGGAAAGGTTTTGAACGAAAGACACATTAAATGAAAGAAAAATTCAGGATTCCACCGAATCTTATGTGAAAGAAGAGAAAGAAACAATTTTCAAAATACTGGAATGCTGATAAGTGATTTAATACTTGGTTTTGTCACCCCTTGCGTTAATTATAGCTCGGCAAAGACGGTTCATACTCAAAATGAGCGATCTTAAAATGTTCTGATCTAACCCTTCCCAGATTTCTCTGAGTTGGATTCCTAAGTCATTAAGAGTAGCTGGATGATTTTCTAAACTTCTCTGCCTTCTATTGAGGTTGCCCCAAAACTGCTGCCAATCGGATTGAGATCTGGACTTCTTGCTGGCCATTCCAACTATTGATCACTAGAATTGATCGAGAACAACTGATTTCGCCGAATGGCGAATGGAGCCAATATATGCATGCATAATTCTGATGAAAATAATTATCATTGAGAACACCTTCAGTTGTAGAATAAATTTGAGGTTTCCATAATGTGCGTTAATTTTTTTGCGCAGTGTATTTCAAATTGTCCATCGTTTCGTTGACCTAGAACCAGTAGAACTAAAATTTCCATGGCGGTACTACATAAATAAACTCAAGAATTATAATGTCTATCGGTTCTACATTTCGAAAGTTATGGTGTCTAATTCCAGATTATAGGTCAAACTATTTTTCCAATCCCCATAAAATCGCATTAAAAATTTCTTCAATATTAACCAAATCAAAAAAGAATTTAATTTAATCCAAGATAAATAACGCCAGAACTATTTTTAGCTTTACATAGCTCTTCGGAAGTTGAGGTGTTATCGAACGAACGAATAGGATTACTCTGACCCCGATATATTCACCTTTGACTCCTGCTTAGTCTATTAACCCCATTTTCGGTACAAGAAATAAAAATAAAGGAATTACAGCAACGAACGCACAAAAAAACCGGGTATCATAACTTTTTCTTTAACTTTAATTGTTTGAAGGTGTGAGACAATATCATGACATTGAAGTAGGAAAAAGATCAATATATAACTTCCATTAATACGTTCTTACCATCAAAATTGCCAAGTCATACGCACTTAAAACAGATCTCAAATTAATTGAAACACGCTTTTAAAACTGGGACATTACCGTAGCTTCCACATACTTAAAACCATCTCACTTTTTTCGTAACTAATTAGTAAAACAGTAGTATCACAATTATCACAAACGCCATAAACGATCTCACCTCTTATAAAACTCTAATACCTACTGAATTGAATGTTCATTCACTGATACTTCCAAAGGGTTAAGTGATACGACCTTTGGTGAATTAAACGTCTGTCTGCCAATTGTCGATTCAACTGTATAAACTCGACGAAATTCCTCTTATAACGCGTTTTTAGGAGTATTAAATCTTCTGTGGGGCATTTGTTCTCGAAGATTACGTATTTTTTACTACCTTCACTGTTTGTAGTAGTAGTAATTAAACAGACTGGCAAAATAGAGGGAACATATTGGAAGAAATGAGGTGAATAAATATATAGTATGTTTGGTCATGACTTAGAGATAATTTAAGGTCATCAAATATACCTAATATTATCGACAAAAACACCCAAACTTGGAAGTTTACCTCCTAAGTTTTGGAGTAGCCCCCATTTTAAATTTACTTCTTTATTTTCGTTAAACTAATACATTACGGCAGGCAGAGAGATCCTTCTGAAACAGTTTTAAATACACCCCTGGCCGTTTAATTTAAATCTAACCATTACGCTAATGTGAACATTGTCTGAGAGGAAGTGCTTAAGCTCGAATAATAAACTTGAATTTATCAGTGAAGTCGACCGCGACATTGCCGACTATAGAAACAAATTTTCTGTATAACGAAATTTCTTTGTAACGAAATTTTTTGAGGATTTAGCGCTTTCGTTATAGGCAAGTTCCACTGCATACTGTTTTTTACCCTTTAAAACATGAGTTAGGGGTTGACCCCTACCTCTTCCGGGCCTCAGATTCACCGTAAATTATTTTTCCTTTCATTTTAGTTGAATCCTTTGCTTTTTTCAACGGGTTTCGTCCAACTATAATTTTGTTTGGTTATAGAATCACTCAGGAATATTGACCTCACAACCGATACAGAAGTTGAAAATATAATTTTTCACAATTTTTCCATTGTTTTCAATTTTTATGCGTGTACTTCATTAAAATATATTTTGATTACTATGTAAGAAGTATTGATGAACTTTTGGTATCAGTATTACTTCAGTAAATTTACATTCGCATTGAATTTGCTCATGAATTCCATGAATTTCTTAATTCAGATGATGAAGTGCCATCAAATTGTTTTCCAAGCGTAATAATACTTGGAAATTATATTGTTTGTCTACGCCTAGCATCCTTTGAAAAAAAATAAATCTGCATAATCTATAATATCTATAAATAGTTTTCAAACCAATCATCAATATATCGTCTCAATAATAGTCAAAACATTCGAAAAAAATTTTCCGATTCTGAATTACAATGGAGTTGATCTATTTTCATATTATGGCGATGAATTTGGTATTTTTCGTTTATATTTCCTAATTAGGAACACCTTTCATTATTTATTGAGTTTTTTGAAGCTGAATTGGTATAGTAAAAAAAGAAAAGTATGAAAAATTTCTAAGTTATGAAATGATTAAATTTCTTTTGAAGATACTGGGGTTTTTAATTATAGTATTCTACTCAAAAATTACCGAATTTCATGCAATTAATACTACTAACCCCATCTTGAGTAGAAAGCTAATAATTCACACAAACTAGACCGATTTCTTTCAATTATTAGTTCGGCTCTGACTCAGAGTTAATTAATGATACATTAAATAGCGAATATGAGTCATGATACGTCCATTCACGTCTTTTACACTTCTAGACCATAATAATGAAATAAAATATACCCCTATGCACATGCCGTCCTAATTTCTTTGATCATTAATCTACAGGGGCGCATTAATATGCTGATGAATACAACCCCTATATTTAGGGAATTCTTTCACACCTAATATGGAAATTGGAAATTAGTAGTTATCCGAAAAATAGTTAGTTTCCTCAATTGACTGTAGGATAAAAAGTTTTTAAAAAGCCCTGAGCAGATGCTATTGAGCGCTCATTTATTGGTGGAGCAATAATGCTATTATCTTAGCACGATCGAAATTATATTCTGGAAATTATTCAAAAGATTATAATTGAATTCTATGGTTTCAATCATGCGAACTTTTTACATGTATATTAAGAATATCAATCTTCATTCACAAAATAAATTTCACTTGAATCGAATATCTTTTTATGGAAATGTAAATATTTTTCCTTTCAATATTCCAATTGAAAGTTTCTATGGTTTTGTTCACCACTTTGGCCATAAAATTTTGCACGAGGCTTATTATGAGCATCTTGCATGTGGCCGCAAAATTCATTTCGATTGGTTCCGTTTTGTCTGAGATATTGAGGAACAAAAATTTTGAATGGCCATATTTAATGGAACACCCTGTACGATTTGGCTGGTTAACGAACTTAACCGCGGCATTTGGGAACCGAACTCACCCTGAAAATCTCAAGTCTCTAGGACAATCCCTTCGAAAGTTATCGTGCTAACCGACGGACGGCCCCACGGACAGAATTGAATTTGACCACGGATTCGTCATCAGGGAGTCGAACCCTATCGTTTGAGACCATTTTCGGTTCAAAATTCGAAAATTACAGACATTTGGGCAAAATGATATAGCACTCGTTTGAGTAGAACAAGACCTCAAAAACAGCAAATTATAGTATAACAAGCGCAAGAAAGAATTAACCAATATATCTTGATTAAATACTGAAATAAATGTGAAGGAGTTCTCGAAATTTCAAACCATTTTCGATTTTTCTCATTTTTCCATTACAAAAATGAATATTCTTTCTTTGAGGTTACTACTAACCTTCATTTAATTCCTTCAACCTTTCTTCGCTTTTTAAACACTATTACTCCAAAATTTTCAGCCCTTAAAAACTAAAAAACTAATATGTATATCCGAAGCCACCACTACACTTCAATGTCCACTTTCACCTCTTCCAGATATTTCTAGATAATACAACCGTATTTCTCTGCATATTCCCTTCATTAATATCTTTTTGAGCTGACGGTATAATTTTATCTCTAAGGCCATAGGTCAGGGCAGATTAAATTGAATGAGAAACTCAATAATAAATCTTCCTTCCATATCTCTTAAGGAATGACTACACGACGTTGAGTTTGTTAGATAATTTTTAAGTTGATTGTGTTATCTGCTTTATATCCAAGAATCTGATAGGAACATTGGTTTATGAAGAGTATCTAATTAGCCGAAGCGATAGTTAACTGGGTTTACAAATAATTTTATCATTATTTATGTGTGAAATTGGTTTCATATCACTTGATATGAAACCAATTTCACACATAAATAATGATAAAACTTGAAGAAATTAATATTTGTCATTCAGAAAAGGAGTAAACTTTCTGAGGGAGCAAAATGGGACTAATTATTCTTTGAATTTTCAGATAAAATTACACAACATCTGAAGGGTTTTGAGTTTATTTTAAACGCCCTATAGATTTTTTGAAAAATCACTATTGAATTGAAATTATCGATTATTTCTCTTGAATTATTTGTGATTGCGTATGAGATTTTAGAAGTAGAAAATTTGATATTATGGTCATTTTATTTTCAAGAAACTTTGAGCAAGACTATGTAAAGGGTTTTCCAATAATGTCACGTTTGAAGCTCTCATTTTTGACATTTGAGAAGTAAAAACTACGCCATTGATAAAAATGGAAGGATACACGCTTCAAGAACGCTCTGAAATTATTAAAATTCACTATAAAAATGGTGAAAATTTGGCAAGAGAAAGTTCTTAAAACTCGAACATCTTTGAGTCGTCTTAAAGCACCTTGTCGGACCGCAATAAAGAAATTGGTGGAAAAATTCGAGCTGTTGGGACAAGTTAGTGATGTGAATAATAAAACCCGTGCACGTCGCTCAAGAACAGCCGAGAATATTGCTGTTGTAGCCGTAAGTGTTGAAGAAAACCCAGGTTTGTCCATTCCTCGTCGATCTTTGGAATTAGGCAATCCGCAAACGTCATTACACCGTATTTTGCATAAAGAATTGGGTCTTAAGGCTTATAAAGTTCAGTTAACACAAGAACTCAAGCCGGCCGATCATCAACAACGTCCTGTCTTCGCTGATTGGGTCGTTGAAATGTATGAAAATGATCCGAAATTCCATAGAAAAATCATCTTGAGTGATGATTCCCATTGCCACCTTGGTGGCTTCGTCAACATGCAAAATTGTCATCTGGGGCTCGGAAAACCCAAGAGTTATTGTTGAAAAGCCTCTCTATCCTCAACGTGTGACTGTTTGATGCGGTTTATGGTTCGGCAGAGTCATTGGACATTATTTTTTCGAAAATTAGGCTGAAGCAACAGTTACGGTGAATGTATTGCGCTATCGAGAGTTGATAAATTATTTTTATGACCGAAATTGGATAGTATTGATCTGGACAACGTTTACTTTCAACAAGACTGCTCTACGTGCCACACAAGCAACGAAACCATTGATCTTTTGCTGGAAAAGTTTCCGGACCGTGTTATCTCTCGAAGAGGTGATCACAATAGGTTACCGAGATCTTGTGACTTAACACCTTGCGACTTTTTCCTTTGGGTCTACACCAATAGCCCAGCGTCGATGCAAGTAAAGTGATATTTTCAGTTAATCAGTCAAATAGAAAAGTCCCTTCAATTTGTTCAAATTTATCTATTTTTTCTTATAATTCAGAACTAATCGATTTGATCAATCTGAAATATTGCGGTTAAAAGTTCAATACCAATTCAAAGCAGTACCCAAACATTTGTGGGAGTTGCGTTAATGAAACCATAAAATATTCTATCGTAATTTCGAAAAAAATTCCAATATACCAATGAAAAAACTTTCGATTGAAATTAAATCGAGTTTGAGGGTGATATGCTCAGTTGCAGGAACGTCCATTAAAATTTAAAGGTCCATTAAACCCTTAATCCTCCATTAGTTCCTTGTAAT
Organism: Propylea japonica; assembly: GCA_013421045.1. Taxonomy (NCBI): domain Eukaryota; kingdom Metazoa; phylum Arthropoda; class Insecta; order Coleoptera; family Coccinellidae; genus Propylea; species Propylea japonica. The sequence goes on from CM024245.1 coordinate 58,536,855, forward strand.
AATGGAGGATTAAAAGTTTAATGGACCTTTAAATTTTAATGGACGTTCCTGCAACTGACACTTAATTAGCTAAAAAGAGTGATCATGCAAATTTTCAGAAGGATTTTGAAATCAAAACCATAAAATTTTGATATTTTCAGTTATCGATTTTCTACATATTTTATTTTTTGTATAATTTCCAGAATATAAATCCGATCGTGCTGTGATTCTGCATTCATACACAGGGTGTCCCGGAAAATGTGGGAAATCTCTCGGATTCAGAGAGAACATAAAAAAATAAGATGACAAGTTCCCATAATTTTTTTCCTAGCGGCCCTCCCTACGAAGATACGACCTCCTAAATGACGCCACAGAAAATTCATTTTAGTGGAATAAATTTCAATTACTTCTTCATTATTTTTTTCTCGAAAACGGTTCATTTCAGCGAAACAGAACGAGAGTACCTTTTCTTCAGCTTACTGTTCAAGGTATCCAAATTTGCTTTTTAGCACCTTATCATACAGGGTGTTAAAATGTGAGCATTAAAATGTACAACCCAGTCCGCCCCTAGTAAACTGAAGAAGCTAATTGAAATTTGAGTGCGGTGATTTAAGAGATCCTTAATACTATTAATCATATCAAATTTTCATCAAACTGTATCGAGGCCGCTAGGAAAAACATTGTGGGAACTGATCATCTTCTTTTTTTATGTTCTATCTGAATCCGAGAGATTTCCCACATTTTCCGGGACACCCTGTACAAAGTATCAATCTCGAGTCCTATACAAAATTTCGAGGTAATGGTCTTATTGCTCTAACAAACAAACGAGCGCTAAAAAGGTCAGGGCTTTTCTTGTATATTTTAGATTTATTTAAATTATAAAATCAATTCTTACTCACTGAAATCTCCGAAAAACGAATCCAAACGATCACAAACCATCCAAAAAGACCACACGTATTTTCTTGCACGTTTTACCACGTCAGTCGTCATGTAACTGTCAGTTAATAAGAGTCAATTGAGTTTATATGTGAAGCCCACATCCCTACGTTAATTTAAGTTAAATTATTAAGAGATTATTTCCTTTGTATACGTTATTATTCTATTGTAGCATCATGCCAGAAATACTCCTGGCAATGTGGATCTCTGATATATATTATATTCTGACATTATGCATTAGTATTCTGCTAGAATCATTGCTCAGATTTGGGCTTGTTCATAAGTCTGCAGTACAGGGTGTTTCTGAATTGATGCTTAACATTTAAGGAGGTATTTCTTCAGATTATTCCATGAAAGGTGAGGAAATGCGTTTCCAAGATACAGGGTGTTGAAGTTCTAATTAAAAACTCACTAAAACATTCAAGAAAAGCCCTGATCAGGAGCTTTTGAGTGCTCGTTCTTTGGTGGAGCAATAAGACTATTACCGCAAAATTTTATATGGGATTTGAGATTGATGCCAAATATATAAATGCAGAATCTCAGCACAATCGGAATTATATTCTGGAAATTATTCAGAAAAAGAGATATGTAAAAAATAAATAATTGCAAAAATTAAATTCTATGGTTCTGATGACGCGATCCCCTTGAAATTTTGCATGAACATTCAGTATAAAAGTTTTCATTCTCAAAATAAATTTCACTCGAATCGGATATTCTGTTTTGGTAATATAAAGATTCTTCTTACAATATTCCAATTGAATTTTCTATGGTTCTGTTAAAACTATGTCCACAAAATGTTGCGTGAAGATTCAGTATATCAATCTTTATTCACAGAAAAAAATTCACTCGAATCGGATATCCTGTTATGAAAATATGAGTAAAGATTTTTCTTTTCAATATTCCAATTTTGCATGAGGCTTTGTATCAGCATCTTGCATTTTGCCGTAACATCGTTTAAGGCCATTTTCGGCTCAAAATTCGAAAATTACAGACATTATGGCAAAACAATAAAGCACTTGTTTAAGTAGAACGAGCGCTCAAAAATGGGTACGCCACTGAGATATTCTAAACTGATACTTACATGATGTGAAGTAACGATAAAAACGCGTTGAGATGTTTTATTTTATACATAAAAACGGTGTCATACGCGAAAAAATAGCATAGATTTTTCGTCAAAACTTGAACGAAAAATCCAAAAATAATAATCGTTAGTTTCAATTATCTTAGTGACGTACTACTTTTTTAGTCAGTTTTTTAGTAGAACTTGAACACACTGTATCTTGGAACCAATGCATTTCCGGACCAACTTGTATGGAAACTTTTTTCATTTCTAAGGGTAATAATGACCACTTGAAGTGAGTTCAATGCCAATGATAAAAACATAAGAATAAAAAATTCATTGAAATCCTCCAGACTTTCGTGACATCAAATAGAGAATTTTGAATTTGACATGCTCAAATCCTATTATGTAGGAATAATGTATTATTTTTGGGCGAATAAATATTATCTATCTATCTATTTATCTACCATTAAGAGGTGTTATTTTGATATTCAAAGAAAAATGTCATTTTCAATATAAATGATCAAATGTTTATTTCATTATAAAGAAGAAGCTATGACGTTAATAGTCGAAAATAACGTCAGGCAAATAACCACCACGACCACGCTTACAAGACCATATCTTTTAAATGAAATTTTCCATAACCAAATCGCTAAGTGGCTGCCCTATATCCTCGATAGCCTCACGAATTCCATCTTTGAGGTCTCGAATCTACGCTGGCCTATTGGCGCAGACCTTCTCTTTCACGTGGCCCCAAAGGAAGAAGTCGCAAGGTGTTAAATCACAAGTTCTCGGTGGCCAATTGTGATCATCGAGAGATAACACGGTCCGGAAACTTTTCTCGCAAAAGATCAATGGTTTCGTTGCTTGTGTGGCACGTAGCGCCGTCTTGTTGAAAGTATACGTCTAATTCCAAAGAAGGACGAAGAACGGACAAACCTGAGTTTTCTTCAACACTTTCGGCTACGGCAGCAGTATTCTCGGCTGTTCTTGAGCGTCGTGCACGGGTTTTTTTCTTCATATCACTAACTTGTCCCGACAGCTCGAATTTTTCCACCAATTTCTTTATTGAGGTCCGACAAGGTGCTTCACGACGACCCAAAAATGTTCGAGTTCTCTGCCAAATTTTCACCATTTTTATAGAGAATTTTAATAATTTCAATGCGTTCTTGAAGCGTTCATCGTTCCATTTTTATTAATGGCTTAGTTCCTACTTGTCAAATGTCAAAAAATGACAGCTTCAAACGTGACATTTGCCGAAGTAGCGAGCTATTCAAAATAACACCTCTTATTGGAAAACCCTTTATTTCCAGGATATGCTTATTTAGTTTAGTTAATTAATTGCATACAAGAGGGAAGTGTTTTTTGCTGCTTTTCAAGCAGTTGCTAACTCTTATAATACTCCTCTATTGGACAATCATGTCGCCCTGTATAACTGCACTGCTTCCTTTGTCGTTATCTTCCATTCATAGATATCCATTTGGATTCATGTATGCGAAGCCGAACCTGGCCACTTAAGAAGACGCTGGGGTCAATTGATAAATAAAATTACGGTAGCACAATTCATGAATCGGTAAAAAACATGTCTCCTTATGCGGGAAATTCTTAACAGTTACCATCAGCTTGTCCACCGGAAGCAATCTTAATGAGGAAGTCGTATTTAACAAATCTTCATAACGCCCTTTGACGTGGTTTTCTTTAATTGACAAAAATGCAGGCTGTATGATTTAGAGTAGGTGTGAAGACGTCAAAATTTTGTTACAGTTTTGCTCTTTATTTGTGTAACAAAAATATGGTTATTTTTTTATTAAGAGTTCAAAATTACACTTTTGAGCGATCGAATAAGGACTTGAGATTGATTCTTAATCTTATACAAAGAAAGTCTAAGTTCTAATAGTACAGTGGAACTTCCCTATGATGAAAGCGCTACATCCTCAAAAAAAATTCGTTATAAAGAAATTTCGTTATAGAGAAAATTTGTTTCTATAGTGGGCAATGTCGCGGTCGATTTCACTGACTATTTCCTTCGTCGTAATTTGCACCAATCAGAAACGCGCAATTTTGAATTACAAATGGTTTCTAGGTGGAGAAACTAATTGGCAGGACCTGTCAGCAGTTTATTCGCGTTTACCCGCGGCAAAACTTGACAGTTGTTGTCACTCAGGAAATAGTCTTGTCAAATACCATTCGGGCATCTAATTTTTCCTGTGAAAAAAATCGAAAAAACACATTGCAAAGTAATATTTTTTGATGAAAAATTGATGTCGAAATATTACTTAGCAACGTGTTTTTTCGATTCTTTTCGGAAACATTAGATGCCCTTATGATATTACTTACGATAAATTTAAGTTTATTATTCAAACTTAAGCACTTCCTTTCAGACATTTTCGCACAAATTTTCACATTAGCGTAATGGTTAGATTGAAACCAAACAGCCAGGGGTATATTTAAAACTGTTTCAGAAGGATCTCTCTGCCACCGTAATGATTTAGTTTGAGGTCGGGATTTATTACATACGTCCGGAAACATTTCGGAAAAAAAACCCTCACACCTTCTTACCAATACCCATTCAAAGAGTGATGTTCTTTGAATATTTCGTTATAGAGAGAATTTACTGCGTATTAGATGGTGTTTTTAACATGGAAATTGGATTCAAGGTACAATGTCTTGTACGAAATTCGTTATACAGACGTTCGTTATAGGGAAGTTCCAATGTATATGAATGCAAAATCTCAGCACGATCGGAATTATATTCTGGAAATTAGTCAAAAATTTAATATGTAAAAAATCGACAACTAAAAATATGAAAAATCTATTGTTCTGATTTTACGATCCATTTGAAAATTTGCATGGTCATTTACTTCCTCAAATTTCATCCTAAAACTCGATTTAATTTCAATCGAAAGTTTTTTTTTGGAATATCTGACTTGTTTTCGATATTACGATAGTCTTTTCTATGGTATTAACGCAAGCCCCATACATTTTTGAGTACAGCTTTGAATCGCAGTTGTACATTTCACTCTAAAATTTCAGCTCAATCGAATGGACAATTCTGAATTATTTGAAATAATGGATAATTTAGAAAAAAATTGAATTCCATATCGAATCGGATATGTTGTGAAAATATGGCGATTTTTCTTTCCAATATTCCGATTGATTTTCTATGAGAAACGAGCGCTCAAAAAAGATACTGGTTTGAAGGACTTACCTCTGATTCAGTTCAAGAGAATAAACGCAAATTTTACTACCAAATGAATTTCTCCCCAATAATAATAATAGAAACAGTTTATTCATTGAAGCATTTTTATTTCGAATATTTAACTCTATAAATTAACAATTACATTGAATATATATATTTTTGAAATCATGAGCTAACATAATACAATCCATAAAACAAAAATAAAAATCCCTAGCTGAGGTTAGTGCAAAATGGGGTACCAAACCATTTTTTCGTATGATACCAGAGCTAAGAGAAAAAACTCAGTAAGAAAAAAACCCTGTCTCACCGTTCTTACAAAAATGACACTTAAAAACTATTTGAATAGTGAAGGATTTCTTCTTTATTGAGTGCAACAAAAATCCTCTCCAAGATGCCTTCGAAATTCTGAATCTGAAAAGAAATATCGAAGCAGAAAAAGGAACAACAAAATAAAATGATTGAAACTTCCAAAATGACTCGGTAATTTCATGTATACCTCTCGAGCTATCCTGAAATTTATATATGGAACAATTATCATCAGATGTTCAATTGTCTCCTCTGCTTCTCCGCATTCGCAACTAACATTGAATATACAGGGTATTCCTAAATTTAACGTACAAACGAAAAAGGGAAGATTCCTTAAGTGAGTTTAAGAAAAAAAGTCCCATAAACATGGGGTCGCAAACGTTTCGTTTTTGAGATACAGAGTGTTGAAGTTTCAAAATTGTTTTCTCGAAATCGTTGGTAGATACGACAAAACTACAAGAGACCGAAAAGTATAAGAACAACAGTTGCTCACCAAAAAAAAGTTCTGCAGAAGAACAGGTGGCAGTGTTCCAGAAAAATATCACCCTGTAGATCTTTCTCGAAATTGCCATGTCACGTGGTGAGAACTCTAAAATATAATATCTATGCCAAATTTCAGTTGAATATCTTGTGAAGTGTAGATACTATGAGAAAGAAACTTGAAAAAAATTCAAACTTCAACACTGTATCTTGAAAACGAAACGTTTGCGACCCCATGTTTATGGGACTTTTTTTTAAACTCACTTAAGAATCTCCTCATTTCGTTTGTACGTTCAATTTAGGAACTCCCTGTATTGATGTAAACAATATGTTTCGTTTGAATAAATAAGGATTCACAATTCTCTCAAAAAAAATATTTTGGAAAGTAGGTATTATACTAAATAAAAAACTGCTGTTGATTGAATTCCCAGAAAGATAAGTAGCCAATCCGGGGAACTGATATTTAAGTCACATTTCCCAAGAAATACTACTTAACATTCGAAAAATTCTGTGGATCAAACACATCACCATTAAGTACCTATCATCACTACTTCTACAACACTACATTTACGAATAAATTTCACATTTTCAACCAGAAGCTTATATATCTACTTCTCGGGTATTATTCCTAACCAATGTTTTTGTGGGCAAAACTAGTCTTCAGAAGTTTATGAAAGGCTGTTTACTTCATGATAATGAAATTTGGACCTTACAACAAAGAATAAGAATCAATACCCAATATCACCAAAATGTATAGTTTGGACAATAAAGTTATCAGGTTAAACAATGTTAATTGTTTTCTTTCTCTTTATCAGTTAATTTTCTTTTCCGGATATATTTGAATATATTATTTGAGAGCTGAGATTAAGCATTATTTTCATGAATGGGTTATTCAATACATTTTGAAGAAAGGAATCCATTCATTGTTTTTTTATTGTTCAATTCGTATGTTTCTGTCTAACTTTCTTTGAAACTTTTCTGAAATGTTGTTGTTTTTATGAGCTAAGATTTGTATTATTTCTAGACGTTTTTGTGCGAGTCTGTAGCGTGAAGATGATTTATTATTCATTTATTTTTTCCATCTTGCTTTTTCAGATATTTTCCTAAGATATTCGGTACAATCAAATGAAAGGAAGATAGAAAATATGTTAGAATGAGAAAGAAGCCCATTATGACATGATTATTTCAGCTTATTATTATTATTGAATGTTTATAACCTAGAAATATTCCCAAAATAATTTTCTGAATAGTCCTAACTTAATAATCAACCAATTTAGAGCCTTGCTGAATTGAACTGGTTCAAGTGGACCCATATTTTCACCGGTAGTAGCAACATTGGTAAAAAAAAAGTTACTAGATATCTTCAGAATTGGATCCAAGTATTGAATGAAGGAAATCAAAAACGTATCTGCTGACTTATAGTATTTTATTTAAAACTATGTGGTAATATAAATAACTTTATGGTATAACAATGATTATAATAAAACAACAATTACGTTCATAAATATTGATACATATTAAATTAGATCAAATTGGTTACAATCACAAAAGTGTATAATGATAACAATACTAAAATTGATAGGAATGTTGATTTGACTTTGTCTCCTGAAAATTCATAACCTCAAATATTGATTGCACTAGAACAGTTCACCCTCTTTCACAGATTATATCAACTACGCTAGGTTCCATAAGTACAGGCTGCAGACATCGGTGAACAGCTGAACCCAAAATTTCATCAAGTAAGAAGTACATAACACTGGAATAAAAGAAATTATCAAATTAAAAAGGGTAACTCAATTTTCCTGCTGTAAGAATATGAATTTTATTCTTCTAGGGTCAAAATATTGTCTCTTATTAACCCAAAATCTATCATATAACATAAAAACGATTTGTCATATAACATAAAAACGATGAAGTCATTAACATTCAGCTCTTGCAGTTTTTCAACTATGAATGATTTCACCATTATTTTCAAACATTCCAGTTATAAACCAAAATTATCTATGATCATGAACGACTTGATATTTAAACAAGAACTTACTTTTCATCTGCAACAAACCTCCACAAGTACAATTGTAAATAATGAGTATCAACTTGTATTTGCTGCAGTCCATATTTACTGAACGTTTTCAAACGAACACACTCCATAAAGCTCTGAAATAAAGTAGGTATATATTTTTTTCATGACAACAAACATTAACTAGATATTACCTTCAAACTGATCTTAATGATGCCTGTTAAAATGGAAATTTTATTGAATTCCACTGTAGAAAATATTTCAATCTTTTCACTGAAGATTCTATGCATGTTTGAAACAAGTGTAGAATCCAAATGGCTTGGAGTATAGTTTGACCAGTTCGACCGTGACTGATGTCTGCTAACAGAGAGGCTGAAAAAAAATTTAATATTAGATGATGCGATAATTCTATTTTCACTGAATTTTTTACCCAATAATGGGAAATCTCAATGACTATTTCCTCGTCGTAATTTGCACCATCAGAAACGCGCAATTTTGAATTACAAATGGTTTCTAGGTGGAAAAACTGTTTGGCGGGACCTGTCAGCAGTTTATTCGCGTTTAATCGCGGCAAAACTTGACAGTTATTGTCAAATCAATACCCAAACTTAATGCATGCAGAATAATTTGTCTTTCATGAAATAGTCTTGTCAAATACCATTCGGGCATTTAATTTTTCCTGTGAAAAAAATCGAAAAAACACATTGCAAAGTAATATTTTTTGACAAAAAGCATTCGTGCAGGTGCAAAAATCCTCGTCATCGACTCGGATTTTTGTTGCCACCAGCACTCATGCTTTTGTCAAAATATTACTTAGCAACGTGTTTTTTTCGATTCTTTTCGGAAAAATTAGATGCCCTTATGATATAACTTACGAATAAATTCATCGAGAAGTTGGTAAGTCGTATTTTGATTGGTTGAAACATTTCAACATTGACATTTTTCATCCATCTCACTAGAGTTCATATTTTGTTTGGGAAGTTACGTTAAAATGAACAGAATTAGGTAAATAATTGAAATATTTATAGTCCGTTCACGAAAGTTTGAGCACACAGTAGGTGTTTATTTATCTGAAGTTGGCAGTATTTGCTATCATAACGTAAAATAAAGTCAACGTTGCCGAATGTACCCGGCTTCGTCCGACGAGCTTGCTAGTTATCAGAGAACTCTGCAATATTGACAACATTGCGTATCAATCTGACAAGAAAATAAACAACATAACCAAAAATTTTAATATACACAGTGGAATATGCCAAATTTCCATGGCCAACCTTTCGTGAACGGACCAGACCTAAAATTTTAATATATATGCCAAATTGTCATGGCCAACCGACGGCTCAAACTTTTCGTGAACGGACTGTAGTAACTTGCGCCAATTATTCTCTCATTTCATTTAACGAATAAAAAAATGACAAAAGTCCAAATTGACAATAAGTTGTTAAACCGGCTTCTCATTGGCTGAACGTTTACAATGTTGCCATTTCGTTATCCGCCCGACGTGATTCCTCATCTGTGATATTGTAAAGTCAACGAATTTTTTCCGTTGTTTCATCAAATACTAATCATTTTTTTCTTCTTACCTTTGCTGTTTTCTACTAGAGTCACTGCTGTGTTCTGTGCTATTTCCTTGATCTTCATAGAATAATGCTATGGTCGATTCAATGGCAGATATGTCTTCCACAACTCTCTTCATAACAGCTCTTACCGTTCTTGGCTCTATTGTATGAAGCCAATCTCTTGTCTCAACACTTTTCCTTAGCATCTGAAAATTTCATATTTTCAACCAGAAACTTAATTGAATTAATTCTTACCTGAGAAACATTAAGCCCTTGAATTCTCACGTAATGATTGAGCAGTTCTTGCGCAGACTCTTGCATGGATGTTTCTATTTCAGTTTCATTCGTTAACGCTGGATTTGGTCTTAAATTCATTGATTTTATATGGAATAATTCATCCGTTAGGGTCAACTACAACAAATTCATATGAGTTTTTCTTCCACAATTTTCAAGGGAATCATATACCAAGTGTTGAACATGTCCATTCCTAAATTCAACGCACAACTTTGAGAGTAACAGAAGCAACGTTGGGGGGAATTTGGGATCGGTATGAACCGTTGTACAGAACACTCTCGCAGTTGCAGTTAGGTGGTGAAGAAAACATATGATTAAACCTTCTCTAACATTGTCAACACAGAAACTGTCTTTGAAGTCAGTTTTTTGCGAGAATCCGATATCTGGATGGATGAAAGCCTGAAAATATTCATAGTTAAACAAATAATTCAATAAAAAGAGAAAGACCATAAACAGAACATTTATTTATTGATGGACTTACGCAAAGGTCTTGTAAAACGCCTTTAATTTTTTCCACTATCGTTTGAATAACAGAGTTCAATAACTCAGTCAAACTTTTTGAAACATCTTCTTCATTTACCAATTTAGGAGTTGTGAGACATTGTCGTACTTTGGTGAGGGAGTCATTAAAATGCATTTTTAACACTTGTAAATGGGCTTTGCACTGTTTCCTACCAGCATTTACAACAACATCAGTTGCACGCCTAAAAAAAGGATAAAATGAATTGTTATACATATTTCGAAAAAATTTTACTTACGCAACAAAATCAACGTTTGGGTAGAGCATGTGGCCCTCAACACCTCTATAAAACTTATCAAGTGCTTGCACTAAAATGTTTGTATCATTTGCATCTTGCTCGGAATCAACTTTATGTTGAACGAGTTGGAAATACTTCTCCATATTATCTTTTACAAATGTTCTCAATTCTTTGGCAGCAAAATTCTCAAATACTTCACTGGAAATATAGAAAAATATCAGAAGAGAAGCAAACCACCATTTTTATTTAAAAAAAACTAAGATTCTAAAATTTTTTAATATGTTCGTTCTCAGAATGATTTGTAATAGAAACCTCCTTTCATTATGAACTAGCGGACCCAACGGACGTTGCTCTGCATACACAAAAATTCATTCAATTCGATCCAGCCGTTTAGTTGCAGAATAGATGAATAACCTAGATAACGACTATAGCGCCATCTGTTGATCTGATTTGTGATCATAAACATAAGGGCATCAGGCAATCCAAAATACATTCATACATCATAGGTTTAAAATTTGTGAAATATGGCATAAGTAAAAAATTGTTGTATAATATGTTAGTTCATACGTTATTTCTGATTAAAATTTTAAATTTTCGATTCAATTGATGTTACTTCACTTTTTGTCCAAATGTCAAAATCATTATAACCTATAAGTATGTATTCTATGACTGCTTGATTGGTCGAAAGAAAAAGTGGAACCTTTTATTTTTTTCTGAACAATTTTTTTTGAATATTTTGTTGTATAAACCTTGCCCTAGCAATTATGAACACAACAAAAAAGAATTATCCAATTTGGTGCAGCCGTTTGGAAGATATTGCATTTTGACGGTAACTATAGATCCTGTTTTATTAATATAGAGAAGATATTTTCATTTGAACCCACCTGTTTTCAATATTATCTGACTTTCTAGGGTTGTTGATAAACATATCGTAAAATGATGCAACAACTAAGCATAAATCATTGAAGAATCCATTGCAACCCAAGTCCATAAATTCACTTATATCCTTCTGTTCGCTCTGATCTTTGAGCATGACGAGTTGTTCACTTAATTTTTGTTCAGAGCACTTCAAAAAATCCTCACAAAGCTGCTCTGCGGGTTCTTCTAACTGTAGGAGAAGATCTACAGAATCTGTCATTTCCTTTGTTGTGGTATTTTTGTAACAGAATTGTTGACGAAGTTCATTTCTTAGTTCCTTAAGAATTAAGTCACAATCGGATTTGATCCCTTGGATAGATGGTAGATCACCGTATTGTTTGAGAACTCTCTGAGCGTGCATATAATCTTGAACAGCCTGAGAAATAAATATATCATTCAAATCGAAAATATTATAATAAATATGAAAGAACTTCAACTGAATTATGTAAGTTAACCTGGGTATAATTTTTCTCCTCCATTCTGCTCTTTAGAGTAGCTGGCAATTTAAATAAAAATTGCAATCGCTGCAAAAGTGTGTGAATTCCAGATAATTTACTAATTTTTTGTCTGCTTCCTTGAAGCGTTGAATGTATTTTATCAGCATAATTTGTTATGGATTCCATATTTTTAGCGAGTAGATCCATTTCAGTTTCCATATCTTTGAAATCGTTCTTCATCTAGAAATATTCAACAATAGTAAAACAGAAAAGGCGTTCAGTACAACATTACTTTTTTAATGGTGTCAGTAGCGGATATGAATTTGTTATAATTTTCATAAACTAAAGTTTGCATATCAGAGTGTAGAGTTTGAGTATCTTTGATTATTTCATTTTCATGATCCATTATTTGCTTCAAGTTACATTCCTGAAAATTCATACTCTTTAGTCTAGTTGTTTTAAGAGGTAAGGTGGATAAAAACCTTGAACAATTTATCCAAATACATGTTTGCATTAAAGTTTGAACCATTGAGATCTAAGGGGTTTGTATTCCTGGTTTCCTCCATAGCTTCGTCCCTATTTTATAAATAATTCAAAACATGAAATAAATAAATACACTGTTGTTATTTGTTTACGTTTCATCGACAGATGCAACTGTCAGTGTCAGTCTGACACAGATCATAGATAATTAGTAATTACTGTATTCGTTTTGCGGTATTTCGAGCTCCTGAGCTGTACCAGTGCTTGTGCGCAGCCAATGGGAAGCCGTATTTCGAGCTTTTGAGTTACTCAGGAGCACGAAATACCTCAAAACGAATAGGCTAAATTATTCCTTTTCTGGTTTTTCTTGGACCTGAGTTAATCTTGTTTTCTTAGTTCGATATTTAGCCGCCAGGGGGAGCTTAATTAACTGATAGTGAAATGGAATGAACTACTCATACCGGTGAAATAATATGGTTTTTATCGTTGTTTAATGTTTTTATTACTGGCTATTGTTTTAGAATGGATTAGCTCATTTCCTAATATTTATCTATCATGTTCTAACAGCACAATACTTTTAAAATTTGTGAATATCGACCACAGAAAGCAATTAATCAGTATTGATTTTCATCATTTTTTTGAAATTTAATTGCGAAAACTAAGGCGAAAATTCAAAATACAATGAGGTGATTTACACCTAAGTTGATTTTATATTGATAATGACTACAAATATAACAATTTGGATTCATTAAAACAGATCGTAAAAGTCAATATTCCAAATTCATTATCCGCAAAAGTTTAATGAAGTCTTATTAGAAACATTAACTTAATATCTACATAAAATTTAAGATGCAAATTAGCTTGTAAGATATGAATTTTTCAGGTATTTCTCGCTTGAATAAAATTTAAAATTCAATTTTAATGATCGTTTTATATTATTTTTCGATAATATAAAAACTTTATTCAGATTTTATAATCATTTGAACGTTCGCTATCGAATAGATAACATAAGAAAGATGCATTATTATGAGAAACTTTGTACTCTCCCTGGTATGTGAAATTTCAAATAAATAATTGAAGTTCGTAACATTTTTACCCCAAATGAGTAATATAATACATTTTGTTTGATTTTGAACAAAGAAGGAACAATTTATGCCATATTTTCGATTTTTTTCATTTTTTAAATTGAAACCAATCTCAGAAAACAAAACAATTTATACTTAGTTGAATCGCAAACTCATTTATTATATCAAAGTTTTCTTTTCTTTATTAATTGAGTTTAAGGTAATATGGAAATTGCTACCGAAAGTCGATCCATTTGGTTTGAGGTTTTAGTATTTCAGATCAAATGTTAGCTTCTGAGTACTTTGTGTTTGTTTCGGTGATGAACAGCGCATTAAAATAGTAGAAATTTTTTTTTTTTTTAGTATGTCATTTATTTGGAAAAATTACAATCTACTCATATATGGTATTAAGTAATTTTGATGTAAGTTACAACATGAAAGTGAAATGTCCAGTGACATTTCTACTTATTCTGCACTAGTCTAGTGTGTGTGCTGTGGGAGATCTTCAGGCCATGATTTTTTGAGTCTTCTGATGTTTGGTCCTTCTGCGTACAGATTCTGGATAAGATCGTTAGAGTGTCCCTGTAGTCGTTCTTGGTATTTAGTAGAGGCGGTTTTGATGACATCAGTTACGTATGGGATTTCGAGATCTTCATGTAATCTTTGGTTTCTAACGTACCATGGTGCGTTAGCTATTGTTCGAAGAGTTTTTGATTGGAATCTCTGAATTATTTTAATTCTCGTTGGTTTCGCACAACCCCATAATTGTACGCCGTATGACCATATCGGTTTTAAAATTGCTTTGTACACTGTCATTTTGTTTTGGATGGATAGTTTTGATTTTTTTCCGATTAACCAGTACATTTTTTTGAGTTTGATGTCAAGATGTTTTCTTTTTGCTAATATATGTTTTTCCCATGTGAGCCGTTGATCTAGGTGCATGCCTAGGTATTTTACTTCCCTTTTGGTAGGTATTGCTTTTCCATTTAAAGTTACTTTGGGGCAAGTGCTTGTTCTTGTGGTGAATATGACTTGGACTGATTTGGTCTGATTTATGGTCATCCTCCATGTTTTGTACCAGTTGTCAAGTTTGTTTAGGTGATCTTGAATGTTTTTGGAGGTGGCCAAGGGGTCGTTATCTGAGGACAGTATAGCTACTCATCAGCAAATGCAGCAATTATTGTATTCGGAGTTTCGGGCAGGTCAGCTGTGTAAAGCAGGTACAGGAAAGGCCCTAGGACACTTCCTTGTGGTACGCCAGATTTGAGGGAAAAGTATCCTGATGTTTCATCATTGTATTTGACGGAGCACTTTCTATCGGAGAGGTAGGACTTCAGTAAAAGGTAATAGTTGTTATTAAGGTTTCTTTTTATTTTATAAAGCAAACCTGAATGCCAAACTTTGTCGAATGCCTGGGAGATGTCTAGAAATACGCCGTTGCAATAGCATTTATTTTCAAGAGAGTTGGCTATTTCATTAACTATTCTGTGGGCTTGGTTAATTGTTGACATTTTTTGCCGAAATCCGAATTGGTAATCAGGAAGAAGGATGTTCGTTTCATGGTCCTCTTGAATTCTTTTTAGTAGCAGTCTCTCAAATATTTTTCCTGGTATTGACAGAAGGCTGATTGGTCTATATGACGCTGGTTCGTGTAGTGGTTTGCCATCTTTGTGTATCATAACCATGTGGGCATATTTCCATAATATGGGAAAGTAACTTAGATTTAGCATTCTATTGTAAATGGTGGTTAGGAACACTATTGCTTTTTTTGGTAGCCTTTTGAGAATCTGTGCAGTTATCAAATCATAACCAGGGGCTTTGTTGTTTTTTAGTTTGCGTATTTCAGCTTTCACTTCTTTGGGAGTTATTGATTTGATTGGTAACGATAATTGGCATGATGCTTCTAAAAACTCTTTGACATCGATTGTTAGCCCTGGTGTTCCTTCAGGTTCTACAAATACCTTAGACAGATGTGAAGCAAAGGCATCCGCCTTTTCTTTGCTTGATCGTGCCCAACCATTGTGTGTTCTTATCGGGCTGATATGTGGTGTTGGTCTTTTAAATTTTTTTGTGGCATTCCATAGGCTGTGATCTGCTGTAGTCAAGCTTTCTGTGTAGGCTTCGAAAGACGCATTTTGGACATCTCTTTGTGCTGCCGAGAGAACCCGAGTTAATCTTCTATACTGATGGAGATCGTTGATGTTTCGTGACCGTTGCCAAATTCGCCTTGCCCTTCTTTTTTCGGATATAAGTTGTCGTATGTGGAGAGGAGTGTTTAAATAATTTGATACTTCTTGTGGGTTCAAGGGAGTAGCATGCCAAGCTGCTTGTTGAATCGTACTGGTGAAATGTTCCACTGCTTCATCTAATTGTGTTGGGTCTTTAATACTCATGTTGCTCAGGTTTTCAGTAATATAGTTGCTGAAGTGTTCCCATTTTGTATGTTTTGAGGCTAATTTGGGTGGAAGCTTTGTTTGTATGGGTATACTGTTTAGGCTAACAACAACAGGCGTGTGATCAGATGTTAAATCATAATGTGATTCCAATAGGCAATTTTGTGTTGGAATACCGTTCACTACAAAAAAATCAAGTAGGTCAGGTATTTTTCTTGGGTCTGTTGGCCAGTATGTGGGCTCTCCGTTTGAAAGGTGTTCATAATGTTTGTCAGTCATAGCTCGGTGTAGGTACGCCCCTTGGTTGTTGTAAGTCTGGAACCCCAATTTGTATTCTTGGCATTCCAGTCACCGCCCACAATGAATCGGCTTCCAAGAGTGCTGAAGAATTCCTTATACGTGTCTGTTGAGATTGTATGTCGTGGTGGACAGTATACTGATGTTACGCATAGATTTCCGTTGTTGGTTTTGATCTTAACAGTCGTAGCCTGAATGGCGTCCGTTTGAAATTTTTCTAGTTCGTGATGGGATATGCATTTTTTTATTATTATAGCTGATCCTCCATGAGCAGTTCCATCAGGATGAATTGTATGGTAGACTAGACTGTGTAGATGGAATAGTAAATACTGTTCGACTGGTGAAATGTGTCTCAGAAATCAGTAGGATGTCCACCTTGTTGAGATCTAGGAATGTTTGGATCTCTTGTTTGCGATTCATCAGACCGTTGGCATTCCATGTTGCAATTCGGAGAATATTATTAGCCATTATGGGTTCATTTTGCTTACAAGGGTAGTGAGTAGATTCAACATTATGGTGTTCTGGTTCAGTAGTTGTGTAAACAGGCTTTTGAATTCATCAAGAAATGCTGATAACTCCTGGTTAAGGTTGGAAGGTGTCTGTTCTTTATTTATTAGTTGTCGCTTCAGCATAGGTTCGTGGAATTTGTGTTTGGTGTATTTGGTTGTTTGATGGTGTTTGGGTTTTTGGCGGAAGGCTTGAGGTATTAATTTGTGGGCGAATGGTGTTTCTGGGATGGCTTTTCTGTACAAGGTCTTTATATACTTGGCAACCCCTATAGTTGGCTGGATGATTACCGTTGCACAAGACGCATTTTGCTGGTGTATTTTTCTGTTTTTGGCAGATTTTTGTGTCGTGTTGTTCTCCGCATTTTACGCAGTTGTAAGGTCTATAACAGTATGCTTTGGAGTGGCCGTATCCCTGGCATCTCATACATTGTATCAATCCTCGCTTCTTTCTTGGTGGTTCTATGTTGACTCTTGTTCTATTTATAAATTGAATATCATAAACAGTTTTGTTATTAGGTTGGGGCTCAAGATCAACGAAAAACATATGCAATGGTTCTCTTGTTGCTCTATGTTTCACATTTATTATGTTACGAACATTGTGTCCAGCTTCGTGAAGTTCGTTTTTGATTTCCTCAATCGGAACTGTGTGATGAAGGTTCCTAATGACCACTCTATACGCTCGTTCTTCGCGTATTTGGTACGTGTGGTGGATTATTTCTTCCTTTCTCAGGTGTGCAGATAGTTTTCTGTAGGTGTCTACTGTGTGCGCGCTTATTTTAATTTTGTCGTTTGCTAGTACTCTTGTGTGAAATGAGTCTTTCTCTATTATCTGTGTGAAGCTATTCAACATTGCCTTATAGTCAGCAACGTCGTAGATAAAAATCGGTGGTGGAGTTGGCATTTTGTTTTCGTTGTTGGCTTGTTTCTTTTCATTTCCGTTGATATTATCGTTTTGGTCGCTAGTTGATGTTGTTGCTAGCGGTGAGAATCTGTTATTTGTTGGTGTTGTGGGCGGACTAGGAGTTTGGGTGGCTGATCTCTTGCGCTTTTTCACCACCTGCCAGGTATTTTTGCTGTTTGTTTCCATGCTTTCGTCAAGATGTGGATGTATTTGTTGCAGTGATAAATTCCTTGAATATCCTTGATTTATTTCGCTTGATGGGAAACCTCGAAACGGGTCGCTTATTTGGTCATCAGACATTTCTGTAGGTGTGTGGAACACTTTATATTTATCTGTTATCGTCCGGCACGCGCCAGATCTGATAAAACATCACAACAATATGTTCGCTTTTCAGATTAGAGTTTGTTATCGGAATATTATTGTCTTTTCTCACTTTGTTTCGCGAAAACTTTGAACTGTTTTATTTTTCACTTAATTCAGAATTTTTGGCAAGCTAGCTCGATCAATCGGGTTTTTAACGCCCGGAGTCGGTGGCTGATTGCTGTCGTATTCAAAATATTCGAAAACGAATGCTATAATGATCGACGCGTCCGCATGAGTTGAACACACGTTGATGAATATAGTAGAAATTGAGTAATAAAAATGGGTCCTTATTGATTATTTGATTGGGGATTTAAAATAGATATTATGCAACGAGCCTATATAATGATAGCTATTATTCACGAGGTGAAGTTTAGGCTACGAGCCGTAGGCGAGTGGCCCAAATCACCGAGTGAATAATAGCCATTATACGCGAGTAGCATACTATACTTTATCCACGACTACTGAATATATTTCTTGAAAATTTCAACATTTGGCGCGACAAGACCTTTCTATAACAAGGGTGGAAAAAGTCAAATTAACACATGAGAAATTTTTGGAGAACTGGTCCTTGTATATTTTGTAATAAAAATTGCTCTAATTGATATAATAAAAGTAGATTTGGCCCTCGATTGACAAGGTATGCCCATATTTGTTAGTTGGAGTGCTTAAGATATACTGAAGAAATACCAATTTGAAGAATATTATATCAAAATATTATTCCCTTGTGGTTAATGGGTATATTATTAAGGCCGAGCACACAGACCTTAGACACAGACGTAAAATGGCTAGATTATATAGCAGTCGTGGATAAACTATTATCGGCCATTTATTTTCGTTAAATTATTTAACGAAAATATATTGGCATTGTCAACAACAGACTACACAGGAAAAAACTCAGACAGTAAAAAAAAACTATTGTAACTTTTTACAGAATTGAAGGAATCAGGTTACCAAAATAGGGACCCTTTAAAGAAAATCAATGATATGGTTATGTCCCCTTACAAGAATCCACTTTTGAGAAAATTTTATATTTTCGCTTGTTTGGTGTATGGTTATTACATATTGATGTCCATTTATGTTATCAGTTACGAAATGGATTTCAAGACTTTACTGCGATACGGACCTTTATTCGGTATACAATTATTCGTGAGTATGAATCATAATATACAGGGTGTCTGTAAACAAATGCGAGGGACTTTGGGAGATGATTCCTGGATGAAAATAAGCAGGGGTAGTTAAAATAATTTTTTTTCGAAATCGATCCCCCTTCCCAGATACAGCCTTTGGAAGGCGATGACGAGTTGACAGTTTTTAATTTTTTTCACGGCTTTTTGAATACACTGAGTCGTAAAACAATACATAATATGAAGCACTAAGTAGATGTTACTCATCAGATTTTTTTAGATCTCATAACTTTATTATTAGGGGTTGAAAATAACAACCCCCTATGATTTTCTTTCAAAAATT
Source organism: Propylea japonica (assembly GCA_013421045.1). NCBI lineage: Eukaryota > Metazoa > Arthropoda > Insecta > Coleoptera > Coccinellidae > Propylea > Propylea japonica. The sequence continues at coordinate 58,556,269 of CM024245.1, forward strand.
GTTTTCGTGGGATAGATTTTCGAAAACTAAAATTTTTTATGGTTTCCCATTTAATTCTGCAGAAAAAAGTCTTCTGCAAAGTTTCGATACAGTCGATACTTTTTTCGGAAAAAATAAAAACTTACAAGCAGTTATGATCACTGTTCATTCCATTTCATTGTATTATATTGTATTATATGTTCCATAGAATGAATATTCTGAGATATTGTATGTCTACGACAGGGTATAAAGATGTTTCTGAAGGTTTAATTACTAATATCCGGGGGAAAATTATATCCGTAATATTTTAATTTCACAAATAGAACTTTCTTTCGATTAATAAGCATAATTGACAAAACCAATTTTGAGCATAAACAATATTTTAGAATATTCATTCTATGGAACATACGATGAAATGGAATGAACAGTGATCATAACTGTTTGTAAGTTTTTATTTTTTCCGAGATAAGTATCGACTGTATCGAAATTTTGCAGGAGACTTTTTTCTTCTGAATTGAATGAGCAACCATAAGAAAATTTCATTTTTCGAAAATCTATCCCACGAAAACAATTTTTGAAGGAAAATCATAAGGGGTTGTTATTTTCAAACCCTAATAGTAAAGTTATCCGATTCGAGTGAAATTCATTTTGTGAAAGGAGATCGATATACTGAATTTTAATCCAAAATTGCGTGGCCATAGTATTAACAAAACCACAAAAATTCAATTGGAATATTGAAAAGATGAATCTTTATATTTCCATAACAGGATATCCGATTCGAGTGAAATTTATTTTGAGAATGAAGATTGTTATACTGAATGTTCACGCAAAATTTCAAGAGGATCGCATCATCAGAATCATAGCTCAAAGCTTTCCTTAATTTTTTTCAGATTATGGACATGCTTTATATTATTATATTCATTTATGCTGACGTTCATGAATTCGAAATGAGAATAAGTAACAAACTCATGGCCTTTCAATTATCAGATGGAAAACTCCTTTCAAAAATAACAAATATGGCGAATATTGTTAAATTGGTACTTGCAGCCAATAGTGTATCGGTCATTTTGATGTCCGGAGCTGGACTTATTGCTTGCCAAGATTATTGGAACGAGAACGCATACAATAGAGTATGGTTTTGTCAACATTTTTCAGTAATGAGTTGTAAAATTCATGGTTACTTCTTGAGTCTTATAGATTTTCCTGTTCTCACTGCTATTGCTTCTCTACCATTCATTCTGGTTTATTATGAAATAGTTGGCATTGCTCATATAAATTATATGAACGAAATGATAAAAACAATATGCGACACTAGCCTACCAAAAAAAGATTTATACGAATCTGAAACATTTCAGCAGATTGTGACACAAAAGCTGAAAATATGTGTCATGATGCATCAAGTAATTATTGGGTAAGTAAGATTTCTCATCCTTACTATACTAGGGGCGTTCGGCATCGACATCGGACGTGTCGGATCGATCTGAACCGTTCGTTTATTACATCCGGATTGAGGGGAGTACACATCTGGACCGTTCGGCATAAAAATCTGAGCAATCGGACTTCGATCTTTTCGCTTGGTCTATTTCGACGGATCAAAGCGATTTTATACATGGAGTTTTATGTTTTTTATATATTTTTTTTATGTTGAGTTTCCTGATCCGACAACCGATAGATTGAAAAATTCTAAACACTTTTATTCTTCTGTTTTCATTTATTCATTCAAAACCTTATTAATTCATCAAAATTTTTCGATGTAGCTATCGTAGTTATGAATGGGCAGGAGAGATATTGCTTTCTTGTTTCTTTTTCGTGTAATTAATTAATTAATAAGGATCTTTCGGTACAAATATCGCCGTAGTGAAGGACCTGAATGGGATATTGCATTCCTCGTTTTCTTTGCATTTAGTGCCTTGCACCCAATTATTTAATTGAGATTTTACGGTAGAGCTATTATACAAAAAAGGGTGAAAGTATAGCTAAAAGATGAGCATATTTCTCAAAATAGTGATCTTTGAAATCTCATAATCGATTAAAGTAGAACAGATAGCAGTATGTTTTGTGGCAGATGCTCTGTACCGTTCGTTTATTAGCAGATATTACAGATGAATCTGTACGATCTGTGGTCACGTGACTAAAAAATCCGTCTGCTTGCGGAGGACAATGCCGAACGGGCTTACTAATGGGTATTTCCAGTGAGAACCATAGAAAAAAATTCAATCAAAATATTGAAAAGAAGAATCTTTATATTTCCATCACAGAATATCCGATTGGAGTGAAATTTATTTTGTGAATGAAGACTGATATACAGAATGCAAAAATGCAGAATGCTGTTCATGCAGGAACTAGAATTTACTTTCCAACAAGGTGCTGCTCGACCCCCTTCTCCAAAATGAGAGCTGTTAGGGTTTGCGGCTAGAGGGGTAGTGATATCAAACTCAAGCATTAACTCGATTCTTATTAATAAGGTGAATCAATTGACTGATTTCAGCGTTTTTTAGTCAGTAATCAGTTTGAAAATTAAAATATTATTCAATAACCTGAACATGTATGTTTATTCAAGTCAAAACAACATTTTACAAACTTGTTGTGTCAAGTTATCATGAAAGAAAAGCATTAAATCTTTGTACTTATCCGCTTCATTTCAGAATATCTAACGATGGAAAAAGCATGATACATATCCCAATTCTTCTTGTGATACTTGGATCATTGATCTTAGGTAGTTCATTGATGCTATTCATTTTCGGCGTAAGTTATCTCTATAATGATGACAGAAATTTAATTAATATACATATTGTATTAGTTTCAGTTAGATACCGCAAGTATCGACTCTATACAATTCACTATATTGGTTTCTTTAGTCAACGTGGCCATTAATGGCTGGTATTACATATTTTTTTCTCAAATGGTGAAGGATGAGGTGAGTTTGTTCCACAAAAAAAAATTATGAAGGTTTATATTATCCGAAAGGATTATAATACACAAGTTGAGACGACGCCAAAAATTCTTTATGTAAAGGGTTTTCCAATCAGAGGTGTTATTTTGTACAGCCCGCTATTTCGGTAGATGTCACATCTGAAGTTGTAATTTTTGACATTTAAGAAGTAGAAACTACTCCATTAATAAAAATGAAACGATACACGCTTCAAGAACGCATTAAAATTCACCATGAAAATGGTGAAAATTTGGCAGAGACGATTCGCAAAACTCGAACATTTTTGGATCGTCGTGAAGCCCCTTGTCGGTCCGCAATAAAGAAATTGGTGGAAAAATTCGAGCTGTTGGGACAAGTTAGTGATGTGAAGAATAAAACCCGTCCACGTTGCTCAAGAACTGCCGAGAATATTGCTGCTGTAGCCGAAAGTGTTGAAGAAAACCCAGGTTTGTCCATTCGTCATTGTTCTTTGGAATAAGGCATTCCACAAACGTCATTACACCGTATTTTGCATAAAGATTTGGGTCTTGAGGGTTATAAAGTTCATTAATACAAGAACTCAAGCCGGCCGATCAACTTTTGCGGCCGAGATCTTGTGATTTAACACCTTGCGACTTCTTCTTTTGGCCTTTGGGGCCACGTGAAGGAGAAGGTCTAGGCCAATAGCCCAGCGTCGATTCAAGACCTCAAAGATGGAATTCGTGAGGCTATCGAGGACATAGGGCAGCCACTTTGCGATTTGGTATGGAAAATTTCATTAAAGGATATGGTCTCAGAGGAAGAAGTAAACACTTCTTCCTCTGAGGATATGGTCCTGTAAGCGTGGTCGGTGATGGTCAATTGCCTGATGTTATTTTTCACTATTGACGGAATAGCTTTTTATAATGAAATAAACATTCATTTATTGAAAATTGGTATTTTTCTTCGAATTCAAATAAACATCCCTCATTAGAAAACCCTTTATTTCATACGTCTTTGAAAAAGGATAAACATTTTGGTACATCGTTCAAGGTTTCTGCATAGAGTAATCTTAGCACACTGAAGAGACGCAAAATGTCGAAAAAGCTGTTCGCTGACAACCAAAGTTGTCTTTGCAGTTTCTTGAACGTTGACTAAGACAGATTTCGTATTCGACCAAAAAACTAATTTCACTCATTTTAGTCGGAGTATTCTCTTTATCTTCTGAAGCAAGTTCCTTGGTATTATATGAATAAAAGAAATCGTCAGATGTATCTGATTTATCTGATCAACTGCGAGAATCCAATATCTCTTAACACGTATATTTTGGAGGTGAACTATGTGCTAATGGTTAGGGTAAGTCGAAAAACGTACAGTACATTTTAGTAAATGAGCTTGATTTCAATAAATTATCATTTTTACGGGCTTGCTCCCCGGAGGAACAGCTTGTTATAATTTGAATTTAAAATTTGATGGAACTTTGATTTTATGAGAAAATTTGAACTGTTTTATCTCATTCCTATTTTGAATAGTATTTTCTCCAACAAAAGTTGACCTGTATATTGGACAGTGAGGCTACATCCATAATTAATATTCGCTTTGACGGTTTTATGATATTTCATATGACTTGATTTGTTTCAGCTCTTCAGAACTATGTATTCCATTGCAACGATTCTCATACGTTTCAGACCAAACTTATAATGAAATTGTTTGGAGAACCTGATGTCTATCAAAATTGTTCTAAGACAACATAAATGAAAGAACATAGACATAGATAGTATTGATTTTATAGCACTTTCTCGTAATTCATCTAAGATGTAATGTAACTCTGCATCTAATGCTTAGCAATGTGAATGATATTCTGTCAAATTATTATGTAGAAGCTTGTACCATTCTGATTAAAATTTTGAGCATTTGTTTCCTTTTAATTCCTGTCAATTCTTATACAATTATTTGAGGTCAAATACATTTGTATTTCCTTTAGTTCGGAGTTTTTAAGCATACTTTTTTAAACGAACATTCCGTATATACAGTGTGTTTAGTCATGACTTAGCGATAATAAGGTCATCAAATATACCTAATATTATCGACAAAAAACCCAAACTTGGAAGTTTACCCCCTTAGTTTTGTAGAAGCCCCCATTTTAAATTTACTTTTTTATTTTCGTTGACCCTTCCAAATAATATCGATTTCTTTGGACATAAAGGTCCTACATATGTGAAAAAAATGTTTCTTGAAAGATGATACTACCACCTTAATGACTATCAGAATTCACGAAAATAGAAAGTTACTCGTAATAGTTTGACCCCAAGAATATTAAATGAGAAAGAGACGAAAGCTGTGAAAGGGACTCTTGAAAATTATACATTTAAATTGATTTTCAAGTTATTATTCAGTTTTGAAAATAAGATAAAATTAATTCTAATAAATTATTGAACCGAATTGTGAAGCAAGATGATGACAACAAATATTGGGTAGTATTAAGATTCAATGAAAATATAAAAAATTATGTTTAAATTCATTAACAGTAGAAGTTCAATGGTTTCCTATTTGAAACAAACAATATTCAGTAAAATTAAAATATAAATTATGCTTTAGAAACATTTTCCACTCGAATAAAAATTGATTTTTGATTCGAATAAATAACACATCACACCTCTTAATTCTGGTGAAAAAGATTTTCCATTTTTTATGTGATAATTTCATTCAGATGATCATTTAATCACTGTGTATGAACTCAGTGGTATTTTTATTCGATTTACTCTCATAATATGTATATCCACTGTTTAGATTACAAATGACATATCACGTCAAATTTTCATGTAATAGCTTGTAACTACCCGTCTGAATAAAATTTTGAGCATTTGTTTTGTTTAACTTTTGTAACTTAATTGTATTTTGATTGAGGAAAAATCAATATTTATATTAAGTTGCTTTGATACTGAATCAATAATTTAATATTAAACTTTCCGCCACTCCCATTCAAATTTCTGTTCAGTTTATTTACGTAGATAGGAATAATATTTACTCCAAATTTGTTGCCAATTAAAAATTAATGCTACACGTTCAGTAGTCATACTGAAATTGATGAAATTGAGAATTGAGTATCAGTTTGAAACCCGAAAATAATATAGGTACCTAGAAAGTTTTTGAAGTGAACCAAAATTGATTTTTGTGATATATAGGTATTGCACAGTTACTGAAAATTAGTTTCATTCGAATTGAATTGATCTCTTTTAATCTGCTAAAATACTAGGACTCAAGTTTTATGGCTGATTATTCTGTATTATGGTCATCTATAGAAAACCTTTCAGCTTTCATGAAATAACGAAAATCTGTCTATCGCGAGATTTGGAACTATGACATTTTTTCTGAAAGGAAAAGTAGAAATTATTGTTCCAAATTTTTTTATGGAAATAATCATCTAAATCCTATTTAGAGTAAAAATTATATTCGGAAATTTTCAGATTCAAATTATATTGAAAGATATGAATTTTATGTGATGAGATTTTGTATTTGATTATAATACTTTTCGTAAAATCTTCTAGAATGTGAACACGTTCTATTTATGTTCATTTCAGTGGCAGTTATTGAGAAGATATCAAATTCAAGATGCATTATTATGCAAAGTTATGTGGCCTCTCTGGTATGTATAATTATAAAGATAGGTAGGTACTGTTCAAATAATTCTTATTCGGTTAGAGATCATAACATTTAATAAAAGCCCTGAGTAAGTCCATTCCAGCTTTTCTATGGTTGTATAAACGCAAACCCCACAAATTTTGGCATACTGCTTTGAATTATTATTAAATACCTCACTGCAAAATATCAGCCCGATCAAATCGTCATATTCTGAATTATTCGAAACAAAAATAAAAAAGTCCTGAGCAGGAACTCCCTATTTGAATTCAGAATCTCAGCACAGTCGGAATTATATTCTAGAAATTATTCAAAGAATTAAAATATGTATAAAATAAATAATTACAAAATTTAATTCTATGTTTTTGAAAATGCGATCTCTTGAAATCTGCATGAACATTCAGTATATCAGTTTTGATTCACAAAATAAATTTCACTTGAATCGGTTATTCTGTTATGGAAATATAGAGATCTTCTTTTCAACATTCCAATTGAATTTTCTATGGTTTCGTTGACACTATAGCCACAAAATTTTGCATGAAAATTCAGTATAACAATCTATTCACAAAAAAATTTCACTAGAAGGGGATATCCTGTTATGGAAATATAAAGATTCTTCCTTTCAATATTCCAATTGAATTTTCTATGGATCTGTTACCACTATGACCACAAAATTCTGCATGAACATTCAGTATATCAATCTTATTTACAGAATAAATTTCACCCAAATCGGACATTTTTTTGTGGGAATATGAAGTTTCTTTTTTTTAACAGAGCCGGAACTAGGATTCTAGCGACTGTGGCAAACTTTCAGAATGCGCCCTTGAAGAAATTCATTTTTCAATAAATAATGTTTTTTATAATTGACATTTATCGATTATAAGGGGTTTTCCAATAAAAGGTGTTATTTGATATTCAAAGAAAAATGCCATATTTCAATATAAATGATCGGATGTTTATTTCGTTATGAAGAGAAGCTATGCCGTTAATAGTGGAAAATAACATATGGGATTATGACCACCACGACCACGCTTACAGGACCATATCCTTTTAATGGAATTTTCCATAACCAAATCGCAAAGTGGCTGCCCTATGTCCTCGATAGTCTCACGAATTCCATCTTTGAGGTATTGAATCGACGCTGGGCTATGGCGTAGACCTTCTCTCTCTCTCTCCCGAAGTCGCAAGGTGTTATATCACAAGATCTCAGTGGCCAATTGTGATCACCTCTTGGAGAAATAACACGGTCCGGAAACTTTTCCTGCAAAAGATCAATGGTTTCGTAGCTTGTGCGGCATGTAGCGTCTTCTTGTGGAAAGTAAACGTTATCCAGATCAGTACTATCCAATTTCGGCCATAAAAATCATTAATCATCTATCGATAGCGCAATCCATTCACCGTAACTGTTGCTCCAGCCTCATTTCCCGAAAAGTAAGGTCCAATGACTCCGCCGGACCATAAACCGCACCAAACAGTCACACGTTGAGGATAGAGAGGCTTTTCAACAAAAACTCTTGGGTTTTCCGAGCCCCAGATGCGACAATTTTGCTTGTGCCATGAGGTGGGAAATGGGCCTCATCACTCAAGATGATTTTTCGATGGAATTCCTTATCATTTTCATGCATTTCAACGAACCAATCAGCAAAGACACGACGTTGTTGATTATCGGCCGGCTTGAGTTCTTGTGTTTACTGAAATTCATGAGCCTTAACACCCAAATCTTTATGCAAAATACGGTGTTTTGTTTGTAATGACGTTTGTGGAATGCCTAATTCCAAAGAACGACGAGGAATGGACAAACTGGGTTTTCTTCAACATTTTCGGCTACAGCAGCAATATTCTCGGCTGTTCTTGAGCGACGTGTGCTTGGGTTTTATTCTTACATCACTAACTTGTCCCAAGAGCTCGCATTTTTCCACCAATTTCTTCATTGTGGTCCGACAAGGAGCTTCTTGACGACCAAAAATGTTCGAGTTTTACGAACCGCCTCTGCTACATTTTCACAATTTTTTTAGTGAATTTTAATGATTTCAATGCATTCTTGAAGTGTATATCATTCCAATTTTATTAATGGCGTTGTTTCTACTTGAAAAAAATGACAACTTCCAACGTGACATCTACCAAAATAGCGGGCTATTCGAAATAACACATCTTTTTGGAAAACCCTTCATTTTGAAGAACTTTTTTATTGACATTATCATCTCTTATATTTCTTAAAAGGTAAGGAACAATGCACCGAGTGTTGTCCCGCCATGTATAATTTTCTAGGATTTTGTTCCGTTTTGGTAGCGTTCGTCAACCACGTGTTTCTCAATTTTATAAACTGGTAAATACGCCACCTTGAAATATAGAGCTTGTAGTCAATCTTCATTTAAAATGGAGTATATCATATTTTTATTTTGCGCCCCTAGGTCGTTTGCGCCCGTGGCAAATGCCTCCTCGCCACGCCCACGGTCGGCTCTGTTTTTTAATATTCCAATTCAATTTTGTACGGTTCTGTTCACACTATGGGCACCAATTTTTGCATGAAGCTCATTATGGGCATCGTTTAAACAATGTTATGAGCATCTTGCATATGGCCACAACATTTAATTTTGATAGGTTTCGTTTTGTCCTAGATATTGTGGAACAAAAATTTTGAATGGCCATAATTAATGTAAACACATAACAATATGAGGAGTTTTCTGATTGAATTTTCTTTGGTTCTATGACCACAAATTTTCGTATAAACTTCCCATGAGTATGTTGCGAATTGAGGAACACAAATTTTTGAATGGCCAGATTTTACAGAACACCCTGTAGGATTTTACTGGTTAACGAACTGCGGCATTTGGTATCCGTACCTCCATCCTTATTTGCAAAGCCTTCACAGATATTGGATTTCACAGATCTCTGGAACTGGAGGGCGAGCTGTAAATGGTATGATCAGAACAGCTCTGTAAGGGGGCACAATAGACCTGATGAGGTCGCAGTGAACTGTAACCCTTTCTAAACTGTAACTATATACACTAATATTCAATTTTTGACACTTTGCAGAGATCAGGAAACCAGGTTATACTTATAAAGATTCCTTGAAGAAATTTCTTAAATTAGGTATGGCTCCCGGAACTGTACCACTACTGAGAAAATTTTATCTTTTTGTTTATGTGGTATATGGTTATTCTTCACTGATGTCAATTTATGGCATTTTTATCAATGGCATGGATTTCCACAGTTTACTGAAGTACGGACCAATGTTGGGTATTCAATTATTTGTGAGTATGAACCATATTACAAATGATATACGAAAATTCGCCACAGGTAAAAGAACATCCTGTAAACGTTAAGGTACCGTCTCTGTACAGGGTGTTCCTAAATTGAACGTACAAACGAAAAGGGGAGATTCCTTAAGTGAGTTTAAGAAAAAAAAGTCCCATAAACATGGGGTCGCAAACGTTTCGTTTTCCAGATACAGAGTGTTGAAGTTTGAATTTTTTTCAAGTTTTTTCTCATAGTATCTACACTTCACAAGATATTCAACTGACATTTGGCATAGATATTACATTTGAGAGTTCTCACCACGTGACATGGCAATTTCGCTAGAAGATTTACAGGGTGATATTTTTTTCTGGAACACTGCCACCTGTTCTACTGCAGAACTTTTTTTTGATGAGCAACTGTTGATTTGAAAAAATATAAAAAGAAGCTTTGTTCTTATACTAAACTTTTCGGTCTCTTGTAGTTTTGTCGTATCTACCAACGATTTCGAGAAAAAAATTTTGAACGATTTTCTCGAAATCCTCGTGAAAATCCAAATTATGATGGGAAGGCCACTTTGTAAGCTGTGGTGAATGAATTCAGTGTCAGTTTCTATGGAAATTTTCCTGATCTGTAGAGATTATTCATAACGATTCGATAAACTCGTATAATCAACACATGTTTTTGATTAAAACTTTAACACCCTGTATTTCGAAAACGAAACGTTTGCGACCCCATGTTTATGGGACTTTTTTTCTCCCCTTTTCGTTTGTACGTTCAATTAGGAACAACCTGTATCGTTATCAAATATAACATTCAATGAATATAATAATTCAGAAATACTTCGCTACAAAGCCATAGAAAATATGAGTTTCTTTTTTGCAGAATATGGACATGTTTTATATAATATTATTCGTTTTTCGTGATGCTCTACAGTGGTCAGAACAATCACACAAACAATTCATGGCTTTGCAGTTATCAGATGGAGAACTTCTTTCAAGAATTACAGATATGGCAACAATCGTGAAATTTGTGCTTGCAGCCAACACCATATCGATAATTTGTGTTAATGGAGGTCTTGCTTCTTCCCAAGATTTTCTAAATGAGAACACATACAACAGAGTATGGTTTTGTCAACATTTTCCACCCATAGCATGCACGATACACGGATACATTTTGAGCCTTTTAGATATTCCTGTGTTTATTGCAATTGTTCTATTACCATTCGTTCTGGTTTATTATGAATTAATAGCTATTGCGCATATAAATTATATGAACGAAATGATAAAAACAATATGCGACACCAGTTTGCCAAAAAAAGAGATATACGATTCAGAATTGTATCAGCAGATTGTGACACAAAAGCTGAAAATGTGCATTATGTTACATAATACATTAATACGGTACGTTTGATTCGAATTTGTTTATCATTATTGAGTATATCAGACTCTTAATCATATTTTTCCTTGGGTTTTTATTAACATTTCATTAATATGTCGAATCTTGTATGCTATTTACTGTCAAAACCTGTATTTGGTATTTACCCATTTTCTTTTGTTGAAATCAGTCAATAAAATGTTGGAAATCTCTCGGATTCAGATAGAACATAAAAAAAATAAGATGACAAGTTCTTATAATTTTTTTCCTAGCGGCCCCCCCTTCGAAGATACAACCTCCTAAATGACGCCACTGGAAATTAGTTTCAGTGGAATAAAACTTCAATTACCTACTTACTGCTTTCATTATGTTTTTTCGAAAACGGTTCATTTTATCGACATTGAACAAGAGTATCTTTCTTTAGCTAATGTCAAGGTATCCAAATTTCTTTTTTAACCCTCGAATAGTCGCGTCAAAATTTTTAACATGGTAGTCGCGCCGGTGTCACAGACCGTGCTTACTCATTGAGCTCTGAATGCTAAGTGGAATGAGTTTTTGCCTAAAAATTCAAATGGATGTCTTTCAAAACATAACTGAGTGACAAGAAAATGCAAGATTGGTACATATTTCGAATTGATGCAAATATATTGGGGAAATTCCAAAAAAATCAATTTTATTCATACACCTTACTTTATTCAGTCATAAAAAGAAAAAATCAAACCTAAGGATTTGAAGACTAGAAATAACAAAAAGTTACACCTTTCATCAAATAAAAATGATTCTTCAAACATATTTTAGCTTAATGAAGGCCATTTTCCAGGCAGTTTTTTGTTGTGGGGGGAAATTTTTCCAACGCGTCACTTTATCTTTGCCAAAAAATCGACAGTGTAATACTTCGATTTTATTCCTCATCATCATCAGAAATATTCTGCTCTGAGTCATCACTCGCAAGTTGTTGTTCTAAATATTCAAATTTTTCTTCAGACTGATCAATATCTGAATGTTCGTCATTTGCTATTTTATCCTCTTCCTCATCTAAAACCTCTAGTAAATTCTGCAGTCGAGCTTGCTCTTTTTCGTACGACCACATGGCTAAAAAACTATGAATTTACTTCGTTATAAGTAATACCGAACAAAAACACCTGAAATTCACCGCACAATCGAACTATCAAGATATGAAAAAATAGGGTACGAGAGTAGTCGCGCCGGTCTCTCACACCGTGTCACGATATATTTTTTTCGTACTAGCACGTTTCACGATTAGATTCGCAAGGACTCTCTGTCGCATCCTTACGGAAAGATAGACGGAGCCGGAGATGCCATGCCCCCTGAATTTCTGAAAATTAGGATAAAAAGTGTCTGGCCGGTCTCACAGACCGTGCGCGACTAACGGAGGGTTAACACCTTATCATACAGGGTGTTAGAAACGTAAGCATTAAAATGTTCAACTCAGTCCGCCCCTGAAAAACTGAACAAGCTAAATGTTTGAGTGCGGCGATTTAAGAGGTCCTTAATACTATTAATCATATCAAATTTTCATCAAATTATATCGAGTAGTTCGAAACTTATTCCACTAACATGGACTTCCAGTGGCGTCATTTAAGAGGTCGTATCTTCGTAGGGAGGGCCGCTAGGAAAAAAATATGGGAACTTGTCATCTTCATTTTCCATGTTCTATCTGAATCCGAAGGATTTCCCACATTTTTCGGGACACCCTGTATATCACTGACTTCCTTCCAGGATATCGAATGAAGGGGCAGAGATGTGCCAGATCCCAATACTTCTTGTGATAATTGGATCAATGGTCTTAGGAAGTTCATTGATGTTATTTTATTTAAGGGTAAGATAACTCAAATGAATTCGACGACAATTGATACATAATTTTCAGCTGGATTTCGATAGCATCAGCAGTATAAAATTCGCCATAAACATTTCTCTAGTGAACGTGGCCATCAATGTCTGGTATTACATATATTTTTCTCAATTAATGAAGGATGAGGTAAGAATAAATGAACTATAGCTGGACGAACGTCTGTATAACGAATTTCTCTGTCTAACTACTGTTGTACTGTTCCTTAATTGAACGTACAAACGAAAAGAGTGAGTTTAAGAAAAAAAAGTTCCATAAACATGGGGTCGCAAACGTTTCGTTTTTGAGATACAGGGTGTTAAAGTTTTAATCAAAAACATGTGTTGATTATACGAGTTAATCGAATCTTTATGAATCATCTCTACAGATCAGGAAAATTTCCATAAAAACTGACACTGAATTCATTCACCACAGCTTTCAAAGTGACCTTCCCATCATAATTTGGAGTTTCACGAGGATTTCGAGAGAATCGTTCAAAATTTTTCTCTCGAAATCGTTGGTAGATACGACAAAACTACAAGAGACCGAAAAGTTCAGTATAAGAACAAAGCTTTTTTTTACATTTTTTCAAATTAACAGTTGCTCACCAAAAAAAGTTCTGCAGAAGAACAGGTGGCAGTGTTCCAGAAAAAATATCACCCTATAGATCTTCTATCGAAATTGCCATGTCACTTGGTGAGAACTCTCAAATGTAATATCTATGCCAAATTTCAGTTGAATATCTTGTGAAGTGTAGATACTATGAGAACAAAACTTGAAAAAATTTCAAACTTCAACACTCTGTATCTCGAAAACGAAACGTTTGTGACCCCATGTTAATGGGACTTTTTTTTCTTAAACTCACTTAAAGAATCTCCCCTTTTCGTTTGTACGTTGAATTAAGGAACACCCTGTATAAATTTTTACGAAATTGATGTAATCTTAGTTAGGTATCTTCTTATGTCCGGAAAATAGTGTAATTTTTAGATTCAAAATATTCATTTTTTCTTGTTATATTGACTCAAAAACAAAGAAGCAGCCTAATATTCAATGGAGAATTCTCACGTCAAAATACCAGGTTTTTTTAAAAAGTTTGTGCGGTTTTTGTTCTTTGAAATCTTCTTTTTCTCATGGTAAAGAAAATGTACAATACTATAGTAAATGTTTTCAGAAAATGCAAAGAACTTTGCTGCAGCTGTGAAACAGGCTGTCGATAACATGGTTTAAAATGAAGAAGTTTCTTTTTTTCAACTTGTAGTTATGTCGGAAATTGAAATACAGTGGAACTTCCCAATAACGAACACCTGTACAACGAATTTCTCTGTATAACAAATTTCGTACAAGACATTGCACCTTGAATCAAATTTCATGTTAAAAAATCCCTCTTAAACGAAGTTACTTCTCTCCATAACAAAATATTCAAAGAACATCACTCTTTGAATGGGTATTTTTAAGAAGGTATAAGGGTGAGTTTTTTCCGAAATTTTTCCGGACGTACGTAGTTAATCCTGATCTTACACTAAATCATTACGGCGGCCAGAGAGATCCTTCTGAAACAGTTTCAAATACACCCCTGGCTGTTTGGTTTCAATCTAACCATTACGCTAGTATAGAAGTTCTGCGAAAATGTCTAAAAGCAAGTTCTTAAGTTTGAATGATAAACTTAAATTTATCAGTGAAGTCGACCGCGACATTGCCGACTATAGAAACAAATTTTCTGTATAACGAAATTTTTTTATAACGAATTTTTTTGCGGATTTAGCGCTTCCGTTATAGGGAAGTTCCACTGTATATTCCCGATCTACTTATTTATTTCATGAAACTTGAACACTTTTTGTACATTGTATATACATTTTTTCCGTGTTCGTCAAGTGACTTTCGACATATGAACTTCATTTCAACTTTTAATCCCATAAATAAAATATGATCGATTTATTTTTTTTCAAATCACTTTTTTCAGTCGGAGTATTCTCATCATCTGCTGAGACAACTTCCATGGTATTATATGAACAAAAGAAATCGTCAGTTATATCATATCTATATGTTCAAATGTGAGACTCCAATATCACTTCAAACGTATATATTGGAAGTGAATTATGTGTTACTTGTTAGGGTGAGTTCTGGGGCCTATTGCACAAAATACTTTGCAACTTTTCACTTTGCACTTTTCGATTTTCAAATGAATTAAATTGCATCAAACGCATTGAAATTTAAAAAATACAACGTGAAAAGTCATGTACATAGTGAAAAGTACTCCGCAGAAATTAAATGTTGGGAGAAATGTTGTGCTACATAACTAATTTTCACTCTTGAAATTTGTCAGAATGCAAAGTGCGAAGTGAAAAGTTGCAAAGTATTTTGGTGCAATAGGCCCCTTTGGTCTACCAAAAACATTATCTTCTATTCGAATAGGTCTTTTCTATAAATTTTACTCATTTCAATTCTGGCGAGAGATAATATTTACTAGAAAAATAGAGAATGGATGATGATGATTATCTAAAGGGCTTTCCAATAAAAGGTGTTATTTTGATGTTCAAGGGAAAATGCCAGTTTTCAATATAAATGATATATAAAGAAGAAGCTATGCCGCTAATAGTGAAAAATAACATCAGGAAAATGATCACCACGACCACGCTTACAGAACCATATTCTTTCAATGAAATTTTCCATAACCAAATCGCAAAGTGGCAGCCGTATGTCCTCGATAGCCTCACGAATTCCATCTTTGAGGTTTTGAATCAACGCTGGGCTATTGCCGTAGACCTTCTCTTTCACGTGGCGCCAAAGGAAAAAGTCGCGAGGTCCCAGACAATGCGTGCATTCGGCCAATGTGCCTTCGTAGTTCGCCTTCGGGTACCCTCCCAGACACTGCGCCAATCGCGAAATGTTCGACATTCGACATTCTGTTGACAAACGTTCGCCAAACGACCTCAGTATAGAACAGTAGCGGAGAGGCTAAACGAATAATACCTAAAAACACTGTGTAATCACGTCGCACGACTCTGACTGAAGACAAAATAGGCCGTATAGTACGCGTAGATAAACACATTGTCTGGGAGCTAACACGAATGTGCTCGAATGTACTTCGTCTTCCTTTGGTTCGTGCAGCCCGTACCGACAAGGCTTCGGATAGAAGGCCAATGCCGCATGATACACGAAGTTGAGCTCCCACACACTACGCGAAGCACCGCCAATGCCGAATATTCGTCGAATGCACGCATTGTCTGAGACCGGCTTTTAATCACAAGATCTCGGTGGCCATTTGTGATCACCTCTTCGAGAGTTAACACGGTCCGACCCAATCAGTAAAGACACTGCGTTGTTGATGATCGGCCGGCTTGAGTTCTTGTGCTAACTGAACTTTATAAGCCAAAATATTTATACTTACACAAATATTTTTGCAAAATAACGACGTTTGTAGAATGCCTAATTCCAAAGAACGACGAGGAATGGAAAAACCTGGGTTCTCTTCAACACTTTCAACTACATCACCAATATATTCGGCTGTTCTTGAGCGACGTGCAAGGGTTTTATTCTTTACATCACAAACTTTTTTCAACAGAAATTTTTCCACCAATTTCTTTATTGCGGTCCGAAAAGGTGCTTCATGACGACCCAAAAATGTTCGAGTTTTACGAACCGTCTCTGCCAAATTTTCGCCATTTTTATAGTATATTTCAATAATTTCAATGCGTTCTTGAAGCGTGTATCGTTCCATTTTTATCTAATGCGTATTTTCTACTTGTCAACTATAAAAAAATGACAGCTTCAAACATGTCATCTGCCGAAATAGCGGGCTATTCAAAATAACACCTCTCATTGGAAAACCCTTTATTATTATTACTCATATGATGGTTCACCATGATATTCTATGATTTTTCTGTTGTTTCAGCTCTTCAGATCTCTGTATTCCATAGCAACAATTCTTTTTCGCTTCAATCCATCCTCGCAATGAATTTTTTTCAAGAAGCTGCCGATGTGAGATTTATTAGATACTAAATATTGTGGTTGAATATTAACTGCACTAGCATAAACCATCTGTTAAATTTTCATACAACAGCTTTCAATATATTGAATGAAACTCACAGTGTGATTTTTGCGTATGTTGACTCACCTGTTGTTTTTGAAACATAGATAAATTGAAAATAGTAATCATCGTAATGAATACAATCTTCAATTTATAGGCTCACAGAACCTTCTTCAGGCGGACTGGGATGATTATTCAAGATGTTGTCAATGAGGGAAGAGACAGACCGGTTTCGGCCTCATTAGGCCTCGTCAGTGTCCCATATCCCTCAGAGACAACATCCTATTGAAAAACTTTTACATTTAACACTAATTGTAAGAAGCTATCGAGTAGCAACTAACAGATGGTGACATCTAGTAGTGAGTAGTGTCAAAGGAGAAGTTCAATCATCACAGATCGCATGCTGAAAGCACTGATTACTTCCTCTTCACTGTTTGAGATGTTAGCAGTGGCCCTACATCAGGGCCTCAATGCAAGTTTCTCCGAGTGATGGAAACACCCAATATTTTTGGCGACTGTGAAGTCAAGTGATTTTAAGATAAAGAAAAATGACAAAAAAAAATTCTTCGCCTTTAAGGAGGCTAACCTAACAATTTTTTTTGTCATTTTTCTTGATCTTAAAATCACCTGTTCTTTGTCTGGAATGTCACGATTCGGTTTACAAAGTGGTAGTCGACGAGAAAGGGTTTAGAAATTTCCAGTCAAATTGTCAAAAAATAAAACACAGCTACGAAAATAGAATTTAATCATACGATTATCATATAGTATCTCTTGATTGGTCAGCAATATAAACGTCATCTATAAAATTAAAAATCCATCAAGTTGCCGTGCCCCTATCGCTAGGAGAAGGCGTCCTATCTATAAAATCGAGATTCTGCATCTTTTTCTGCACATCCTCCCCATCGGTCTCTTCTTTTTCCGGTATTCGTAACAAATGACCACCTTCCAAAGGGAGCTTGGTCTTTAATTCATTCGAGAAATCCTGTTTTTCTGCCTCGCCGGAAGTGGGCCGTTGTAACTTACTCGAGCAACCGTGAAGATCGGTTGATTTGTTCTGGGGCGGTGAGCCTGAAAGGGGCTCTGATGAGTTCATGGCTTTCTCCAGTTCCTGCTCCCAAGCCTGTTCCTTTTCCTCCTTTAGTTTACGCTCCATCTCGTGATATCTGTTGTATATGATGAAATCTGGAATTATGGAACATGGGGAATCCATCGGAGAGTCTGTATCCTGCGAAAAAGGCGTATAAGTATGGAAATGTGATGATAAGGGGGAAACAGCATTGTGCACGCGTGATGAAGCAACATTTATCACACCTATTCTTCAATAGAAGACCACACTGTGAAAACATTGTAGTTAGAGTACCTAGAAGGATTATCCTTATGTGAAACTCATATCTGAGTTCTTTCTAGAGGTATTTGAAGAGTTTTTCGCGAAGTTTTTTGTTTGAAGAAGATAATTTAGTCCAAATACAGACCGAGGAAACATTTGTTTCGAATAATATTATATATAATTGTATGTCACAACTTGAGGGGGGTTAAATCACACGTAATTTTAAGAAAGAAAAGTTATTAAACATTGGTCCGTAAAAGCTAAAGGATGTCGAAATTACCAGAAAAAATTGTTTTTTTTCTTCATAACTCCTGCAGTTTTTGGGATATTCAGTCCAAATTTGGAATGCGAGCTATTTTCAACAGTCTTCATCAGTGCGCGCCCTGAATTTTAACTAGAATGTACAGGGTGTTTTATTTTCTGGAGTGGTGTCTTTTTTTCCCTCTAAAACTTTTTAACGGTCCGCCACTGATAATTTTTTCGTCTCCTTAACCGTTTTCGAGTAAAAAATTATTGAGCGATTATATGTTAGTCGCTAAATGAAAAAATCACATTCACATTTCAAATTTGGACTGAATATTTCAAGAGTTATGAAGAAAAAACCATTTGTTTTTAAATTTCAACACCCTGTAGCTTCGTAACGAAGCTTTTACGTACTTTCTTCTTTGAATTATACGTAGATTCATCCCCTTAAGTTGTGATATACTATTATGTAACAACTGTATTGGCCAGCAAATAACCTAGAAACAAATTACTATATTTATTGCTGCAGTTTCAAATCGAATAGAAGAAAGTTTCAAATCGAATAGTAAATTCCTGCACTATACAGGGTGTCCCGTAATTAGACCGACAAACTAGTGAACATTTTAGATCGTATTTTAGACATATTCGACCCAAATCATATAATGCAAAATTGCTTCGTTAAGAAGCTATGGCCTTTGAAGATGACGTCCTGTTCACATTTTTGCCACATATTCGCAAAACGGAGTCACATAAAGTGCTGAAAGTTTACACATTGGCTAATATCAAAAATACGCATCGATTAGATTGAGTGCAATTCTTTCATATCAAGCACAATCGTATCATTTGGGGGAGCGAAGGGTATTTTTAGTTGAAACTTCTTTCACTTTCATTATTTCGCAAGATTTACATCATATTCATAAACTCTGATGTTTTTTCTTGAAAAAAAGATGCTCTTGTATTATAACGCCCAGATGCACCATTCCTGAAAAAAATAGATCTGAAATTTTCTCTCTTTTCACTAAGTACTCAATGTTTACTTTGTTTTGAATTTAATCTGGGCGTTATTATACAAGAGCATCTTTTTTCAAGAAAAACATCAGAATTAATGAATACCTATAATGTGAATCTCGCGAAATAATGAAAGTTAAAAAAGTGTTAACGAAAAATACCCTTCGCCCCCCTCCAATGATACGATTGTGCTTGACATGGAAGAATTGCATTCAATCTAATCGATGCGTATTTTTCATATCAGCCAATGTGTAAACTTTCAGCACTTTATGTGACGCCGTTTTGCGAATATGTGGCAAAAAGTGTGAACAGGACGTCATCTTCAAAGGGCACTAGCTCCTTAACGAAGCAATTTTGCATTATATGATTTGGGTCGAATCTGTCTAAAATACGATCTACAATGTCCACTAGAAGTTTGTCGGTCTAATTAGGGGACACCCTGTAGACGTTAAATATGTTCATAATTTTGGCCAAGGTGGCGTCATCTAGTTCCAATATCTTTTTCGTGAAAATAGTTAAGTTGACCTACTAGATAGTCTATATACAATGGTGGTACTTTGCTGCTTTGGTATATCCCTATATCCCTTCTTATCAACTTTTTCTTGTTGATTTGCACATCCAAAGGATTGATTCCATTATGTTTTTTATAGTGATAATTTAATTCGCAGGGAAATCACAGGGAACAAACACACATACGAGGTCTGTTCGAAAGAATAAGTGAATTTTGAACTTTCTTGAAAAATAAAATTAAAAATTCACATTTTCTTCTAAACAGACCACGCACAGAGATACACATTCATACATACACAGAATATCCTCTGAAGTCGGTGGAAAATATGTGCCATATTACTTTGACTATTTGAAATGGGCATAGACCTTACCAATTCAAGACTAGTGGGGTTTTGGATTTCTCTTATGGACCGCTGCTTGGCCAGTCTTTTCTTCTTTTTGTGCAGCGGTTTGGTTTCTATGATCATCTCTTCTAGCTCGAATGTCGGATCACAATTGAGATGATCTTTCTGGGAAAATAATTATCTCCATTTATTACCTAATTTTCCATCACTTTTTCCGCATAAATTCAATGTTGATTTTTAATTATTCAGTTGTTGTTGGAATATTAACACAAACGTGTGAATTAACATATCTCCAAAGGAAAGAATAAGAAATTGTTAAACCACACAAACTGGAAAAATAACTAACTGGACCATTTCCATGAAAATTTCCGTAAACACTTCGTATATGAAGGATTTTCCAATAAGAGGTATTATTTTGATATTCAAAGAAAAATTTCATTTTCAATATAAATGATCGAATTTTATTTCATTATAAAGAGAAGGTATGCCTTTAAGAGTGGAAAATAACATCTGGCAAATGACCACCACGACCACGCTTACAGGACGATATCCTTTTGATGAAATTATCCATAATCAAATCGCAGAGTGGCCGCCCTATGTCCTCGATAGCCTCACGAAACATCTTTGAGGTCTTGAATCGACGCTGGGCTATTAGCATAGACCTTCTCTTTCACGTGTCCCCAAAAAAAGTCGCAAGGTGTTAAATCACTAGATCTCGATCCAGAAACTTTTCCAGCAAAAGATCATGGTTTCGTTGCTTGTGTGGCACGTAGCGTCGTCTTGTTGAAAGTTAACGTTGTCCAGATCAATACCATCCAATTTTGGCCATAAAAACGTTCGTGGAATACCTAATTCCAAAGAGCGATGAGAAATGGACAAACCTGGGTTTTCTTCCACACTTTCGGCTACAGCAGCAATATTCTCAGATGTTCTTGAGCGACGTGTAAGGGCTTTATTCTTCACATCACTAACTTGTTCCAACAGCTCGAATTTTTCCACCAATTTCTTTATTGTGGTCCAACAAGGTGCTTCAAGACGACCCAAAAATGTTCGAGTTTTACGAACCGTCTCTGCTAAATTTTCACCATTTTATAGTGAATTTTAATAATTTCAATGCGTTCTTTAAGCGTGTATCGTTCCATTTTTATTAATGGCGTATTTCTACTTGTCAAATGTCAAAAAATGACAGCTTCAAACGTGACATCTACCGAATAGCAGGCTATTAAAAATAACACATCTTATTGAAAACCCTTTATAAGATTTGCAAAGAAATAATGAAACCTCAAGCAAAACACTGAAATTGTCTTGCAGTAAGTATTGAATTCAAATGATTTTTTATTATCTAGAAAACTAGAGTTTCTGATGAAATATTCACTTCACTCTGAACATTTGTTGGGACTTCGGAGCCTTTCGACCCACTTACCGCTGGTTGAAACGAAGGTTGATATAGCCTTTGAACTACAGCTTCCATATCGTATTTGTTCAGGCACTTCACTTGCTTGAGTTCAACTATGTTGGATATCCTTAGTCCTGGACTCATGCAGAGGAGCTGAACGAATAAAGATAATCCTTAGGATAATACATCGTCATTCAATTGATTGGACAATATACCAAATTCTGGAATTCTTTTGTTTGACAGTTTTTCAAGCTTACTGAAAATACTAACATCGTCAAAAGTTTTGCCCTCTCTATCAACTCTCGACAGAACTTAAGGTTAAAAGTGCTAATCACAATATAATAAAAATTCAATTAGGGGATTGAAACTACCCTCTCATCAAATCTTCAATCTCTAAATGGCATAAACTAACTCATGATAAGGAGTTTGGAAAATGGGGTCTCCAGATAAATGTATCTAAAACACAATACTTGTGTGTTGGTGAAGAATTTGAAGCTAGAAAAGAACGAAATCATAAAGAAATGCGAAAGCTGGAAATACTCGGGTAGCAACTTCAATTCAGAAGGAAATTAAATCAAGAATAAATAAGACGAAAAAAATTATAAATTCGAAGAATGGAGGAGCACAGAGAAAAGGAAAACAAAGAAACATAGGAATAAAATATATATTGATCAAAAGTACCCTGGTTCACGGATCTGAATCATTGGCGGTGAACAATTGAGAGGAGGAAAAAGGCCACAGAAATGGATATAATGAGAATGGACATGTGCAAAGAGTGACAGAGAATAGATTACCAAAGAAAGTGATGAGATGGATACCATCGGTAAACAAGAAAAGAGGAAGACCAAAAACAACATGGATTGTTGAATAAGAAAATCAATGAGTGTGAGGGGCCCACTCACTAAGAAGGAAGAATGCGCAGTTAAGTATCTGCACGTTTGCTGTAACGCAAACGTGTGCATTCATATTTCCCACACACATACACTTTTGGCGTGTTGTGTTTGGATGTGCGACAAGCGTGAGATGACGTCGAATGTTAATGGCAGTGGCGTGTGTTGTTATTAAGGAAAAATGTCCAAGGTATAAATATCGAACCCGACACTGTGTTGCTAAACATATGAAACGTGCAGAGACTTGTTGCCCATACACGGTCGTTTTTGGTCATTCTTCCACGTACGGGGAAGAATGCACACGCCACACGACGGAGATGAATGCGCATCCAAATTTACGCCATACACACACTGTTTTTAACTGTACCGTACAACGCGCATTCAAGTCTTCGCGCTTCCCTCTTATGAGTGGGCCCTTTTACGTCGTGACCAGTTTTGTCCATTATGAATTATGTTTTCAAAAATTAGTGACCTTATGACGGGTTATGTCAAAAATAGACAGAAAAGAAAAACTGAGAGAATAGTTACGTTTTTTCAATACGACATTAAACTGATAAACAGACGAGTTCAATAGTTTACAGAGTGAGAGATAAGAAAATCAATGAGTGATGATGAAGACTGCAGCAATAAAGACACTGGCAATTGGACATCGGACGTTCTAGGATGTTTTTTAAACCGAATAAATGTTTAATTTTAAATGAGCGCTTTACCTTTGAAACTAGATCCACCATTGGTTCGCTCCAACTTCTAGGATATTCAACACCCATTTGAAAAAGCAGTCGCACCTCTTGTATCGATGTAGTCGAATGAATATCAAAAGGTCTCGTACCTCTCAACATTTCAAACGCTACCACTCCTGAAACAGAGTAAATCATAGACACTATATTCGAGAATTTTCGTAGAATAATTAGCTCAACGAGAAATGGGACACATCGGTTAAAATTGATTTTCCGGTAACAGTTCCATTAATAGCTGCAAACTCTGCATTCATTGAATTCTCTATGAGTTAATTATTGGGTGATTGCATTATGCATGAAGGTTGAAAACCCCTAGAATATTATGCGGGTCCAGGTGACATGGAGCAAACCAATTCCTATTTAAAACAACATCATTCAAATCCGAAGATTTAGCACGCTCATTCATATTCGAAAAACAATAGATTAAATTCGTATATCGGTATATGGAAATTCACATCGGAAATAAACGATATTGAATGCATCAGAGGGAGAACTCAACATTAAATTTGTAAGTTGTTTTTTAGAAGATACACATTTTTCAGGTTTTCGTGCGCCCTCTTTGGCAAGTGTATTGGCCTCTTCATTTCCAGATTAAAAAGACCTTTATTGTCTGCCTCATTGAGCTTGTTCCGGTACTCCCAGATCATCTTTGAGTCGATGACGTAGGAGCGCAGTGCTTTAATAGCTGCTTGACTATCTGAGTGTATGGCTATATCGCACTTCTGATAGTTTCTTTCTAGATTTATATCTAGACATCTTTCAATAGCTAAGATTTCTGCTACTGTAGAGTTTTGGAACCATCGTATACCATTTTACGGTATACAGAACTTCTTTACATTCGCATCCAGCACTTTTTCCAAAGGTATAATTCTCTAATTTTTTAACGCTAGACTATTTAAGTGATCAAAAACTAATTCATTCGAAACTACCAAGTTTCGACTTACATAAATATATCCTGACATCTTTAGGGTTTTTTCCATAGACAAAAAAATTATTGAGAGAAAAAACTCAAGGTCAACGCACCATATTTCATAATATAATGAAAAAAAGCAGTGAAAGTCAAGTTCTTCGCACCAAGTTCAAATCTAAGCTGTTTCCAAACTTTTACTGTTTAATTTTCAGCTTTTCCTTCATTTAATCCCCGAACCATTCAGTAAACTCCGAGTTCGCAAAGATCTCCCCTTCAATGAGATCGCAAAAAACCCAGAACATTTTTATTTGCAGTCAAATGAAGCGATCAAAGCGAGTTCTTGCTTCCTAACATTCGTATCCAGCGAGGGTTTCCATAGGGTATAATTTTACGACACCATAAGGGTGAGTTCGACCGAAACGGATGCTTTTGAGACGGGCCATTTGCAACGTTTCACCGAGATAAAAACGAACGTAAAACATTTCCCGAATTATATATAGGATTATCGGTGTTTTCGACACCAGTTATATTGATATTCCGATAGAATTTCTTAATACATCGGCTCTAATGCTCCCAGACTAGGGTGAGAGGTTCAGTTGTTGACACCGTGACAGTGATTGACACTGTGCACATATATACCGACGTAATAAACTGTTGGTGCTATCTGAGGTTTTTTATCTGTCTATACCTATTTCAGAATGTTTTATTTCTATTTGGGTCAAGTTCAATAAAAATCCTCACCTAAAGACCACCAGTCAACAGCATATGAGTACCCTACGCACAGCTCTACAGCGCAATCAAAAATCTCAGGTGCGATGTAGGGCTTGGTACCCGACATCGAAGTAGCTAGATGATTGTCCTCGAGTACTGTAGCAATGTTGAAGTCAGTTATGTGAAAATGACCTGGAAATGAAATATTTAACTGAAAACACAATCAATCAACAATTGACCACATGAGTTCTTTTGATTATGATGATTCAAGAGATTAAATAAATAATTTTATGGTGCCAATAGTCCATACTGCTGTAATTATCCTACTATGATAAAGGGTTTTCCAATGAGAGGTATTATTCTGAATTTATTTGGTAGATGTCACGTTTGCCGCTGTCATTTTTTGACATTTGACAAGTAGAAACTACGCCATTAATTAAAATGGAATGATACACGCTTCAAGAACGCATTTAAATCATTAAAATTCACTATAAAAATGGTGAAAATTTGGCAGAGACGGTTCGTAAAACTCGAACATTTTTGGGTCGTCGTGAAGCACCTTGTCGGACCGCAATAAAGAAATTGGTTGAAAAATTCGAGAGTAATTGTTGAAAAGCCTCTCTATATTCAACGTGTGACTGTTTGGTGCGCTTTATGGTCCGGCGGAGTCATTGAACCTTACTTTTTCGAAAATAAGGCTGGAGCAACAGTTACGGTGAATGGATTGCGCTATCGAGAGATGATTAATGATTCTTTTATGGCTGAAATCGAATAGTATTGATCTGGACAATGTTTACTTTCAATAAGACGCTACGTGCTATACAAGCAACGAAACCATTGAACTTTTGCGGGAAAAGTTTCCGGACAATGTTATCTTTCGAAGAGGTGATCACAATTGGCCACCGAGATCTTGTGATTTAACATATTGCGACCACATGAAAGAGAAGGTCTACGCCAATAGCCCAGCGTCGTTTCAAGACCACAAAGATGG
This sequence comes from Propylea japonica, assembly GCA_013421045.1. NCBI lineage: Eukaryota > Metazoa > Arthropoda > Insecta > Coleoptera > Coccinellidae > Propylea > Propylea japonica. Next base: position 58,582,334 of record CM024245.1, read on the forward strand.
AATTAGTGAGACTATCGAAGACATAGGGCAGCCACTTTGCGATTTGGTTACGGAAAATTTCATTAAAAGGATGGTCCTGTAAGCGTGGTCGTGGTGGTCATTTGCCTCATGTTATTTTCCACTATTAACGGCATAGCTTTCTTGTCTTTATAATGAGAGCATCTAGAAGATTTGAATTTTTTTTTCATGGGTTTGCATTAAATGAAATATCTTATAGACTTACCAATTTCATCCAGGAGTATATTGTCTGGTTTTATGTCTCTGAAATTGTAAAAAAAGTCATTCTATAAAATATCACTTGTGTCTGAAGATGACTAGAACGCATTAGGTTAAATTGAAGAGAATCTTGAGAATGTGATATCTTTTTGATTGTATGATGTTCCTAAATGAGAATAGGTAGTGTTGCCAACGAATAAAACTAGATTTTTCAAATTTTACAGATTTAATTTTTTGCATAATTTCCAGTAAGTATATAATTCCAATCGCGCTGAGATTTTGCATTTACACTTTCAGTATCAATCTCGAGTCCTATATACAAAATTTGACCCACCAATTATCGAGAGCTCGAAAGCATCTTGATTAGGATCTCAACAACTAAGCTTACCCAAACTAAATTCTATACTTCCCAAAGATAATTGAACCAAATTATTCTCGCAAACATTCCCAAATATCAATCAATAATTTCCAGAGTCGAAACTCAACCGGTGGTCAGGTGCACATGAATCAGGACCTGTTAAATTGAATCGTGTTCTGGATCTAGCAACCTGAGAGCGGGGAATTTGCATAGAATTCATGGGATAACCTACAGGCGTTATAGTGGCAAAATGTGTGATATATTTCGATTAAAGGTCTCCCTTGTGTGCGGGTATACATTTGCAGTAATGATTTTGCGGCGAATAAATCTTACCAGAAAGCCAGGGATACCGGTGGAATTTAGGTTATTTATTTATATTTTGGGTTTAATATATAATATTGTAATTCCGAGGTCGTATTTCCCTAGGGAACCTTTCCGGATCATAGAATTATTTCTTAGTCAGGTAAGGTAAATAACGATCTGCATTTTTCAGTGGTTTTCCCTTATGTGAGTAAAATACAATGATGGAATTTTCTTTTTTCATTAATATTTTAACCTTAAAGCCCCAATGGCGGCACGTGAGATTTCAATCAGAGGATGCTCGAGACCACGCAACGAACAAAATAATTTATTTCGAACTGATGGGCTTCCTGTCAGCCACTGGCAATTATTATACCAAATTAATGATTAAATTTGGCATTGCTGGTCGAGGTGGCTCAATTACTTGAGTTATAACAATTTTATCATCGTATTTTGCTGAATTTATTATTCAAAATAAAATCTACAGCATCTTGCGTTTCTTTAAGTTCATTACTTGCATTATTATTCTCACTTTCCTGCAAACTTTTCCATAAAAAGTAGCAAAACCAAGAACCGCACGCTGAAAGGATTAATACTTCGTTAATAAAGAAGCAGGAAATCAAAACAACGTTCAGTTTCGGCTAAGCTCGTTCGCCTAGAAGCAATGCCGCGGAGCCTGGCCTCCGACACGTGATCTACAGCTTGAATTTTGAATAGTTCCCACACCGTTTATTCGAAGAAGTTTGAAATGTTACATTCTAATGAATCTAGATAGAATGATGGAAATAATACAGATATAGAAATGTGGTTATTTTCTATTTGAAATTGAATGAAATGCAGTGGAATTAGGGGAGGCCCGGCCTCCTCTGCCTCCTCTGAGCAGCAGCCACTGCATGGCCCGTATTTGAATTCTTGGTTCGAGTTTTAAAATTTCAGGAACAGAATAATTTTTTGCAACTTTCGCTTTTCCTTCATATTACCTGTGAATGATTTTTTTCGACTGTAGATAATCCAAAGCAAGTCCCAATTCGTAAATCATCAGTTTTACTCCATCTTCAGGGAAATGTACAGCTTGTTGGATATGATATCTCAGATCGCCTCCTAACAATAAGTCTGTTACCATAAATAGATCTTCTTCATCTGAAACAAAGAAGAAATATAAGGAGTGTTTTCTTAAGAGCTTTAGAGCTGCAAATTATAATAATAACGTAACGAAAAATTATTGAAATGGAGATAATTTCATGGCATTTATTTTTAGCTCTCGTCCTCGCTCAAAGTAAAAACAAGGAAGTTCAGAGCATTATTGGATAGCTATTTCACCCCATTGGAGCTCATCAGCATGGAGAATAGCTCTGTATGATATACGAGGAAGGAATTCTAGTATCTAGGACTAATATCTGGCACATTTCTTCAGATATCATTTCTAATAACCTGCGCACCCTTTACGACAGGAAAAAGAAGTTAATCCATCGTGATATGATAGAGAGGAGACGCTATGACATAAAATTGAGTAAGAGAAAATAGTACCACTGGACGGGGCTAAGTCGGGGACCAATATGGCGGAAAGTTCAGGGTTCAATAAAATTGCCAGTTTTTTCTGTTCACAAATTTCACCCGACAAATACGACGTGTTGGGTCTTTAGAAAATCTGTTCAAATCAGGTCAATTGAATATCAAAAGAACAATTTTTCTTCAGGCGATAATATACACATATAAAAAGATATCAGACAAGACAGACTCGCAAAAAATTTCGAATGCGGATCTGTTCAGTACTCATCCCTACCTGTGATATGTTTTTCCTCTAATTTTCTTCTTATCTGCTTCTTTTCTGTTTGAAGAAAGCCTTACAGCACACGATATCATTTTATCGTATATTTTCGAGCAGAAAAAATCACAATTCAACTAGAAAAATGCACAAGAATCACCATTCCTCCAGAAAATTCAACTATTGTCAAATTTGACGTTAAGGTGGTAGTAATATGGCGGATCTGATACCTACCACGTTTATTTCAATGATGGCAATCCTGAATTATCCTTTCTCCATGATTTAATCGGATCTGAATTTTAATCGCTATAATATCTAAAACAAGAGCTATACAATGAACCCCCCAGAAACTTTTAAAATTCTCAATCTTAACTGTCAAACCACAGACGAATAACCATCGAAACTTCCACTCAGCTTTAAGAAAACACCCGTTATTTGTTGAAGGAGAAAAAAACAGATTCTGAAACGATTGATTTTCTCCAAATTAACCCTTTGCTCTTGGAGTCAAAAACGACCATGACGGTAGCCTGTAATTGGATTAGTTTCCGCTAGTGATCGAATTGTTTTGTTGTACCGAACAAACTGGTTTGCAATCACCAGTACCAATTGTTCTGACAGTTGAATGGATGCGTATCCATGTACCAGTCAAAACCACACTCAATTAAAACTTGGCAAATTTGCTTATGTGTTCGAGCAACATCTGAATTTTCCAGGAAAGCAAAGTTGGTTATGCCAGATAATATCAAGAATGCTATCGATCTGCTCTGACATCTGATTTGTAATGTATTGTAGGTGAATAGAACACTTTTCCAGATAAAAACTCAAGGGGTTTTAATGTCTCAACATGTTTCGAGCTAAAAGTAGCTCATCTTCAGGAAAAACAAGAAACTCATGGAAAAACTACAACAAAGTTAAATACAGAACACCAAATTGAGTAGACAAAGAAGGAAAAGTTAAAACAATTAAAATAGATGTACAATCAGCTGATTACAAAATACCAAAAACAGTGACCAAACTAATCGAAAATTTTGAAAAAATTTAAAAAAAGGCATAATGTCACCAGAATTGTTTTTGAAGATCTCATGTAAGTCTATTCTGGTGACATTCCGCCTTTTTTTCAATATTTGTTCAATTTTTTCGGATTTGTTGATTGTTTTGGTCAGGTTTTTTTAATTTTCAATTAGCTGATTTTATATTTATTTCAATTGTTTTTATTTATCCTTCTTTGTCTATTAGATTGAGTGTTCTGTATTCAACTTTGTTGCTGTTTCTCCATGAGTTTTCTGTTTTTAGCTTAACTAGTTTTTTCTCTGGATAAGTGTTTTATCCAACTACAATGAACTGCCCAGATATAAGGACATTCAATACTTGATTGTAATGTAACTGACAGATGTATGACTATATTGTGGATGAAAGTTTTACCTACTCCAAGAATCATTGAAGAGCAGATACTCACCATTTAATGAATGCTGAAAATAAGCCAATAGATGATACGAATACTTTTATTTTAAACTTTTATTCGTTCTTCCAAATTTTTCATGCTAATCGTACACTGGAGTTTTCTTTAGGGAGGAGGCAGACAGAAGGCACTCCGGCAGATTCCCTCGGGTCTAGACCCGTCTAGACATTTCAAAATATACTGCTCCACAAGAGTTAGGGATATCGTATTCGATCGTTTTGAAAAGTATGAAATCTTCAAGAAAATCGGTGTAGAATCATTTAAAACTCGACAACACCTTGAATCAAGCCAATGAAAATCAGTATGAGACATTTTGTCAATCTGGTCGCCTTTTTCTGAAGTTTGGTTCTTTGCATGTGCTTCATGAATGTTCTAGTTTTGAAATGGAGTCAGTTTATCAATGACTTTCGATTTGAAACGAGTTTTCTGAGAATACCAAGACGCAAATTAACAAACGCTGAGACTAATAGGTCTATCGGAATGCTATAGGGTGGCTTAGCTCAGGTTGTTGTAACGGGAAGGCTGCAAGTCAGCCAAAGTGTGATAGGTTCAGGGAGACATGTTCCGTGTTGGAAAGACTAAGGCTTGGTGGGCGACGAAAAACAACACCTGCTCAGATCGTTTCATCACCGTTTCGGCGAGAAGAAACCTGCGTCTATGTGTAGAATGCTACGGAATACTCTTCAAAATGCAGAATGGGACTAAGTTTCCATCGAAACCATCAGACGACGTTTGAGAGAGGTGAATCTAGGTTCAAGACGGAACTTAGTGGAATGATCCATCCCTGGGAGATTCCGCCAGAGTTTTTCCTTCTCGGCTTCCTCTTATAGTTGGCCTAGTCCCGTCCCATTCCTCTCTTTTACTTAGCAATGTCCTGAAGTTTTTCTCAGTGCTTACTTTCTTGATCATCACATCAAGGTGGCAGATGAGATATAGTTGTTCAGAGAGGACCAGACATTTTAATGGATCAGGTACCTGGCTAAGGAAATCATCTGGGACGAAGATATCACTTTCCAGAAATCCATCCAGTTTCTGAGGTTTGTCAAGATTCTGGAATTAAGATAAGCAATAGAGAGAGCACTGTAGACTGCTCAAGATGTAAGGTGTACATCAGTAGAGCATCCAGTCACAGTTCATCACTATAATAATAATTGAAAATTCGTTTTTGTTAAACACCTGAATATTGTCAGTAGCGGTCTCTGTTTGTAACAATGGCATCATTGAAGTTAGTGAATAAAGTCCACCTTAATTACCAACAGTGCAAACCACGATTATCGCTTCGATGAACACCCAATTACATAGAGTTAACAAGGTGTAGAACATTGTCAATTTCCAAGCGGGACAGCGCACAACACTCGTTTTGTAAGTTATGTTTCTTAGTTCGATAAGCAGAGGCACGTTCCGCTATTAAAACAATTGTATCCTTTGCAATCACGCGTGAGTTGTTTCCGTTTGATCTCGAACTATTTCAATTATAATGTAAGTGAGCACTCCACGATGCTCCACATCTTTAACTGAATTTCATGAAACTTAGTCAATACTCTGGCAGCACTCCATCTAACGGGTGTTTTTTTTCAAGGTATAGAACTTTGAGTTGGCATTACTGTTCAAGATGGCGACCAATTTAACAGCTGTCAATTGATTTATTCTCAGTTTGGTTCGGCAATTCATCATGAATAGACTCACGCCTGAACAACGCTTGCAAATAGTGCAATTCATTTTGAAAATAATGGTTCTGTGCGGAATAGTATCGCGCACTACGTCCATTTTGTCGTCGACAAAATCGTCCATCAGAGCAGTTAATTCGATTAACCATGGAACGTTTTCACACCACGTCCACTCTTATTAATAATAATTCGCATTCCCAGAGACGCCGTACAGAAGAAGCTATTGCTACTGTAGAGCGTATCATTGAGAAAGACCCGAATGAGTCCATCCGTCATCAATCACAGGAATTGGATATGTGTCCATCGACTTCATGGAAGATTTTGCGGAAGGTCTTGGTTGCGTGTTTACAAGATCAAAAATCGTGCAAGAATTGATGTCAATTGATCATCAAGCAAGGCGTAGATTCGTCGAATGGGCCCAAACGAGATTGCCGTTATTCCCGATTTTCATAAGCGAATTTTGTTCAGCGATGAAGCGCATTTCTGGTTGAATGGCTACGCCAACAAACAAAACTGCCGCATTTGGAGTGAAGCTAATCCTCAAGTGTATGTCGAAACGAAACACCGTTACACCCGAAAAACTGAATGTTTGGTGCGCTTCATGGGCTGGTGGAATCATGGGTCCGTACTTCTTCAAATGGCCAGAACGTTACAGTCAATGGTGGTCGGTGAAGAGCCATGATTACTAACTTTTTCATTCCTGAATTGGACAACCATGATGTCCAGGAGTTATGGTTTCCAACAAGACGGCCCAACATGTCACACAGCTCGTGCCACAATCTATTTATTGAGAGACACGTTTGGTGAATGCCTAATTTCACGTTTTGGCCTGAGAATTGGCCTCCAAGATCTTGTGATTTAACACCGCTAGACTACTTTCTGTGGGGCTATGCAAAGTCATTGGTCTATGCGGATAAGCCACAAACGCTTGACCATTTGGAAGACAACATTCGCCGTGTTATTGCCTCTATTTGCGTTTCGATAATTCTCTATTGTCTTGGACAGAAGAATTTTAGGAGAAACGCAAATTTAGCCTTCCCGAAGCCTTCTCAGATATAGAGTTCATTACGGCTCTGGAACTGGAGAGCAAGCTGTAGAATAGCAGTTGCAAAGACAGCTCTGATGGAGGACACAATAGATCTCAAGATAACAGTATAATGCAACAATCTACATGTGTTTAATTCATTCTAGAGAAAAAACATGCAATTTGAAAACCTTTATTATCAGCGATCTATTTGTAACTATTTTGTCACAATCCAGTTGCATTTTTCTGAAAGGGATAGCGGAAACCCAGTGGCGCACCTAATTCTATCACGATTAGTGTAACAATTTCCGTGCAAGTGTGAGCGTGATCGACTTGAGCCATCATGTTAGCATGGCATGTTCCAGATGGCTTCAATTATTCAGTAAATAGATATGAAGTTCCAGCCTACGTCAAGTTTGGCCATTAAACGTTCCATCTATCCGGATTGTCAAGTGTGCCAGTTAATCTGAAGTTCATACGAAAACTAACTTTCCCAGACACTCATCCACTGTGAGATCTTTCATTAGACACAAAAGAAAACTTCCCATGTTTGGGAAAACTTTTCGAAATGGCTCAGCTCCGTGATGGATGAAGCTTTGGAACAAGACCAAGTTTTATCCGATAATTGAATAAAAAAATTGTTCGTTTTTGGGAATCTGTAGATGCTCCTAATGAAAGATTGGTTTTTAGGTCATCTCTTATTTTGGAAGGAATGCTCTTAGAAAGTTTGAGTGGTATTGAGTTAGATAATGTTGAGTTTGAGTTTCCTGGATCATGGTTCTATTGTTTGATCCTTCTGTATTTATAGATTCACTTAGGAGTTCTTGGAATGGATTCTTCGAATGAATAAATTTGCTGATTGGATTAAATGTACTTCAAAATACTTTCAGGTTTTTAATTTGGATCACCATACATTTCAAAAAGGAACAATAATATTTTCTCAATTGAATGAATTCAAATATGTATTTCGATTCGATGAATAGAAATATTTCGATTTCAATGAATAAAAATATGTTTATTTCAATGACATCTAAAGGGTTTTCCAATAAGAGGTGTTATTTTGATATTCAAAGAAAAATGCCATTTTTCAATATAAATGATCGGATGTTTATTTCATTATAAAGAAGAAGCTATGCCGTTAATAGTGGGAAATAACATCAGGCAAATTACCACCACGACCACGCTTACAGGACCATATACTTTTAATGACATTTTCCATAACCAAATCGCAAAATGGCTGTCCTATGTCCTCGATAGCCTCACGAATTCCATCTTTGAGGTCTTGAATCGACGCTGGGTTATTGGCGTAGACCTTCTCTTTCACGTCGCCCCAAAGGAAGAAGTCGCAAGGTTTTAAATCACAAGATCTCAGTGTCCAATTGTGATCACCTCTTCGACAGATAACACGGTCCGCAAAAGATCAATGTTGATGATCGGCCGGCTTGAGTTCTTGTGTTGAGTAAACTTTATAAGTCTTAAGACCCAAATCTTTATACAAAAAACGGTATAATGACGTTTGTGCAATTCCGAAGAACGACGAGGAATGAACAACCCTGGGTTTTCTTCAACAGTTTCGGCTACAGCAGCAATATTCTCGGCTGTTCTTCAGTTCTATCAGAATTTTTCCACCAATTTCTTCATTACGGTCCGACAAGGTGCTTCACGACGCCTCAAAAATGTTCGAATTTTACGAACCGTCTCTGCCAAAGTTTCACCACTTTTATAGTGAATTTTAATAATTTCAATGCGTTCTTGAAGTGTGTATCGTTCCATTTTATTAATTTCGTAGTTTCTACTAGTCAAATGTCAAAAAATGACAGCTTCAAACGTGACATCTACCGAAATAGCGGATTATTCAAAATAACACCTCTTATTGGAAAACCCTTTACTGAACAACTTTCAGCTACTTCAATATCAAGTTGTAAAACAGGACCTAAGAAATAGATGGATTTGTGGCCCAACCAAGATCCCTGTTTTCTGACACCCTTCGAAGAATGGAATATGTCAAACTTCCATAATAATTCCCGCATGAGAATTCTGATCCTTTTTCGTAACGCAGAGAACGCTCTAAGCTTTCCAACAACCACTCCATCAAGAACCATAGAAATTAATCTTTCTCGTTTGACGAGAATGACAGACCGAATTTCATCAAATCTATGTCGCAGCTCGGGGCTTTTCCGAGAACATTCGCTAGTACTCAAAAAAGAATAAAGGCGGCACTTACCTTGAAAAGAGAACCAAATATTCACGAGAAATGGATGTTCCAGTCTCGTTAATATTTCAACCTCACGAAGAACATTCTTCAAGGCGTCCCTTTCTATGCATTGATGTTTGTTCATGTACTTCATCGCAAACATCTGTTTGGTGTCTTTCTTTTGCACTATGCATACCTGAAATGGAAATGGAAAATTAATTATGGTCTTGGTGACAGATGAAAGCTGTGTAAGTTGTGCTAGTTCCCAGGGAGGAGAAACTTAGCTCAAATGTCTCAAATATTCCTACTTTCTATTTGTTCAGTAGATTATTTCTCTCGTCTGAATTTCCACCAATCAGAAACGCGCAATTTTGGATTACAAAGGGTTTCTAGATAGAAAAACTGTACGGCACCAGCTGTCAAGAGTTTTTTCGAGTTTACATCCAGAAAAACTTGACAGTTCTTGTCAAATACATTTGACAACGTTCTCTAAATATTGAACTGTCAGTTGACCATGGAAATTTGGCATAATATTCCACGGTGTATATTAAAATTTTAGGTTATGTTGTTTATTTGCTTGTCAGATTGATACGCAATGTTGTCAATATTGCATAGAGTTCTCTGATAACTCGCAAGCTCGTCGGACGAGGCCGGGTATATTCGGCAACGTTGACTTTATTTTATGTTATGACAGTAAATACTACCAGCCTAAGATAAATAAAGAAAGGCTTACTTTGCGCTCAATTATATGTGAGCACGGCCTTCTAAAACTCTTTAGAAGGCCGTGCTCTGATACTAATGGCTTGCGTCTTCTACAGATATTTCTGTCAGTTTGGCAACATCGTCTGTTGACGTTCATAAACTAATTATTTCAATGGCAGTTTATTGTGGCTTAAGGCTATTCCGGTAATTATAGCTAAGGCAAAATTATGAAAATGTTGTATTATATTCGGGAATTGGGCAAATGAAAATATAACCAATTGTTCATTTCACCCCAGTGCGGCAGTGAAATGCTTTCCATCTCACTCTAATGCTTGGTTGATTAGATTACAATGCAGTACTGTTTATGTTTATTTCTCACTCTGAGCGTGTGACGCACAAGGTTCAATCAATGTACATAATCATTATCTCAATGTAACTACGTGCCTCAAAGGTGAATTTCGTCTTATACCTAAACAAACATGTCTTATGTATACACCTCTGATCGTTTCCCTCTATAAAACAATAATTGTATAAACATAAACAGATAAACACGAAATATAACCTACTGCAGGAGTGTGTCTTATTTCCTCTGCTGAATAGAATATAAGGTACTCCTGCCAGTTGCTATCAATAAAACTTTTTTAGGAACCTAAACACAAATTCATAATTTTTCTTAACTGCCAAGAGCTATTTATTGTAACACAAGCCTTTCCCATTATCCAAGTGAAGAAGGAATGTTTTGTTAAACTCAAACAATATCAGCAATTTTTCAGAACTTCGGACAATTCTATTTTAAATAATATCCATAAGTCGGAAGCTTTGGGATGCGTTAATTTCCGAACCTAACTCAAAGATTTCAATGGATAAGTTTACTTCCTAAATGAATGAAACTAGCCCATAATTGAAACTGTTAAAATAGTTTTCTCAATATGAATCGTAACGTGGCTGAGCTCTTGAATACATATCTTCTTCAGTTATGCTTCGTCAGTCAACAACATTTGAAATTTGCCGGTACAACCCTATTTTTCTAATAACCAGAAGTTTAACCCAGCTCTTGAGTCTGGTCATTTGCGGTTCCAATCAATGACGTCGAAGGCTAATTCATGACATCATTACTTTGAACAAAAATAACCAAAACCGCTTGAATGCACTTGGTTAACCAAAATGATAACCGGTTATGCGCTTGAAATTGATTTCAAGTTTACCAGGGCCTATTGCACCAAACTACTTGCAACTTTTCATTTCGCACTCTGCATTCTGACGAATTTCAAAAGTGAAAATTAATTATGTTGCACAACATTTCTCCAAACATTTAATTCCTGCGAAGTGCTTTTCACCTTGCACTTGACTTTTCACATTGTAATTTTCAAATATGAATACGTTTCGTGCAATGTCATTCATTTTAAAACTGAAAAGTGCAAAGTGAAAAGTTGCAAAGTATTTGGTGCAATAGGCCCCTATCCCAAATTTATAGCCTTATTGTCTGAAACAAAAGCGAATCAATGAACCCACCATTACCTTCAAACCTGTCCGGTATAACATAAGTGGGATATACCCGTATTCGTAGTAAATGATGGGGAACAAATCTTTTAAGGGGCCCTTGAAACTTCAGCCTTCGACAAGCAGTTTTACGATGAAAAATGGATTCCAACTTCTCCGGATTCTAAATGGAATGAATAAATTTGCCCGAATTGGATTTATCGTTCTATTTGTTCTGCAACTCAGTATTCACAACTTCATTTGTCGCGAAGCGGGCCAGGATCTCGAGCATAGCACTGAGTGGGGAATCACTTAATTGAAAAACAACATTTCAAGTATCTAATTAGAAATTAGGCTGAAGCGGGGTTGGAACGCGGAAAAAGTTTAATCTCGTTTTTTGATAACAATGTTTTGTAGCTATGCGTCCGAATGATGGAAATATGTCATTTGTTTCTTTCGATATTTACATGCTATTTGATGCACTGTGTCAAGGTAATTTTCTGAGGAGACTACACTCTTATGTCAGCTGACGTGTCATACCACCCAGTTGAAAATTAACTGCAAAAGTTTCAAGATGCTATGATTTCTTTCTCAATGATTTGGAAACGATAGCCAGACATTCTGTCTCAAGATAATCCAGAGTTTTCTTCTGCTCTTCTTCATTGAAACTCCATTCAAAGTTCAGGACCACACCCAGTTTTCTCAGGTTTTTCTTGAGACGGCAGTGAACCATAAGGAACCCTGTGAGAAGATGCAGCCAATTCTTTTTTGAGTTCCGAGAGAGTTGTAGTTATAGTTTGAAAAGGGTATTGTGCCCCCTTACAGAGCTGTTCTGACCATACCCTTTCCAGTTCCTGAGATCTGATGAAATCCAATATCTGTGAAGCCTTCAACGCTACTAGTTCCTCACTCTTACAATTTATCGCCCAAAACATTCTCTCTTTAGGCTTGAAATGCAAAGCATTCCGTGACTAGGTGAATGGGGGTTTCTTTCTCCTCCCCACAGAACTAACACTCATCAATGTCCGATAATCCCATCCTCAACAGGTGCTTCCTGAGACGACAGTGTCCTGTAAGAAGCCAGTGAGGAGGTGTAATTGTTTCTTACCAAGATCCAAATATCTTTTGGATTTTGCTGTTCAATGTTCCGAAGGAACTTAGTGGAATGATCCATCCCTGGAAGATTCCGCCAGAGTTTTTATTTCTCGGAATGACCGGTAACCCAGATTAAAAAGACCTTAATTTTCTTGCCTATCTCATTGAGTTTCTTACGGCACTTCCAGATCATCTTTAAGTCGATGACGTAGGAGCTCAGTGCTTTAATAGCAGCTTGAGGATCTAAGTGTATGGCTATATCGCACTTCTATAGTTTCTTTCTAGATTTATATCTGAACATCTTTCAAAAGCTAAGATTTTAGTTCGGAAGATGCTCATGCAGGAGCCCAGCGACAGTGCACATCTGGTACTTGGCCTGTATATCCCAGCGCCAGCTCCTGTAGATGTTTTGGAACCTTCTGTATACCATTTTACGGTATTTTCTTTGAGATTATAGTCAGTATATTCATGTTCCATTTCTCTCATTCCCTTAGCAATGTCCTGAAGTTTTTCTCAGTGCTTACTTTCTTGATCATCACATCACTAGAGAGAGTTGGGAAACTTCTCGTATTAAACTTTTCAGGAGATTCTTCGCCATTCTTCAGTTCACTTCGCATCCTAAAGGCAGCAATTGGATTACAATTAATTTCCAATCTTTTCTCTCTCTAAAGCATTTCGGGCGAAATTAAAGCGGGCCTATTATAGATTCACGACAAGCGTCTTCAGCAGCTATTATCGTCGTTTTGGTACAATATATTATTCAACGCCAACGGCAGCTGGGACGATAACCGACTACAAACACAGGTTCTTATCCAATTTATGTCAGTAAAAGCCCTTCAACTACCACCATTACAATAGATGAACTAAATACAATTTCATCCCATTAATTAGATTGTAGACGTCGACAAAACGTTATCCTGGAATGAATTCGAGATAATTCCTCCTTAAATGCTTCGTGATCTCGACTGAACGGTAAAGGTATTTCGCGCCGCAAAATATATCTGTTCAAGACGTATTCGGAGATGAGATTTGTAGTGGATATCTAATATAGCCCCCCAGAAGGGATATAAGTCATAATATAATTGAAATTCTCGAATCGCATTTAAACTGCGGACGGAGTAGTAAAAATGGGCCAATGATGTGTGCAGAATTGGAATTGGATGAGTTGATGTCATATCACAAAGTTTTTATTCTCATTCACGGGAGGTTCATAATCCATTTCCTTTTTTTTGCATAATGTGGAAGCCTATAATTGTAAATTTCTGCAATTTAAGATGAATTTCGGTATACTTTGAAACGTATATTTGATCGATAATTTCAAATACACGCCATTCCTAATCAATATAAAAAGTTCAAGAAGAGCCCTTAACACGTGCTTTCGAGCGCTCATTCATTGGTGAAGCAATAGGACTATCACCTCAAATTCTGTATAGGACTTGAGATCGATACTAAATATATGAATGCAAAATCTCAGCGTGATCCAAATATTCTGGAAATGGTTTCGATTTCACAATCCTTTTGAAATGAATTTTCATTCACTTCATCAATTTACATCATCATCATCAAGCAGGAATATCAGAATTCTTTCGATATAACAATAGACTAGTATCAACGAATCCAACATTTAACTGCAAAATTTCGGCTCGATCCAAATGACAAATTTTTGACAGATAAGGCAAATCTGGTCTAGAATCGACATTGCTCATCTACTGATATAAAATAGGTAAACATGAGTTCATAAATATGGCAAGTGCCTGCAGTGAGCTGATATTTGTTATTTCATAAAAGCTGATTTTTTTTCTTCAATGACCTCAACGCAGGTAAGAACCATCACTCAGTTTTCCGATTGGCTTTAGGTAAGAAGTAAAAATTGTTCGGTTTTTTAATGCACAAGTGTATCCCGTGGGACTCTTTCCCAACTTTTCTGTCAATTGGTATACAGTACTCTTTCGCTTTCTACAATGCACTCATCACTGTAGCTTATGAGTCCATTACATTGAGATACTTCACAAGCTGCTTCTGAGCGAATTCAGAAGCGAGTGTATTAGCTTGTGAGATTGTGATGAATACACACAAAACTTTCTACTCGCTGAGTAGCCAATAATCTAGTGATCCACGTGAGGTTTATGTTTGTATCGTTGTCAAGGATTCAAGACAAATGTCAAATATAAATTTCAAATTTAAGAACCAGGAACCACCGAGTAGATGAGAACTCACAGATTGTTTGGTAGCAGCAACAGTGATTAGGTACACACATAAATACATGTTCTACATTTGTATACTTTCAGCTGGCCTGATGATGGAATAATTCCGAAATCGATGGCCGAAGATTTTAATAAACAATAATAGTGTGTTTTATTTTATTTTTCATTTCTTAATGTGATTACACACATCTTGTTTACATGCAAGAATCCAAATGCCAACGATTTAGCGTGTTAAGTAGCCCAGCTTTCAACTTTAGCCGCAGATTTTTTACAATCAGATTTTTGGCTTGTGAACACGATTACACTGAACGAATTTACAATCGGCTACTAAATTCGCTCAGTAGCAGCTTGTAAAGTATCTCAATGTAATCGACCCATTGCTACAACTGCTCTCCATTCACATAGAATTTTTGTCAGGAGAAAAATATGGCTTGTGACCACAATTACACTGGGCAAATTTACATCAGCTACTAAATTCGCTCAGTAGCAGCTTGTAAGTATCTCAATGTAATCGACCAATTGATACAACTGCTCTCCATTCACAGAGAATTGTTGACAGGAAAAAATATTCATTCCACTCAAGACAGTTTGTTATAAGACGAACTGGGACATACACAAACATCCAAATCCGCACTAGGATTCGAACCGAGACATACAGCTTCATAAAACCACTACAGCCACTGACGCGTTATCTGACAGCACAGACCACTGAAAAACCAAGCCTTTGCCTCCTCGAAAGTAACATGTTTCCTTGGAGAAATAACTATCGATCAGTCGTACCAGTCCTCGTCGTCCGAAGTTGAAGTGGACAATTTCTAATTCAATAAAAACAGGACCAGAAACTAGCCATAAAATAATCCAAAAGCCAGTGGGAAAGTGGAATGCCTCCGCAATCGGGAAAATAAGGATTTTTATAACTGCCATAACCCCCGACATTAGTTTCTGAAATAAACGCGGTTATTGCTGAGAATCGAAATGAGTTATTTGAGCTAGGTGCAGAAAGGTTTGATAAGAAATTATGTGATCGTTGAAAGTTTTTGATCCAGGTTGAATTAATGGGGAGTTGCGCTTTCCCAAGGTTCATTTTAACTGGCGGTTGCGAAGCCCTCGTAATATACTGGGGAAGTAGTTGCTTTTAATCTTGAACTATACTGATGTTAACATCATCGACTCTATAGTTTGCAAGTTACGGTCCCAAATAATTTATAGACCTCAAACAATTTCCATAAGCGAAACATATTAAAGTTGGGCAATATGTTCTGCCAAAGCATGCAGAGTGAACGTGGGGAAATGTATATCAGTTCCACATGGATTTCGTGGTCATATTTCATTATGATATACTTAGTTTAGTTAGTTGTAGTTTAACAAGGGGTTACAGTTCACTGCGACCTCAAGGTGTCACTCTTACAAGTTTCTCGCCCGAGGCATTCTCTACTTAGGCTCGCAATGGCAAAGCATTCCGTGACTAGGTGAATGGGGGTTTCTTCCTCCTAGCCACAGAACCTACACTTGTCAGTGTTCGATAATCCCATCCTCAACAGGTGCTTCCTGAGGCGACAGTGTCCTGTAAGAAAGCCAGTGTGGAGGTGTAATTGTTTCTCACCAAGGTTCAGATATCTTTTGGATCTTGCTGTTTCAAAGTTCCGAAGGAACTTACTGAAATGATCCATCCCTGGGAGATTCCGCCAGAGTTTTTCCTTCTCGGCTTTTTCATTCCCAGAAACTCCTTTCTATAGGTACATTTACCTATACCACAGAAGGGTTCTGGGCCAATGAGTGACATTCGTGCGCCCTCTTAGCAAGTGTATTGGCCTCTTCGTTTCATTTGATTTCCGAATGGCCGGGAACCCAGATTACAAAGACCTCTAATTCTCTTGCCTACCTCATTGAGTTTGTTTCGGCACTCCCAGATCATCTTTGAGTCGATGACGTAGGAGCTCAGTGCTTTAATAGCTGCTTGACTATTGAGTGTATAGCTATACCGCACTTCTGATAGTTCTTTCTAGATTTATATCTAGACATCTTTCAATATTTCATTATGATATATAATAATCCAGAACTATCTGTCAAATGATACAGAAAATGTTATTTCTACCACTATTTTCGCAGAATCTCCTTAGCGATATTTACGATATAAAAACCTCAAATTGGATGTCTAATAACTGTTCTTCATCAATACCTCCGATAATATATCACATAGGAGCTTCGAGAATTCAACTAGTTATCTGAAAGCAATAACCATTAACCAAGGGCGTAGCCAGGGGGGGGGTTTTGGGGGGTTCAAACCCCCCCCGAAATGTTTCAGAGTTATTTTTTGTTGCAAAATAATCTTTCATTTTGCGCTTAAACCAACTTATCTCCGAAAATCTAGTTAAAATTATTCATATTACTATGAATTCTTGAAAACAACAAATACTTGCTACAGAAAGCGACCCTCACAATTCCCGGCTCCTACAAAGTCAATTGCCAAAATGTCAAAACCCCCCCCGAAATTAATTCCTGGCTACGCCCTTGCCATTAACTATCGGCATAAACCTTTACCATTCATCAAAATATTCGACTATATAGACCTAAATATCTGTGAATAATACAGTCTCGTGGAGAGGCTGAAGTCCCTCGTAATAATTCATCTGAAGAAAGGGACAAACAAGCATCTGATGTCATAAAAAACAGAATGTCCTCGAGTCGGATTTCATTTATGATCCAATTTTCGTTTTATACCCTTCGGTCGATGTTCTACCAGACACAAAAACTGAGCTGGATCTGTGTAAACCATTCATCACAGGTCGTCGAACGAGCTAGTAAGCCTGTACCATATGTTACGAGGGATGCCTTACATATTTCGGGATAAGTGCACAAAAACAACTTCAAATCATCGAAAATCGTTCTTTTATTTTTCATAATATTTTCCCTAATGCTCTGTATCTCTGTAATTTTTGAAGAACGTATAGGATTTGAGAAAGCTCATTCTAGTATACTGGCGACTATTGAAAAATAAGGACACATTTGGAATAAAACTTGGTATTCGTGCTGTCATTCGAACTGGGGTCGTAATGCTTCTTTCCGGGAACTGCGATCATGGAGATCTTTTGTTCAAAACCCTACTCATATAGCATGTTGATACTGCTACTGGCAGAGCTAAAAGGGTTTTAATGGAGTGCAGACGTCTATGCAGTAAAAACTAGGGTTTTAACACAAAAATACTCCGATGAATTTACTCTGAACAACTACATCTCATCTGCGAACCTGGTTCCAAAAACCTCTACAGGAGCTGGCGCTGGAATATACAGGCCAAATACCAAGTGTGCATTGTCGCTAGGCTCCTGTATGAGCGTCTTTCAAGCAGAAATCTTAAATATTGAAAGATGTCTAGATATAAAACTAGAAAGAAAGTGAGAAATACATACACTTAGATAGTCAAGCTGCTATTAAAGCACTGAGCTCCTACGTCATCGTCTCAAAGATGATCTGGGAGTGCCGGAACAAACTCAATGAGGTAGGCAAGAAAAATAAGGTGTTTTTAATCTGGATTCCCGGCCCTTCAGGAATCAAAGGAAACGAAGAGGCCAATACACTCGCCAAATGAGTCGCACGAATGTCACCCATTTGCCCAGAACCCTTCTGTGGTATAGGTGAATGTACCTATAGGAAGGAGTTTCTGGAGAAGGAGAAAGCCGAGGAGGAAAAGCTCTGGCGGAATGGCGGGATGGATTATTCCACTTAGTTCCTTCGGAACTTTGAAACAGCAAGATCCAAAAGATATCTGGATCTTTGTAAGAAGAAATTACACCTCTTCACTGGCTTGCTTACAGGATACTGTCGCCTCAGGAAGAACCTGACGACACTGACGAGTGTAGGTTCTGTGGGGAGGAGGAAGAAACTCCCATCTACCTAGTCACGAAATGCTTTGCCATTGCGAGTCTTAGGAGAGAATGCCTTGAGAAGAAACTTGTATGAGGGAGGACCTAGCCTCGTGGAAGTCATCACAGATGTTGAATTTCATCAGATCTTTGGAACTGGTAGGCGAGCTGTGAGGGTGTGGTCACACAGCTCTGTAAAGGGGCACAATATACCTTGAGGTCGTAGTGAACCCTTTTTTAAACTAAAAGTAAACTATTAACTTCTTTAAATTATTGTGTGTATTAATGTCACTTTTAAATCTTTTGATTTTTAAATTTCTTGACTTGAATTTTAGTTTCCGTGTTAATTTATATTTTTAATTGTTGACAAATATGTATGACGATCGATTTTTCTGCCTTGTTGAAAAGCTATGATAGGACTGTTGCATCGTAAGTTGAACTCATTTATTTCCAATATTCTTTTCCATGAATTTTTCTTTTCCTTCATTGCAGTCGTCTTGTTACTTGGCTCCTGAAGATGGTGATGTATTAACACACCGAAACTAGTCGAGCAGACGTGTTTCTGCAGTCTGATAAATAAATAAGTTCTCACCAAAAATAAGGCATATATTTATCCTCTCCTCATAAAAGTAGACTGCCTTGTAACGGTCTTTTCCAAGCCCACAGAAAGCCTCAGGTTCACTTATTCTTAGTCCTGCTAAAAAAGAGTCATAACTCACCTTACCAAAAAAAATACCCCCAGCACTATCTCCATCCCCTCCATTCCGATGAATCAAGAACCCCCCCTCATACCTACACTTACGTGTCAAGTGCCGAATCCATTGAAAGCAGCAGAAATACAAGAGCACATTGAAAACCGGATGCATCTGTGCTAGAATTATAAAAAATTCAGTATCCGTTCAACCCAGTTCTGCACAATGCGCGTTCTAGTTGAATAGCAGCTCATCCAGCCTGCAGGCGATATAATTCCGATCGCTTGTTCTTGCTGCTCGCCACTTCACCCCTATTCAAACGGAATTTGCTGGCTGCCAATTTGTATTTTGCATTGTTCTACGGATCTGCGTACAGGCCATTGTTGCATTTCGTGGAAGAGATAGGGCAGACTGCCGATCCGGTTGATTTGGGAAATGGGAGACGGAACTGGGAATATGTTGAAAATTCCTGGAATGTAACAGTGGTATCTGACTTTTTATACCTGTTGAATGAACTAACTACACTCATATAAACGAATGGAAGAAAGCCCAAACGTGAAGTTAGATGCTTTTGCCGCTTGTTGTGTATCGCGTATACTGATAAGGACGGTAGTATATAATTGGAAAAAAGAAATAAATACTCTTACTGAATTACAATGTCAAAACCTTCAAAATCAAAAGCTCAACGTACTGGTGGTCTGAAAGGTCGTTATTTCATTCATTTCATTCACAGATATCTCCTGCGCACGATCAGTAAGGAAAATTTCGATATTTGTAGGATTCAATATTTGCGAAAGTTCTGGTGTATTTCCTTCAATCATCAAAAGGGCCATTGTTATTCCTATTCCTAAGAATGACGATATACATGTAGGATTTTTTACGTTGTCTAGGGTTTGTAATACTACCACGAAGTTTGTAAAAAAGTTTATTAACGAAACAACTAACAACAGAAGTCGGAGGAAATACAGCCTCTGAACAAACTCGTTCTAAAATCTGACTGACGTCTATTTTTTTATCTTTTATTTTTCCTGTCTACTATATCTATACGTTATTGATAACGTCATTAGAACAACATAGAATATAATATACAGTATATGTATAAATAAAAGTACGAATCCCACATACATACAGGTCTATTCTTTGATTTCTCTCGAGCATTTGATAGTCTGTCTAATATTCAGTTCATTCTGGGCAAATGCTACAACCTAGGTTTCTGGGTGTGTTCTTGAACTGGCTTCGTAGTTATCTGGAAGGTAGATCTATTCGAGTCAAGCTTGAAAATTAATTGCCTGCAGAACATATTGTCCACTTTGGAGTACCACAGGGTTCAGTCCTTGGGCCATTCCCATTTCTACTTTTTATCAACGATCTCCCTGTCAATCTGCGAATGAGTTTTTCGACCTGCTGACCCATCTAGATACTACTCTAATCAAATATTTATTGGCCCTATTTGCTGATGATGCTTCGGTGGTAATAAGAGCTTCATCGTTTGAGAAGCTACACGTGCTTTGGAGACAATTTGTTTTTCGCATTGTTCTACGGATCTGCGTAAGGGCCATTGTTGCATTTCGTGGAAGAGACAGGGCAAACTGCCGATCCTGTCGATTTGGGATATGGGAAATGAAACTGGGAACATGTTGAAAATTCCTGGGATGTAACAGTGGTATCTGACTTTTTATACCTGTTGAATGGACTAGTGAACATCCGGCTACACTAATATAAACGAATGGAAGAAGCCCAAACGTGAAGTTAGTTGCTTCTGCTGCTTGGTGTGTATCACGTATACTGATTAGGAGGGAGGTCGATAATTAGGTAAAAAGAAAGAAACACTCTGAAATACAATGTTAAAACCTCCAAAATAGAAAGCTCAAGAAGTACTGGGGGTCTGTCAGGTCGTTATTTCATTCACAAATGAAAGGGTTTTCCAATAAGAGGTGTTATGTTGATATTCGAAGAAAAAATGCCATATTTCAAAATAACGATCCGATGTTCATTTCATTATAAAGAAGAAGCTATGCCGTTAACAGTGGAACATAACATCAGGCAAATGACCACCACGACCACGCTTACAGGACCATATCCTTTCAATGAAATTTGCCATAACCAAATCGCATAGTGGTTGCACTATGTCCTCGATTGTCTCACGAATTCCAACTTTGAGGTCTTGAATCGACGCTGGGCTTTTGGTGCAGACCTTCTCTTTCACGCAGCCAAAAGGAAGAAGTCGCAAGTTGTTAAATCACAAGATCTCGGTGGCCAATTGTGATCATCTCTTCGAGAGACAACACTGCCCGGAAACTTTTCCAGCAAAAGATCAATGGTTTCGTTGCTTGTGTGATTTGATCGCCGTCTTGTTGAAAGTAAAAGTTCTCCAGGTCAATACTATCCAATTTTGGCCATGAAATAATCATTAATTCTCTCTCGATAGCGCAATCTATTCACCGTAACTGTTGCTCCAGCCTCATTTTAGAAAAAGTAAAGTCCACTGACTCCGCCGGACCATAAACCGCACTAAATCGTCACACTTTAAGGATAGAGAGGCTTTTCAATAATAACTCTTGGATTTTTCGAGCCCCAGATGCGGCAATTTTGCTTGTTGAAGAAGCCACCGAAGTGGAAATGGGCCTCATCACTCAAGATGATTTTTCTATGGAATTCCGGATCATTTTCATGCATTTCAACGACCCTATCAGCAAAGACACGACGTTGTTGATGATCGGTCGGCTTGAGTTCTTGAGTTAACTGAACTCTATAAGCCAAAATAAGACCAAAATCATTTTATTCAAAATACGGTGTAAGGACGTTTGTGGAATATTTTATTCCAAAGAACGACGAGGAATGGACAAACCTGGGTTTTCTTCAACACTTTCGGCTACAACAGCAATATTCTCGGCTGTTCTTGAGCGATATGCACGTGTTTTATTCTTCACATCACTAACTTGTCCCAACAGTTCAAATTTTTCCCCCAATGTCTTTATTGCGTTCTGACAAGGTGCTTCACGACTACTCAAAAATGTTCTAGTTTTACGAACCGTCTCTGCCAAATTCTCACCATTTTATAGTGAATTTTGATAATTTCAATGCGTTCTTGAAGTTTGTGTCGTTTCAGTTTTCCTGATCTTTTGCGGCGATGAAGGGTTTTTTTGACAAGTAGAGCGTTTACGTTTTTCTAGTTTATTTAGTTTTTCCAGGTAGTAAACAAAATTTTAACAATATTCCGAACCATTCTGAATATTTCCAAGAAAATTTTCACAGCAAAACACTGTTTTTTTCGCTCGAAATGCTGATACGGTCTATTGAATCAAAACAAATCGAATGAACTCATAGAAAATATGCAAACAATGAAATTTCAATGCATCTGCTGTCCATTCCATTGAATACGCTGAAACTTAATTAATACCCTCTATCCAATTTGGCATGCAATGGAGTTCCACTTGAAATTCGAATTTTATATCACATGACACAATTATCAACGGAAACCTATACGCTGATTTCATTTCATACTTTGATGTCAAATGTCCGCTTCGCATCATAACCTCTATATTGAATTTTAAACGCGAATACAAAAGCCTTTTCAATAAACCTAATCCTGCAATCATATGAGCCGCCGAAAAAGGTTTAATATGCAGTTCAAATGGCATTTCCAAAAGTTCCCAGAAAAAAACAATTTGGAAATAGTGAATCCCTAGAAATTCATGGATATTACCCGTATTTTGTTTGGCATTTCGCTGCTACACTGGGGTGAAGTAAACAATTGGTTAGATTTCAATTTCTCCAATTCCTGAATATATACAACATTTTCGTAATTTTTCCCTAGCTATAATTAACGGAATAGCCTAAAGCAGCAATAAACTTCCACCAAATCATTGAAATAATTCAGTTTATGAACGTCAAACCGAAATGAAAATGTAAACATATCGTATCAAGAAACTAAACACTAACAGACAATGTTACCAAACTAACAGAATTATCTGTAACAGACGCAAGCCGTCAGTATCAGAGTAGGGAAGCGGTAAACCAGTTATCCCAATACGGAATAAACATACAGCATGATTTCGCAACGCCGGAAGTTTGTTCGCGCGTATAAACTGATTCTACTTGACTGCATAACAAATGCGTGAAGGCAACTCTAGGTTGACTTTCTACTCTGAGGTCTAAGTCATTGTATCGTGAGGATCAATGTGAAATTTGTCCATTGAAAATCGGATTCTTAGGGACAAGCGCACAAGAATAATGAACATATTTTGTATTTATTTCGTATTATTTTTGTTTCGTTAATTGTACTTTTAATTTCTTCACTTTGATGACTATTCAACAGCTTATTGGCAAAATTTGGCTTTTATATTTCTGGAAAGGATACAATTTCTGCCACATATGAAAAAAGGACCCCGAACATTTTGTATGAGAATTGGCTCCCGGTGGATTTGGCTGGAAATTTGATATGATATTCTACTAATCCTTCTGATCAAATGTCTCTACAGTCACGAAGCTGAAAAGTGCATACTTCTAGGAGTTTTTAGCGATTTTTGTATCCATTATGGCTTAGGTATTACCCTTCACACAGAAATGTTTGAGAATATTTCGTGATTATTGAAAGCAGATTCTGTCAATTCGAAATATTTTCAAACATTTCTGTGTGAACGGTAATACGTAAGCCATAATGCATACAAAAAATCGCTAAAAACTCCTAGAGGTATGCATTTTTCAGCTTCGTGACTGTGGGGACATTTGATCAGAAGGATTAGTAAAACATCATATCAAATTTTCAGCCAAATCCACCGGGAGCCAATTCCCATACAAAATGTGCGGGGTCCTTTATTGAACTGGACATAAACTGGGTTTACAGCAAAGCTCAAGACACTCTTTTATCGTTTTAGCCTCAAATAATTGAAACCTCCAAATGGTACAGCAACTGTTACACACTGAAACCTGTCTGATTTCTTCACGAGCAGCATATTCCCCATTTTCTGCCGAACCCATAAAAATTCATCTAAAATGGCAATCTCGAACCCGACATCCATTCATCTTCGTTCGTTCCGCCATTTTCCATATTCGAAATACCGTGTACCGGACAGATTGAATATACTTCATTTTCCTGACTGACATAGGCAGAATGTTCAGCTCGGATCTCTCAATTCTAAAACGATTAGTATCGCCGAACGCGCCCAAAAAGATATACATATATATAGATATCAAATCGATATATTGACTGACTCTGAATGACAAATGAATCTATTGATGAATATAAAGCCGTACTTTGGTCCTCGAAAAACTTTATAAATGATGCAAAGCTATCAATCACAATTAGTGAAACTAAAGCTCACGTTGATGGAGTTGGTTAATTGGGATAGAGCTTCGGATATCCTGTCAAATTGGAGGATATTTGATCTATAAAGCGAATATTTCCGAATGGTCCTTGAATGATTTCAATCTGTGTTTAGTTTTAGCCTAATTAGGTTCATATGAGTATGTACAGGCAATTTCAGAATGGCTATTCCATAACTTTTCGCATAACTCAATGAAAATAATCCAACTGAGTCAAATCACATTTTGATCGGCAATTGACATCACCGTATTTGGATTATTCGTCTAGGAAATGTAATGGATTTAGTTCCTTCCAGTTCCAGAGATCTGATGAAATCCAATATCTGTGAAGGCTTCAACGAGGCTAGGTCCTCACTCTCACAAGTTTCTCGCCCACGGCATTCTCTTCTTAGGCTCACAATGCCAAAGCATTCCGTGACTAGGTGAATGGGGATTTCTTCTTCTTCTTCCCCACAGAACTTACACTCGTCAGTGTCCGATAATCCCATCCTCAACAGGTGCTTCCTGAGACGACAGTGTCCTGTAAGAAAGCCTAGTTCACCTAGCCACGGCATGTTGTGCCATTGCGTGCGAGAAACTTGTGAAAGGAAGAACTAGTCTCGTTGAAGCCTTCACAGATATTCGATTTCATCAGATCTCTGAAACTGGAAGGCGAGCTGCAAAGAATGTAGTCAGAACAGCAATGTAAGGGCGGCACAATAGACCTTGAGGTCGCATTGAACTGTAACCCCTTTTTAAACTAACTATAACTTATAATGGCTTTATTTTCTGTATTATTTGAAATTATATGTCCTCAAAATTGAATCATTGTGTGAAATACGCCATGTTGTGGATCCACTAAGTCCAACTGTTTGTGAACGACGTCGTCTAATGGACATTTTAGGGTCTAAACAACACATTTTCACAAACCCAATAAATTTTTTTTTGATATTTTCACTATTTTGATCCTCCAGCAAACCGGTCTTTTAATATTTTTCAATAATTCGACTGATACTGCTTTCAGATGGACGATTATGTGAACCACAAAATTCACGTTATTTTCTAGAACAATTTTTCACAGAACGTTGATTTTCATAATAATTCAACAATTTGAATACGTTCTTGTATAGTGTACGAAGCCATTTTCATAAATGTCGTAAATCACCCTTTTTATGTCAAAATATCCAGGCGAATTCTGTGCGCCATTCATATTTTATTTTTCTTTGAAAAGAGCCCAATTTGAACACCCTTCAATTCAAGAACAACCCCAACCATTTAATATTTACAATAACATTGTGCCGAAATAACATCCTTCCAATCGTGTGTAAAATTGAAAAATCCATACCAAAGTTAGTCCTTTTCCGAATCTAAATCTAGAAAATCAACGAAAACAAACGAACCATTACAAGCTAATGATCCAGCACTAATGCAACCATTTGCTTTTTGCTCGTGAATCGAAAAAAGTGCCCAGGAAATCAGATTACGCATTCCCTTTTCCGGGGACTCCCCTAACGTTTACTTCGCAACGAATTCTCCTTTCTAGAGGAGCCTCGACATTTTCGAACTTCGTTATCTACTTTTTATCTCAACCAGTCCAATCGATTTTAGGGGTTCGTTACGAGAGATGAATAAAATATTTGGGAAAGCGTGAAAAACTGGGTGTTTAGGAAGGTTTGCTGAAGAAATCGTTCGGTTTTTCAAGTCGCACCAACCAATAGAGTAAAGGGGCCCACTCACTAGGAAGAAAGAATGCGCAGTTAAGTATCTGCACGTTAGCTGTAAAGTAAACGTGTACTTTCATATTTTCCACACACAGACACTTTCGCTTGTTGAGTGAGAATGTGGGACAAGCGTGAGATGACGTCAAAAAAAGATCTGATGTTAATGGCTGTGGCGTGTGTTGTTATTAAGGAAAAAATGTCAAATGTATAAATAGCAAACCCGACACTGTATTGCTAAAAATATGAAACGTGCACAGACTTGTTGCCCATACACGGTCGTTCTTGGTCTACGATGAGCAATGCACACGCTAAAAATCAAAACTATCTCGATTCCGACGGAGATAATTGCGCATTTCAAATTTCGAACGGCGGAACGCCATACACACACTGTTTTCACTGTACCCCGTACCACGCGCATTGAAGCCTTCGCGCTTCCTTCTTAGTGAGTGGTCCTTTTAAGTGTGGTTTTCCTTAGCGGTTTTGCGAAAATGATATCTCACAAAACAGTGACCTCTGAAAAGCCCAGTAAGCAGCCTCAACTCGTTTTTGGCAACGATAGAGCTTGTTGAGCCTTTTTTTAAGGTTTAATATCTTTGCTTGTCTTCGATCTGTTATGTTTATCCTTCGAGAGTGAAGAGTTGTTATTGGTTTCCCTAGGAGCATATGTATTTGGGGCCGTATCTGGGGACCTATCTGTATACCATACTAGCTGCCCGGTACGTGCTTTGCTACGTATAAGGCATAGTAATAAACTTCGAAATAAAATTGATTACTTTCTCTAATTTCGAATGTATGGAACTGCACAACAAAAGCCACTACAAAAACATAATGTAAATGTTTATATTATTTCACTAACTATTTCAATTCGTTGAAAACTGACACCTCTCAAATTTTTTACAGGTTCACCATCTATGACAATTTAATCAAAGATTATAGAGTATAGAAAGAAAGGGAACTCCCTTGCATTCGTAGTACTGAAAAATGACTACATTTTTTAGTTTATATTCGACCTACAGATGGCACTGAAAATGAATTTGTAAATAAAATCTGTTATGTTGATTTCACACTTTTCCAAGAATTCTTTTGAATTTTCTGTACTCAAAAACCTTCCTAGACTTCCACGATTAATTCAAGATCAAGATTAGCCAAATCGGTAAAGGCGTTGTTGAGTTATAAATGCACAATGAAAAGTGGCATTGATTTATATATATTAGAAGATGAAATGGTTTTTACCAAGTCGAGCTAACCTTTCCACACTTTCTTGGCCATCAATTATGATTTTTAGGATGAAATACCACTATTTAAATCTATGGGAGATGATTACCCTTCAGTAGGGTCCTGTAGCGGTCTAAATATTGAAGGTATTTATTCAAATAGTTTTGAGTTTCAATTTAGTTGAAACTGCGAGACAGGGTTTTTATACTGAGGTTTTTACCTGTGCTCTGGTATCATACGCCAGAATAGTATGGTATCCCGTTTTGCACCAACCTCAGCTAGGGACATTTTTCACTACGAAGCGTTGGTATTGGCATACCTGAAGCTTGTTTTTATTTTGTACTTAATGTATAAATGCCTTTGACTGCTTTTTATGCACCCATCAGTATAATGAAATGTTTCATTACGAAGTTAAAGTGTTCATTGTTATATCATATCAACCATGCTCGATGAATTTGAAAACAACCAACGTTTCGTATTTTCAAGATCCACTTAGTTTCGACTCGCAGTTCTTCCGGAAATAATGAGAAAATGAGATGAACGAAAAACACTTTGAATTAGCTGCGAAATAATCAAACCTACTGATCACAAATTCTATTATTTCACGCTACAATCCTGATTTTTCTTTGGAGTTGGCAATTCTGCAAGACAGAGGTCCAATCGAAATATACCGAGTGGAATAAAATTGCCGTCAAAGCTATCGTAAAAGCGATTCAGACATGGATAGCATAGCATCGATTCATGAAGCGCATATTATAATTTAATCTCCGAAAATCGTAAAATGAATATGCTTTATGTCATACTAATGAAATTCTATATTTCATAGCGTCATAAACCATGGGGATAACAGGAAAGTGGCCGTTTGCGAACGAAAACAGAACTTTTCTGGGATCAGAAATGATATGAAAAATTTAGTATTCCCAGTTATATTTTGTTTATTCAGAAGTCGAGCTTTGTTTCAAAGTTGAGGCTTTTTTGACAGTAATGTTAATATTGTACATCCATTTTCATAGCTGCAGCAAAGTTCTTTGCATTTTCTGATGCAACACAACATATTATTGTAAATTTTCTTATACATATGAGAAAAAGAGTTTCCAACAACAAAAATCTCACTGACTTTTTCCAAAACGCTGTTATTTTGAAAATTTCCGATCAATAATTTGGATACTTTTTCGAATATAAGTCAGTGCATAAGATGAAAAATGGATATTTCGAATGAAAAAATATAGTTTATTGAGGACGATAGTAAGTTTCCACTACATTTTGAAGTGAAGAAATGGAAAAAAACTGTTTTTTTTTTAATTTTTAACAAGAATTTCGAGGTTATCTGAAAATTGTAGATACAAAGTTGTAGATTTTGCCGGAACTTGAAATAAATAATTTTTTGCATCAAAACTAATTCCTACCAGTTTTTGATCTTAGATATTCTGTAAATTATATTGTTTTTTCATTTTCTTTATTTTTCTGCCCTGTGCTATCGAGATTCCTTATAAATAAACCAAATCACTTTCGGAGATCTGCTCCACATCGGCGTAAATCTTAAAGCTTTATAGGAGAGTTTCCTCCATATCTAACCTCTCCAAAACTTCCCCAAGATAATATCTATCCCCAACAGGAAGTTGTTGATCCTGAAACTTGAGGTGTGATCCACCTGCTGGATCCTTACGAAATAATCCTTCCTTGCGCCATAATATCTCATGTATTATTAATAATTTGACAGGAACAATCTCAAATCTCATCGAGTACATTCTGTAGAACAAATATCTCTTGTACGACGTTGTTGCGACGTTATTTTGGGGCTTATTCAAGACTATAAATATTGAGCGTGTCGAAAAAACGCTTCGTTATAATATTGATGCATATTTCATGGGGTATTCATAATTCATGAGTTTCATAAAATGCTAAAATTTGAACCTCAAGAGGGTGTCTTTCTATGCAGAGTTCATTCTGTGCGCCACTGTATCTTACCCTGCATTCAGTTTTCATTGAAATTTGCTAGATTCAAACTTAATAGTCAAAGAACATATTTTCATTCATGAAGAAGTTATTCGAAAGTTTTGGTCATGTATTAAACTAAGGAATGGTGAAAACTGAGAGATAATTCTATATCTTCTCGTAAGAAACTCTTGCGATATAACTTCAGAAATCTCTTGTTTTTGTTGCCCAAACTTTCGCAACATGAGAAAGTTAATATTTTGGCGGTCGATGAAATGTGAAATAAGATTTTTCAAGACCACGAAATGCTTTTCACAAATTCGCAATAATCCTTTTTTGTGCCATAATATCTCATGTATTATTATCTAATAATTTGCCAGAAACAATGTCAAATCTCATCGAGTAGAACAAATATCTCTTGTACGACGTTGTCGCGACGTTATTTTGGGGCTTAGTCAACACTCTAAATATTGAGCGTGTCGAAAAAACGCTTCGTTATAATATTGATGCATATTTCAGGCCGGGGTATTCATAATTCATGAGTTTCATAAAATGCTAAAATTTGAACCCCAAGAGGGACTCTTTCTAGACTTCTAGAGGACTTTACGCCATGGTGAATGCGGAGTTCATTCTGTGCGCCACTGTCTCTAACCCTGCATTTAGTTTTCATTGAAATTTGCTAGATTCAAACTAATAGTCAAATAACATACTCGTATTTTCATTGATGAAGGATATTCGAAAGTTTTGGTCATGTATTCAACTAAGGAATGGAGAAAACTGAGAGATTATTCTATATCTTCCTCGTAAGAAACTCTTGCCATATAACTTCAGAAATCTTTTGTTTTTGTTGCCTAAACTTTCGCATCATGAGAAAGTTAACACTTTCGCGGTCGATGAAATGTAAAATAAGATTTTTCAAGACCGCGAGATGCTTTTCACAAATTCGCATTAAAAAAACCACTGACCGATAGCTGAAGGTTTGAAATATCATAACAATGGACAATATATCCCATTTTCTCTCATCTCTGCATTTATATTCAACATTCCCTCACACTGCAGAGAAATAAAAAACATTTTTCATGAAGGATCAAATGAAATAAAGTGGACTCTCTAAAAACATGAGTTTCATTTCGCTTACCTTGCCGAAGCTGCCCTTTCCGATAGCCCTCAGGATTTGAAAGTGATCGAAATTCACTGGAACAAAAAGAATTCTATGAATAATTCTTCTGAGTGCCGGTTAAACGCCAAATAAAAACGTCTTTTTCGACCACTATTGAGGACTGATATAAATTCGTTTCAATTTTTGGGTGACCAGAATAAGATAAATACATTGGTGTCACTGTAAGGATAACAAAATTACCTTCATATAGGAGAAATTCTTCCTTTGAGAAGAGACTGAAAAATTCGAGAGGGAAGTTTATATTATTCAAATGATTTCGAAAGTTTTGTATTCGTTTTTGTATTATTGATGAATATTAGACAGCAGGAATATACTCTGTTTTAGTTTTGGACACAAAAATGTCAGGAAAGAATAATATTTGAGATATTTTTAATTGCTGAAAGATGATTTATGAAGCTTACGATAATATACAAAATCCGTTCAAAAGCAAATGCTCATTAGAATTTTTTCAACCCGTGCACATTCGATTATCGATTCTTTTCCTATGATGGTACATATGTTTATCATATAGTAGGAGAGCTGGCACGAATTTTAGGGTAGGTTTTGAGGCAAGCTGAAAACTTGTCAGATACCTCTCCTATTATATCCCAACTCGGGATTGCAGATCTGGCTGGTGAGTAGCGGGGCTAAATCAACCCCTACATTTTTAATGGCCTGGCAGGTAGAAAGCCCTACCGAAACGATCTGTCTTTTTGGGAATCTTATTTTTTAGTTATAAGTAACACTCTCCATTAAAATTTCAAGCTGCCTCAAAAACATTTTTTATAATTCTTTGCAAAATATTTTTGCACGCGTCTGGCAATGTTAAAACCCCGATTAAATTAATTGGCTTATTTTTTTTTAGTATTTATAAAGCATTACACTCCAACATATATAAATTGCGTATTGCCTCAAATATATTTTGGGGAAGAAAAAAATATTTTTAAAATGTAGGGGTTGATTTAGCCCCGCTACTCACCAGCCAGGTCTGCAATCCCGAGTTGGGATATAATAGGAGAGGTATCTGACAAGTTTTCAGCTTGCCTCAAATACCTACCCTAAAATTCGTGCCAGCTCTCGGACTAATACGTTGGCATTATTAGCTAATTCGGATAAGTAGTTTGTTGTGGACAACTGAAAATGACAGTCACGTTTTTGAGTGTTCTTCAATTTTCGTTTCTTGAAAAGAATAGAGCGAAGAATTTGTATTTAAAGGAGACAAAAAATATTGGAGAATAAATAAATACTATACAAGAAAATTCAAAATTCACATTTTCTTTTGAACAGACCTCGTATTAAGTGAATTATTCATAATATAACAATGCAATATTTGATAAAAACAAATGAAAACCGTATCAATCAAATATTCATCGAAATGCCACACCCTTTTGCTGTAATAAATTAAATCAGATTGACACAACAAAAAAAAATTCATAACCATTGCACGAAATTCCAATTCCTGAAACAATCAAAGCGCGATGTATCATATGTCACGAAGAAATGCTATAAAATTCATGCCCTCAACTTCTAAACAAAGTACCTGCAATAACATGCATAAATGGGCTACGTGACTTGACAGACAACAACGGAATAAGATCGATCGGAGAGGAAAACAATTTCCAGGAATGGAAATTGTCAGGCAGGTTTTTCCGGAGGAAGTAGCATTTTCTTCCCTATTCATAAACGGCGAAGTCGAAATAATTTTGTATTGTGAATGAGTTCCAGAAAAATAAAACTGCTATAAGTATTGCTATATTCATATAGATTTTTTCTTCGTCTTCATTTGAAGCTCTTGAATTTTTTTGGAATCCTCAACATATCGAATAGAGAACTGATCAATAAAATGATTAGCGTCTTTCTCGCTGCATGAGAAGTTTCGATAGTTGTTGTCTGTAAGAAATGTCAATTTAATTTGACTTTCCCAACTGTCAAACTATATTGACATTTCTGTTCTGTAAGGTTTGGCAGTTCATAATTTCGGAAATGTTTCGTATAATCCATTCACGAAACTTTGAGCTGACGGTTGGCCTTGGAAATTTGGCATATTCCACTGTGTATATTAAAATTTTAGGTTATTTTGTTCATTTTCTTGTCAGATTGTTACGCAATGTTGTCAATATTGCATAGAGGTCTCTGATAACTCGCAAGCTCGTCGGACGAGGCCGGGTACATTCGGTAACGTAGACTTTACTTTACGTTATGACAGCAAATACTGCCAACTTCAGATAAATAAACAAACGTCTACTATGCGCTCAAACTTTCGTGAGCGGACTTTAGTCAGGATTTTGGAAAAAACGTTATTGAAATCACCGAAATAAGCTAGCGAATTCAATAAGTGGCGGTGGAGTGTGACGTACGATTATAATGCAGTATTTAACTTATTGTTATCATTTGAAATAATGAAAATATAATGTTTCTCAATACAAGCAAATTGACAT
Organism: Propylea japonica; assembly: GCA_013421045.1. Classification (NCBI taxonomy): domain Eukaryota; kingdom Metazoa; phylum Arthropoda; class Insecta; order Coleoptera; family Coccinellidae; genus Propylea; species Propylea japonica. Next base: position 58,615,121 of record CM024245.1, read on the forward strand.
ATTTTGCAGTTCACTGCAATGAAAGTTATAGATTTTTTTCAGGGTTAATTTCAACGATAAGCAAGGCATTCGGACGAGAAATGTCAATGACAAAAGTTGATGGAAAATAGATTGATCAACAGAAACAAACAAACTAACTTTGAGTGATGAATCGTGTTTCCCAAAATTATTCACCCAAAATTGTTCGAATTCTATATAAAGTTTCATAGAGGCCTACAACCCTTGCATCACAAGTTCAACACATGATGCCAACTGTATTTTATTCAAAACCACAAATTCCATGCATAGCTTAGTTTCGGGGGTACATTACATATTCGGGCATGTGAAGTTTCACTTTCACCTCAGCTCATGACCTGAACTTCGCGGTTATGCTCCCTGAAACTCACAGCATTATAGCGATGAATTTTTGAGATTACAGTATGAAACCATATTAGACAAGTCCAGATGAAACTGGAATTGAAATTGAATTGTCCACATAGAGTAATATCTCTTATTGATTAAATATACACTCACCGGCATAATAATTGATCCACTCAAAAATTAATGAAGTTTGTTGATTCATAAATAGGTATGTTATTTCGAGTCCAATTCGATTGAATTTTTTTCAATTGTAAGTATATTCATCCTTAATCAATCACCAGTTTTGAAAACTCGGCGTTCGTCATTTTATACAGGGTGAAACAAAATATGTTTTTCATCCTAACTTTAGGACCAGCCCTGGTGTGTTCCAGTTCTCCCACTGTGTGATTTCTTATTTCATCGTCAAGACACATCTTTTCTTGACAATTTAATTCTTCATTCATACAATGGCTCAATTTCTGTTAAAGATACAGGGTTTCCAGAGCAACATTAAACTGTAAACTGTGTGCCTATGAAAGTATTATCATAGATTTAACCTTAAATCCGAACGTTATGAAAAACTGAGTGAAAACATAGAAGAGAAGTTTTATGTACCGTTTATTGAAAACAATTTCGTGTAAATGCTATACAGGGTGTAACTAAATAAGTATAAAATATTTTAGGAGGTGATTCCTCATCGAAATAAGATAGGATCTTTCATATTAAGAAACTTCATTGGAGCATCCCTTGTTAAGATACAGCCCCTCAAGGGAGTACATTAAATTTAAATTATTAAAATAACAAATTGAGAACAGAACAACAACACAAAATAAGTACCTATTAAGTCTATTTCAAAAATTTATAAACTGACAGCGTTATACCAATTCAATTGTCACTATCGCTAAAAGTGTCTTACTAGATAGATTAGTTTCGCATTTATGACGATCTATCTTTGTAGTTATTCGTGAAATAATTTTTTGCTGCGAACTGTTTTATTTTGGCCAAAAACTCAAGAGACATTTCTGTTTGTAGAATGAAACAGGCTATCGGAAATAAATTTTCAAATGGTAAACAAATAATAAGACAAAAAGTTACATTGGAAATAAACTTTAGGTGTTGCGTTTCCCACCCTTACAACCATGGGGTAAACCAAATAAATAACTGGATAAGTGTATTTTTGCTAGTAGGAAACATCAGGTTAATTTCAATGTTGTAATTTTTTTGGTGCTCGTGAAAAAATTGTTATACAAATTTTATGTACCTACTCCCTTTGAGGGGCTGTATCTTAACAAGGGATGCTCCAATGAAGTTTCTTTATATGAAAGATCCTATCTTTTTTTCGATGAGGAATCACTTCCTTAAATATTTTACACCTTTTTAGTTACACCCTGTATATTGACTTAATTTTCAGTTTGTTTTCATAAGATAGAATTTGTTGAAGTACTGTTGTAGCCTCAGCGAAATTTAATGTTTTACTGCAACCCTGTATCTTCAAAAAAAAATGGAGCTATTGTTATGAATGGAAAATTAAATTGTCAGAAGAGAAGAGGTGTCTTGATGATGAATAAGAAATAACACGGTGGAAGAATTAAACACCCCAGGGGGTTCAAAGTTAGGGTAAAAAACGATTTTTTTTCACCCTCTGTAAAATGACGTACGACGAGTTTTCTGATGAAATTCAAAACTGGTGATTGATTAGGGATGAAAACATGCCTTCAATTGAAAAAAAAAAATCATTTAAACCGGCTTTGAAATAATATATTTATCCATGAACAAACTTTGAACAAACTTCCTCAATTTTTTGAGTGGATAGATTATTTTGCAAGTGAGTGTAGTAATCTAATGGATTGACCATATTATCCAATAAACGATTAATTTTGTAGAGACTTATTTCAAAATGTAATTCTGTCACTTCATTGCAAATTTTTCGGATGGATGGAGTATGTGCTAGTATTTTAATAGATATAACATCTACAATTCTTCAATACTCAAAGAGTATCAGACAATGATTAAAATGAGCTTTGAAATATTCTTAAACACGTAGTACTCTCATTAAACACGGTATTCGAATTGTTAACTCGCCGGATAGGGAAAAGTTCAAATAAAAATTTCCATGTGAAAAAGGAGGAAAATTACTATGATTCAGCAAATGAAGGGAACGAAGTCTGCAGGCCATCTGCGTGGGCAAGGAACATGTATTTCGAAATGCAATAATTAAACGTATGAACTTCTGTGCAAAGGTCCACAAAACCTTCTGGGCTTGTCAATGAAATTAATTTTTGAGCGGGAACTTACTCAAATATACATTCTACGCTTGCATTTTTTCCTAGAAGTGGAAAAATCTACATACCCAGGTAGTTAGTACGTATTTATGTTGCAATTGCTTCTGAGAAATTTAAAGTGAATAAAAATTTTCTTCCAGTGAAACATTTCAGAACTTTTTTCATTTAGAACAATATTAAAGTTGATTTTCAACTGAAGAAGAGGGATGTTGGTTAAACTGTTCCGCCAAATTATCTATGGTTTTTTCATTTGTGACACCGATATTTTGTAGTTCCTGTAATTTGCTGAAACGGAGTAAAAAAACTGAGAGTGAAGTGAAGGGGACTATTTCTAAAGGTGCACAACTTACCATTGAATTTGAAGCAATATATTTTCTGGAAAACTAGATGTTTGGACAGACTACCAAGAATTTATAAGGGCCAAATATTTGCAGGTTTTGGAGATTGTAATTATTTTGACAGATCGATTATTTTCAGGATATCTGGTTTCAACAGGTTAGTGTCCAAGTCACCAACTTGTTTTGTATTGATCCTCAGTACATATATTCAGGAATTGAGCCTACTTTGTACTTGAACACTCAAAGGAAAATATATCCCATCAGAAGGCATATTTTTGGTTTACAAAAATAAGCATTTCAATAGTTTCGGTTATGTTCTGAGAAATTAACAAACCACCATAATTTTAGATGATATCTGGGTTCAACAGGTCCGAGTAATAATAATGCAAAAAATGCCCAATAACTTGTTGGCATCCAGAATAACTGAAATATAAGGCGATACATCAACTTTCTTTCAGTAGTCAAAAAATATTATAAGTATTATTATTCGCATTGTTACACAACATATCTCCATAGGGGTCTAATTTATACATTCCCATACGGGAAAATTTGCATTGTTCCACATGAAATACGTTGAAATTTCGTTCTTATTTGAATTTTGCGTGAGGTTTCTAGAACACTATGAGATACGACCATAGGTTTGATAATATGTATGTTTAAGGGTTCAAAAAAAACCCAAAATGTTTATCTACGTATTGTAAAATCCGTCCATTATACATCTCTGTGCTCGCCTTAATAATACCCATTAATCTCAAGGGAATACTGAGATTATAAATCACTGCTGTCAGATGCTTCATAGATTTAGCTTACATCTACTTACATTATATCAATTAAAGCTTTTTATCACAAAATCTCATGTATCAACTTGTCTTGTCGCTGTCGCCAAATGTTAAGATCTTGAAGAAATATGTTCAGTAGTCATGGATAAAGTACAGTATGCTACTCGCTTATAATGGCTGTTATTCGCTCGCGATTTGAGCCACTCGCCTACGGCTCGTGGCCTAACTTCACCTTGCGAAAAAAAGCTATCATTATATGCTCGTTAAATAATATACTATTATCCGTAAGGTATGTCTTTATAGGAATTGTTATTCTGATTGCATATAGCTCGGTAGATTTATTTTTAGATAATTTATTCTGATCATGTACCCCTGATGTTTATTAGGACTTGGAACTTTACAGATAGAAAATATTCATAGGCTGTCGCCATTGTTGGTTTATCATCATTTTCGGTGTTTACCCTTAATGAATTATTCAGCAGCTGTTTATTCGGGAATGTCTGGTGTTCCCATTGGAAATCTAAAAAGTTATTTGCTCTTTTCAATCGAAATATTTGGTTTCAACATATTCGGAAATCATTTCTGATTGGTTTGATTGAATCATTCGAGATTTATATATTGCCAACTCACAATACATTGACATTTTTTCGGAAAGTTATTATGGAAAGTTAGAACCCCTGAAGCTTTCACGCTTTCCTTTATTCACACAATCAAATATTCTACAGGAGAGCGAAAAGAAAGGAAAAAAATTGACGTGAAAAAAAATTATCATTCTGAAAAATTATTATCTTTCTAAAAATTGGAAATGAAGCACCATTTAAGATAATTACAGAAAGAATTTCCTGAAAAAAATATTCATAATTTCCGTGAAACTATTAGATTTCCAAGAACACAGTTTCGAATCCCTCATAATTCAATATCAAGGTGACAGCGATAAAATTCTCCGTTACAATGTTCTGTGACGTTTTTGTTATTATATCGAAAGAACCAATTTAAAACTAAAATCTTGATAACAGTCATAAGTGCAAGAATCAAAAACAGAGAATTCTTTCATTTTCAGTTCACGAGACTTCTCTGGAGAACAACTAATTTAGCTCACTTTGTATATAATTCTATCCTGATTCACACGCAAATTTATGCGTTCCATCTTGACTCCTCAACTAGTTCAGTGATGAACGTTGAATAACAAACCTAAAGGTGATCGAGCGGATTTCAAACTCGACGATAAAGATCACTGACATAGCAATTAATCCAAAGAACTTCGAAAACGAAAAGTTTTCTTGGTATTTTATTGATGCGGAATTCCTAAGGACTCTGCGAGGTTCAATAAATGAAAACACTCGAAACCGCATGGGAAACGGCATAAAAAACTTTGTTGTCCGTTTTTTATCGAATCCAACTGAAGAAAATTTTATTTTCTCGTTTTAAATTGATTCGCTGAACATCGAGAATTAAAGGAACGAGGGACTGTCGCATTCGCCATTTTGTGACAAATAATCTTATTTTATTTGATGATAAAATACACACAGGTTTAGTTTAACATTTTCAATATTCTTACACGTGTTTAGATTTCACAATAATCGTCAGAAAATAGCAAAATGGAACTCTTCGAGACCAATAAAAGCTAATATTATTTTTTCATTATCAAATCACGAGACTTCTCTGGAGAACATGATTTAGCTCACTCTGTATATAATTCTATCCTGATTCACATACGCAAATTAATGCGTTTCATTTTGACTCCTCAACTGGTTCAGTGGTGAACGTTGAATAACAAACCTAAAGGTGAGTGAGCGGATTTCAAACTCGAAAACAAAGATCACTGACATAGCAATTAATCTAAAGAACTTTGAAAACGAAAAGTTTTCTTGCTGCGGAATTCCTAAGGACTCTGCGGGGTTCAGAGGGCGAGATTCAATAACTGAAAACACTCAAAACCGCAAGGGAAACGGCATAAAAGTGTTGTGTTGTCCGTTTTTTTAACGAATCCAACTGAAGAAAATTTCATTTTCTCGTTTTAAATTGATTCGCTGAACATCGGAAATGAAGGAACGAGGAACTGTCGCATTCGCCATTTTGTGACAAATAATCTAGTTTATTTGATGAAAAAATACACACAGGTTTAGTTCAACATTTTCAATTTTCTGATACTTGTTTTGATGTCACAATAATCGCTGGAAATAACAAAATGTAACTCTCTGAGACCAATAAGAGCTAATATATTTTTTCATTATCATTTCACGAGACTTCTCTGGAGAACAACTAATTTAGCTCACTCTATATATAATTCTATCCTGATTCACACGCAAATTTATGCGTTTCATCTTGACTCCTCGACTCGTTCTGTGATAAACGTTGACTAACAAACCTAAAGGTGTTTGAGCGGGTTTCAAACTCGAACGAAGATCACTGATATAGCAATTAATCTAAAGAACTTTGAAAACGAAAAGTTTTCTTGGGTATTTTATTGCTGCGGAATTCCTAAGGACTCTGCGGGGTTCAGAGGGCGAGATTCAATAAATGAAAACACTCGAAACCGCAAAGAAAACGGCATAAAAAGTTTTGTTGTCCGTTTTTTATCGAATCCAACTGAGAAAAATTTTATTTTCTAGTTTTAAATTGATTCACTTAACATCGAAAATTAAAGGAACGAGGGACTGTTGCATTCACCATTTTGTGGCAAATAATCTAATTTTATTTGATGAAAAAATACACACAGGTTTAGTTTAACGTTTTCAATTTTCTGACACGTGTTTTGATTTCACAATTATCGTCGGAAAATGGAACTATTTGAGACCAATAAGAGTGAATATTATTTTTTCCTTATCAATTTACGAGACCTCCCTGGAGAACAACTAATTTAGCTCACTCTGTATATATTGTATCCTGATTGACACGCAAATTTATGCGTTTCATCTTGACTTCTCAACTGGTTCAGTGACGAACATTGAATTACAAACTAAGGTGAGTGAGCGGATTTCAAACTCGAACACTGACATAACAATTAATCTAAAGAACTTTGAAAACGAAATGTTTTCTTGGGTATTTTATTGCTGTGAAATTTCTAAGGACTCTGCAAGGTTCAGTGGACGAGATTCAATAACTGAAAACACTCGAAACCGCAAGGGAAGAAGGTAGAAAAAGTTTTGTTTTCCGTTTTTTATCGAATCCAGCTGAAGAAAATTTTATTTTCTCGTTTTAAATTGATTCGCTGAACATCGAGAATGAAAGGAACAAGGAACTCTCGCATTCGCCATTTTGTGACAAATAATCTTATTTATTTGATAAATAAATCCACACGGGTTTAGTTTAACATTTTCAATTTTCTGACACGTTTGTTTCGATTCCACAATAACATTCGGAAAATAACAAAATGGAACTATTTGAGACCAATAAGAGCGAATTTTATTTTTTCATTATCAATTCTCGAGACTTCTCTGGAGAACAACTAATTTAGCTCACTCTGTATATAATTCTATCCTGATTCACACGCAAATTTATGCGTTTCATTTTGACTCCACAACTCGTTTTCAGTGATAAACGTTGAATAACAAACCTAAGGATGATTGAAAGGATTTCAAACTCGAACAAAGATCACTGACATAGCAATTAATCTAAAGAACTTAGAAAACGAAAAGTTTTCTTGGGTATTTATTTGCTGCGGGATTCCTAAGAACTCTGCGAGGTTCAGAGGACGAGATCCAATAACTGAAAACACTCGAAACCGCAAGGAAAATGACAGAAGAAGTTTTGTTGTCCGTTTTTTTTATCGAATTCAACTGAAGAAAATTTAATTTTCTCGTTTTAAATTGATTCGCTGAACATCGAGAATGAAAGGAACAAGGAACTCTCGCATTCGCCATTTTGTGACAAATAATCTTATTTATTTGATAAATAAATCCACACGGGTTTAGTTTAACATTTTCAATTTTCTGACACGTGTTTCGATTCCACAATAACATTCGGAAAATAACAAAATGGAACTATTTGAGACCAATAAGAGCGAATTTTATTTTTTCATTATCAATTCTCGAGACTTCTCTGGAGAACAACTAATTTAGCTCACTCTGTATATAATTCTATCCTGATTCACACGCAAATTTATGCGTTTCATTTTGACTCCACAACTCGTTCAGTGATAAACGTTGAATAACAAACCTAAGGATGATTGAAAGGATTTCAACTCGAACAAGATCACTGACATAGCAATTAATCTAAAGAACTTAGAAAACGAAAAGTTTTCTTGGGTATTTTATTGCTGCGGGATTCCTAAGAACTCTGCGAGGTTCAGAGGACGAGATTCAATGACTGAAAACACTCTAAACCGCAAGGGAAACGGCATAAAAAGTTTTGTTGTCCGTTTTTTATCGAATCCAACTGAAGAAAATTTTATTTTCCCGTTTAAATTGATTCGCCGAACATCGAGAATGAAAGGAGCGAGGGACTATCGCATTCGCCATTTTGTGACAAATAATCTAATTTTATTTGATGAAAAAATACACACAGGTTCAGTTAGAATTTTCAATTTTCCGAAACGTGTTCTGATTTCTCAATTATCTTCGGAAATAACAAAATGGAACTCTTCGATACCATTGAGAGCGAATATTATATAACAACTAATTCAGCTCTCTCTGTATATACTTCTATCCTGATTCACACGCAATTTTATGCGTTTCATCTTGACTCCTCAACTGGTTCATTGATAAACGTTGAATAACAAACCTAAAGGTGTTTGAGCGGATTTCAAACTCGAACAAACATCACTGGCATAGCAATTAATCCAAAGAACTTCGAAACGAACGAAAAGTTTTCCTGGTATTTTATTGCTGTGGAATTTCTAAGGACTCTGCGAGGTTCAGAGGGCGAGGTCCAATAACTGAAAACACTCGAAACCACAAGGGAAACGGCATAAAAAGTTTTGTTGTCCGTTTTTTATCGAATCCAACTGAAAAAAATTTTATTTTCTCGTTTTAAATTGATTCGTTGAACATCGAATATGAAAGTATTGAGGGACTGTTGCATTCGCCATTTTGTAACAAATATTCTTATTTCATTCGATGCAAAAATACACACTAGTTTAGCTAACATTTTCAATTTTCTGACACGTGTTTTGATCTCACAATTATTGTCGGAAAACAACATAATGGAATGGAACTCCTTGAGACAAAAAGAGGGAATTTTATTTTTTTATTAGCAGTTCACGAGTCTCTCTGGAGAACAACTCATTTAGCTCACTCTGTATACAATTCCATCCTGATTCACATGCAAATTATGAGATCATTAAGAGCGAATATTATTTAGGTATCGTTATTAGTGTATTTGCAGCAACGTACGGTATCGTCCGTGTCAGTGTTTTCCGCCATTGCTGGGTGCGCTCTGTGGGCTTTATCAATTTGGATCTGGCATCTGACGTGAATAATATTGTCTTACGAAATGAATTGCTGCTCTGAAAATCTTGTTTTTAGACGAGGAAGAAGAAAGAAAAGAAGACACTGAGTGCATCCCATATGACATTTGTCAAAACTGAAATATTTTCATGACAGCCGTGCACCTTGATCACCGGAATATCAATGCATTGGACATGTTTGAGTAGGCCTTCGTCTTTTTCCTTTGCTTCAAACAGACACTTGTAATTTTCGATATATTTTTGTCACTCTACCGCGTACGTCACGTCACGGAAATGTGTGGATCGACCTTTAATATTTTCTTTCCAGTTTCTTTCTATGTATCTCACGGTACAAGAATTCCTGCCTGAAAAACACTCAAATTGGAGCCCAACGATAGTGTTCACTTAGTTCTTGGCGCGTTTGCTGAAGCTCAGACCCTTATCGTGGTTTCAGAACTATCTGTATATCATTTAACGGTATTTACTTTGAAGTTTTGGGTAGACAATGTGACATTATGACGGTCAAACATGAATCAGTTTCAAACGGATAACTAATAATAACTGCGGTTATCATTGGTTCAGCCCTTGGTTAATCCCTTTTTGTCCTAGAACGATTAACTGGATGTTGGCTCTCGTCGGTTGAATGCGGCTTCTGGTTATTTGTCAATTGTCAATATAGGTTATATTTATATTCCTTTATGTTTTATGTGGTAAAAACAAAATTTGATTCGCAAATGTAAATTCATGCTTCAAGTTCAATTCCATGCATCCCAAAATATTAATGTATGAAAAGTGGATTTAATGTAACGATGAACATATGTTTTTCAGAATGTTCCGCTTGACAAAAAAAAAGTTTTTTTGTTGTCACAGAAATGATTCGTAGAAAAAAGATTACCGAAAAATATACAGAAGGACACTATCCAATAGATTTAAATTCACATTTACTGATATCGCTGTGGTATTTGGCTACATCTCACACGTCACAGCAAGTTAGCTATTAAAAACACTTTTTTTGGGAACTCAAACACAAATTCATATTTTTTTAAACAGTCGAAAGCTATTTATTGTAACACAAAGCTTTTCCCATTTTCCAAGTAAAGAAAGAATGTTTATTATACTCCGAACATATCAGCAATTTTAAGAACTTCGGAAAATTTTATTTTGAATAATATTGAAAAGTCAGAAAACCTTTGGATGCTTTAATTTCGGAATCTAACTTTCAATAGATAAGTTTAATTCCTAAATGAATGAAACTAAGCCAGTAATTGAAATTGTTGAAATAGTTTTCTCAATATAAATCGTAACGTGACTAAGCTCACAAATACATATCTTCTTCAAGTATGCTTCGTCAGTCAACAACATTTGAAATTTGCCGCGTACATCCCTTTTCTGATAACCAGAAGTTTTACCCAGCTCTTGAGTCTGGTCATTTGCGGTTCAAATCAATGACGTCGAAGGGCTAATTCATGACGTCATTACTTCGAACCAAAAATAACCAAAACCGCTTGAATCCCATTGGCTAACCAAAATGATAACAGGTTATCCGCTTGAAATTGTTTATGGTGTACAATACAAATCTCACTTTACTATTGAAACATCCTTCTACAACAATAGGAAGAACATCACAAACGAAATCTCGGCTTTCTATCAACGAATTGTCATTTCCAACGACTACCTGTTTGATCAACAACCAAAGCATGTGCCGTTTTCAATTTCAAACCTTTTGTCCCCGATACAGTTCAGGAATCTCAACTCATTATGTGGAACTCCCCGCAGAACTCGATATGGAAGCGAAATACTGACCCGTTAATTAACGAAAACACCAGACTACTCGAATACCGTGATTTGACATTATTTCGCTCGAATGTTGCTTTTTGTCCCATTGAAAGCTTCGTATCTGCAAACATTCCAGGGCATTTTTGTCCTTCAGCTTAATCTACACGATCTCCAGACCTTTTGTCACTCGTGTCGGCTACAGGATTTAATTCTGCGACTGATGCTTCAGTCGGAGGTTATTCAGATGAGAAATTGTGTTAACTCTGGTGCTAAATGTGTATGGAGTTGTATGACAAAAGGTCTACAAACACAGGGACTTCTATATAAAAAATTTAAGTAAAGCCCTGAGCAGGAGGTTTTGAGCTGTCGTTCTTTGGTGAAGCAAAAAGACTATTAGCTCAATATTTTATATGGGATTTGAGATTGATACCAAATAGATAAATGCAGAATATCAGCGCAATCGGAATTTTATTCTGAAAATTATTCAAAAAAAGAAACATGTAAAAAATGAATAATTACAAAAATTAAATTCTATGGTTCTGATGATGCAATCACCTTGAAATTTTGCATGAACATTTAGTATAGCAGTTTTCATTCTCAAAATAAATTTCACTTGAATCGGATGTCCTGTTATGGGAATACATATAAAGATTCTTCTTTCAATATTCCAATTGAATTTTCTATGGTTCTGTTAACACTATGGCCACAAACTTTTGCATGCAGATTCAGTTTATCAATCTTATTTCACAGAAAAAACTTCACTCGAATCGGATATCCTGTTATGGAAATATAAAGATTTTTCTTCTCAATAATCCGATGGAATTTGCTATAGTTTTGTTAAAAATATGGCCACGAAATTTTGGATGAACATTCAGAATATCGATCTCCATTCACAAAAAAATTTCACTCGAATCAGTTATCTTTTCATGGAAATATATGAAGTTTGTTTTTCGATATTCCAATTGAATTTTCCATGGTTCTGTTCACACTATGGCCACAAAATATTGCATGAGGCTTGTTATCAGCATCTTGCAGTTTGCCGTAACAGTTCATTCCAATTGGTTTCGTTTTTTCTGAGATAATGAGGAAGAAAAATTAATGGCCATATTTTAAGGAACAACCTGTACGATTTGGCTGGTTAACAAACTTAACCGAGGCATTTGGGACTCGAATTCGTCCTGAAAATTTCAAGTCTTTAGGACAATCCCTTCGAAGTTATTGTGCTAACGTCCGGACGGCGGGACGGACGGCATCACGCACAGAATTGAATTCGACCAGGAATTCGTCATCAGGGGTTTAACCCTATCGTTTGAGGCCATTTTCGGCTCAAAATTCGAAAGTTACAGACATTTGAGTAAAACGAGCGCTCAAAAAGGTACAATTTGAGATGGTGATAATTTGGATTCGTTTGTTTGAGAACAACAAGATATTCCATTCCGAAGGAGTAAGTCGTTCTATTTCTATGGTTTCAGATATAAGAGTCATTTGTCACTGTCGAATATACTGTATCGAAAAACCAAATCTGCCAAGTGGAAAGTGACCCTTTGTTAATTAATAAAAACACCAGACTCCTGGATACAATGATTCGACATTATTTCGCTCGACATGAAACTGAATGTTGCTTTTTGTCCCATTGTAAGCTTCGTATTTGCCGGCATTACAAGGCATTTTTGTCCTTCAGCCTTTATCTAGCGCGATCTCCAGACCTTTTGTCACTCGTGCCGACACAGAATTGGATTCTGCGTCTGATGCTTCATTCGGGGTTTATTCAGATGAGAAATTCTGTGAACTCTGCTGCTAAATATGTATAAAGTTGTCTGACAAAAGGTCTACAAACACAGGAACTTTTATAAAAAAAAAGGGTACAATTGGAGATGGTGATAATTTGGATTCGTTTGTTTGGAAACAGCGAGATATTCCATTCAGAAGGAGTTTGTTGTTCTATTTCTATGGTTGCAGATATAAAATCCCTGTGTCATTTGTCAACTGTCGAATAAACTGTGTCGCAAAAATCAAATAGTATAAATGAAAAGATTTTTCGTATCTACTCCAAACATCAATTTAATTGAATAGGTTGCTACATATGTTTCGACAAACGTAGGACGTTTGTGGTTGTTTTCCTACCTCACATAGCCTGAAGATGACCCTAAATTGATGGTCGAAACATATGTAGCAACCTATTCAATTAAATTGATGTTTTGGAATAGACACGAAAAATCTCTCATTTGTTTTGAACTGATAACTCCAATTAATAAGATGGACAACACATTAAAATAGTATAAAGTCATCATTGAAAAGTTCCAGAATTATTATTTTATATTTCTTTTTGAGCTCTCGTTCTACTTGAATGAGTGCTGTATGGTTTCGCCAAAATGTCTATCATTTTCGAATTTTGAACCGAAAATCGACTCAAACGATAGGGTTCGACTCCTCGATGATAAAATCGTGGTTGAATTCCATTCTGTCCGTCCGTCCATGAACACTATAACTTTCGGAGAGACTGTCCTAGAGACTTGAGATTTTCAGGGTGAGTTCGGTCCCAAATGTCGCGGTTGAGTTTGTTAACCAGCCAATTCGAAAGGGTGTTCCATTCAAAATTTGTTCCTCGATATCCCAGACTAAACAAAACCAATCAAGATGAAATTTTGCGGCCATATACAAGATGATAATAGTAATCCTCATGCCAAATTTTGCGGTCATAGTGTTAACAGAAACATAAACAATTCAATTGGAATATTGAAAAGAAGAATCTTTATATATCCATAACAAGACATCCGATTCGAGTGAAATTTATTTTGTGAATGAAGATTTATATAATGTATGTTCGTGCGAAATTTCAAGAGAATTGCATAATCAGAACCATAGATTTAAATTTTTTCTAATTATTGATTTTACATATTTTATTTTTCATATAATTTTCAGAATATAATTCCGACTTTTTTTATAGCATTATTGCTCCACCAATGTCCATAGACCCTTCCTTGGTTAGAAGATCAATCTTCTACAACATCCTGTAAAGAGTAAGTATTTTTTATGCTTATCATATTGCGATTAATGAATTTATTAGAAACAAAATACAATACATGAAATAAAAAAATTCCCTAGCTGAGGTTAGTGCAAAACGGGGTACCATTCTAGTCTGTGTATGATACCAGAGCTCAGGGAAAAACCTCAGTAGAAAAAACCTGTCTCGTCGTTTTTACAAAATTGAAACCTAAAACTATTCAAATAAATACCTTCAATAATCCATACTTCCATACTAATATTATAAATGCGAAAGTAACTCTGTCTGTCTGTCTATTACTCTTTCACGCCTGAACGGCTGAACGGATTCTGATGAAATTTGGTATGGTGATGAATGATAGCCTAGAAATAGTCATAGGCTATAAATAATCACGCCATCGTTCTTATTGGGTAGGCAGTAGGCAGATAACTGAATTGAGTTTTAGTCGTTTTTGTTGGGACTTTTGCTCTTTCATGTCTAAACGGCTACACAGATTTTGATGAGATTTAGTAAGGTAATAGATGGTTACCTAAAAAAGGATATAAGATCAAAATGATCACGTCATCGTACTTAGGGGGTAGGAAGTAGGCAGAAAACTGAATTGAGTTAGTGATTTTTTATGGTTTTTGCTGGAAGTTTTTTTCTATCATGCCTAAACGGATGAACGGATTTTAATGAAATTTAGTTAGGTAATAGATAATAACCTAGAAAAAGATAAGGGCTATCAATATTCATGATATCGTAGGCGTAGGCAGTAGGCAGAATTTATGAGAATTGGCTAATATAAAGATAGGATCTTAGGCACGGACACAGGCTGCTTTTTACGGCGGGAAAATACCTCATTCCCACGAAAATCTAGCGTAATCGTGTCAAGAAGCGCATGACGGCATAGCTACTGCAATGATTATGATGTTTTTTTTTTAACTGAGTGTTACTAAGACTTCAAGTTAGTATTTAATTACTTTTCTAACTTAGAGGGTTGGTAGGCACCATAATTTAGTACTTCCTACGCAGACGATGTTGCGGATGTCACACTGTCTAACATCGGGGGTTGGAAGGTAGGTAGTTAGTAGTATTCTAAACCGATTTACATTATTTACTTTTTATATTTACTAAGGAAACATTCGGAGCTATCCATTATGTAGCTTAGGTTGCTTTCCAACAAATTTCGATGTGAAGTTGAGGACTGGAACACGATAGTGGGACATTGTTGCAGGTGGACTTACAGCTGGGAGAAAACAGAAGAACTTATGCGGACGAAGTCGCGGGTGGAAGCTAGTCAGAAATTAAATACTTAAATCTTGCTCTCGGGCCAGGAAGTTGTTTTAAACCAGGTCTGGCCTTCCAAAAGATGATTTTCCGAATCTTCTGTCTTTATAAGACCGCTACAGGACCCTACTGAAGGATAATCATCTCCCATAGATTTAAACAGTGATATTTCATTCTAAATATCGAATTAAATTTCGGAATAATGATAAAAAACGTGTGACAAACTTATGTCGAAGAAAATTACTTCTTGTAGTGTTGGAATATCATAAACACATCAACAGCACAATTTTCTTGATTAATTCAAGTTCAAAAGGAGACATCTTCGCGAAATAATATTGCGAAATAGCCTGGATTCTGGAATTGTAAATACTTTCAAGAAAGCTGCACACTCTGGGATATTCCATCCTTGAAAGGCATCTCTCAAAGAGAGACGACACACATACATACATTTATGAGCGTCGGGGCTTACAGCAGCAAGAGCTTTGTGATGAACTAATGCTATGTAAATTCATGCACTCGAATAGATTCAATTTCATGAAAACGATTCAATTAAGAGAGGTAACAGGTGAGATTAAACCATTGCTCACTCAGACAGCGAAAGCACGTTCTGCTGTTTATTTATTCCTTTCGGTTGATGCAATATCGGAGTAAAATTACAATGGTATGATATAATTTGGAAGTGGATTCCCTGATTAGTGAAATTAATGAATTTAATTTGTGTTTGAATTTTCTATATTTGGAATATAGCTGGTTAGTGGATTTCTCTAGTTTCGTGGAAATCTGTTCATAATTAGTTGGTTCACTGGGTCAGAGCGTAGGATCTGTAATCGAAAAGTTGTGAGTTCGATTCCAGTCTAAGAAAGAAGTTGTCTAACTCAAGCATGGGCAACGAATAGAATTTTCTTGGCCCACCATAATTTTTTGACACACGACAGACCTTCAAATTAGCTCTTTGAATATGCAATGAGAATATAGCAATTACGAAAGAAAGTTGGATAGGATAACTTTGAAATGAAAGAATAGACAAGTTGAAAAAGAATTGGTTGGACAGCAGAATATCTTTGTGAAAAGTAATGAAGAAGTTGAAGATATCGTTCAGGCAAGGCTATTTTTAGTTGAAACA
The DNA here is from genome assembly GCA_013421045.1 of Propylea japonica. Classification (NCBI taxonomy): domain Eukaryota; kingdom Metazoa; phylum Arthropoda; class Insecta; order Coleoptera; family Coccinellidae; genus Propylea; species Propylea japonica. Next base: position 58,631,417 of record CM024245.1, read on the forward strand.
TTGGTACTTAGTGGAAAGAGAGAAAATTTCAAATCTGTCTTTTTCAGAAATGGTGCATTTGGGCGTTATTATACAAGAGCATCTTTTTTCAAAAAAAAAACATCAGAGTTTATGAATATAATGTAAATCTCGCGAAATAAGGAAAGTTAAAAAAGTTTCAACTTAAAATACCCTTCGCCCCCTCCAAATGATACGATTGTGCTTGACATGAAAGGATCAATCTAATTGATGCGTATTTTTCATATTAGCCAATGTGTAAACTTTCAGCACTTTATGTGACTCTGTTTTGCGAATATGTGGCAAAACGTGTGGACAGGACGTCATCTTCAAAGGGCACTAGCTCCTTAACGAAGCAATTTTGCATTATATGATTTGGGTCGAATTGTCTAAAATACGATCTATAATGTCCACTAGAAGTTTGTCGGTCTAATTATGGGACACCCTGTATATTGAATAGGAGAGCCAAAATTGTACAATGTATAGAGACATATTACTTAAAATATAATATTTCGAACAACATCAAAAGTAAATCGTTATTGAAGAAAAACTGAATTGAATTTTAGAAAAGTATTAAATAGAACAAACACTTTATTCGAAGTTCAATTCTAATTTCAAACATTCTGTTCTTTGAATATTGTGGTTTCGTTTGAAGAGTCAGCTCTACATCATAAGTGAAATTTTCACCATTTGATTTGATGTGGAACTAAAGAGGTCACTATTTGACATATTCATTGGTTGATTAAGGTTCTATGAACTTCTCTCGACTGAAGAATTATGGTTTAGTAGGGTGAAAATTCAATGTAAATGGTAAATTAATTTTGACTGACGAATCTTGATGAGGAAAGTTGATAAAATTTCCGGAGTGGAAGCTTCAATTGTGTAGATTTTCGTAGATTCTAATAAACTCTCCGATTCTTCTTTTTTCTTTTGTATTGACCCAGTGAAAGTCAGGCACGGGCTGATAATTATCAAACCAACTTTCCCTCTCTTGTAGCTGAATGCCTAAGTTAATTGTTTGCTGTTAATCTTCTCCTCCAGTTGAATACTGTACCTGCCTCTGCAAGTGATGATTTTTCAGGGACACTGATGTTCATGGAACAGTCTACAGACCTATTACACCGAGTAATTATCTTCCTTAGATTCAAACAGTGATATTTTTTTCTAAATTTCAACATAAATTTTGGAAAAACACCGAAAATTTGTGACAACTTATGGCACAAATACTCTACAACAAAATGGCGAATGCGTCGGTAGTCCATTGCTTTTGAAATAACCGAATTTTCAGCGTAAAATATCTTCAGTGGAATCTATAGACGAATGATAAAAAAGATGGAACTTCACGTAATCATTGTAAACAGAAGAAATTAAAACTCTAAAGAATCTCAATTCATCTTTCCCTGAAAAGATAATCAAAATAAATTTTTTAACGTTCAAGTCCTCCATTACTCTCATTCGATATTCCAGATGCCAAGGGTAAGTTAGGACGTCGATAAATTTCAATCTTTAATGCAATTTATACCGTGCCGTCCTAAGTGGTCCATTATTTCGTAAACTCCTCCCTTTTAACAGAGAAGCTTCGCTAAGGGACATAACCATTTTTTTCTTAAATTATCCAGGGGGTCGTAAAAATTTCAAGAACATTAGTTCCAATTAGGTTTTAATTCCTCTGATATTGCACAGAGCTTTATAACCAACATTAGCTCTGTAAAAGAAAAAAGTTGGTGAGTTTTTAGTTATTAGGAGTTAATACTTTCGATCAGCCTTGGAAAATATTGTGTATTTAATATAGGGTGAATATTATTGACACAGTTATTGCCATATGATTAATGCTTTATGTATTAATCATCAAAGGGTTTACATACATCAATTAAATATTCCTCGGAACCTTCCACACAGTAGAAAACTTCTCACGAATATGAAACAGAACAAAATCGAAAAATGAACGCAATTATGTGGATTCGCTACCCTTTAGTAAACTCTTATTTATATACACTTATTGTCACTATACTACAAACTTTCGCGCCAAATATCTAATGATGCCGTTTTCAGAATGATAACCAGAGGAAATTGAACCAATTGACCCAAATGAAAATAAATCATTTTGAAATATGTTGAGGCAGATGAAAAAACTCAAGACAGCACCAATAGTTCATTACATCGGTATACAGGTTTGTAAATTCACATTCGAAACATACGATATATAATGCATCAGACAAATAATTCTTCCGTCCAGTTACGCAAATGAATAGTCGAGGCAATCACGTTCTGTAACACACTGAATTCCGTTGTCTTATTGCAACATTCTAGTCTTGTCTGTCTCTTATCATTGGGAGGAGCATAATTCATTCAGCTTGGTAGGCAACAGTAAATACTTGAATCGAGTATTACGGGCAGCCTGACAAATTAAATAATTCTATACGTGTACTGCAGGCTCCCTACCATACTTCGATAAGAGAGTGACAAGACTAGGTTATTGCAATAAGTCAACGGAATTCATTCAGTTACAGCACGTGATTATCCCAAGTATTCATCTGTGCAACTAGACGGAAGAATTCTCTGTCTGATGCATTGTATATCGTATATTTCAGATGTGAATTTCCAAATCTGTATATGTACACAGTGTCAATCACCATTGGGGTGTCAGCAACTGAACCTCTCACCCTACATCAAATATAACTCACGATAGTTTCAGATATCATCTGGTTTCCGAATATTTGGCTGCGTTCAGATTTCCATCTGCCCAAGCGTTCAATTAAGGGTATTCTCGGTACGAAAAAATTTGAATATTTTCAACAGAATGTATTTCCACTGAAGAGTTATATTTTCTGTTCAATATCAATAGTAAGATTGAAAGCACTACACCTGAATACACTGGGATACTCTGGGAATTACAAAACGAGTGTTCTTTTATATTGTTCCTAGGACACTCATCCTTTTGAGACCAGATTTTGATCAGTGTTTCAGAATAGTAGAATTGAGAATATAGACTGATTTTCATCATGTTTTTTCAATTTTCCTTAACCCTAAATAATTCCGAAGAGAGAATAAATTTCAAGAAATGCCAATCCACCTAAATAAGGAACTCAAAACGGCATGAACGGTAAGAATTGAATAGACGGTCCTTCAGAATACAAATGAGGTCCGCATTTTCATCGACATTCTTAAGAGCACCCCAGGAAGTTTAGTGTCTCGAGAGAAGTAGGGATTTGATACTTTTTTCGCGTCCTTGAACAACGCGATGCTGAGAAGCCATAAGGGACCTTCCTGAACCAGCATTTAACGTAAATTCAGCTTGACAAGGAGCAAACAATCGTTCACCGTTCGGGAAATTTCCAGTTTTTGAGCAGATTCCGAATGGAAAACCAAATTTCCATAGATTTCAGGAACTCAAGGGCACTCGAGAATATTTTTATGTCTAGAGATTTCTTAGGCTTTAAGTCTTTCCTCAAAATATCTGTCTTTTATGCAGCGTACATAGATCTCCAGGTTGATATTCGATTTAACTGATCAACTGCTGATAAAAAAATAAATTATAAATATGGATCCATATACAGGGTGTCCCAAAACTCGACGTCAACCGGAACCGGGTGAAAAGGCAAGTATAATGCTGGTTGTCAGAAAAATATTAAAAAAATCTAAGTTCCATGATTTTAAAATAATGGGCATTAAAAAAAACAGGCAAAATTCCACACCCTATGACAGTCTTTTCGCTTCTGTTGCCACAAATATCAACTTTTTTTTTGCTATGACCTTGAATAATGCTTGTCTGAACTGTAATCAAATTTTGGATACCAGCTGCTCTAGGTTTCATGAAAATAGGGCTTGCTTCTCAGAAAAAAATTCAAAATAAACAATTGCCTAGTTTCAACTGACTGTATTGAAAAAAATGTACTACGCAAGTTTGGCATGTTTTGTCAAAAGTTGGCGCATTTATTAAGATTCCAAAATGGTAAAATACTTGTTAAACTGTAGCTGCCGTAGTTCAAATTTATTTTCGATTGCCTTTGAATACACTTTTTCCTAAACTGCTTCGCAGTAAAAAAGTGCAATGGATTCAAGTCAGGTGAACGGGCCGGCCACCAGATTGGACCAGAACGTCCGATCCATCTTCGGGAAAAATGTTACCAGAAAAAAAAATTCCAGAGAAATTTCTCCGGAAAAATTTTTTCTGGAAAAAATATTTTCTCTGGAAATTTTTTTTCTGGTAACATTTTTTCCTGGAAGATGGGTCGGACGTTCTGGTCCAATCTAGTGGCCGGCCCGTTCACCTGACTTGAATCCATTGCACTTTTTACTGGGTAGCAGTTTAAGAAAAAGTGTATTCAAAGGCAATCGAAAATGAATTTGAACTACGGCAGCTACAGTTTTAACAAGTATTATACCATTTTGGAATCCTTACTAAATGCGCCAACTTTTAACTATCCATGCCAAACTTGCGTAGTACATTTTTTTTAATACAGTCAGTTGAAACTAGCCAATTGTTTATTTTGAATTTTTTTTTCTGAGAAGCAAGCCCTATTTTCATGAAACTAAAGCAGCTGGTATCCAAATTTTGATTACAATTCAGACAAGCATTTTCAAGGTTACATAGCAAAAAAAAGTTGGAAAAAGTTGATATTTGTGGCAACAGGTGCGAAAAGACTGTCACAGGGTGTGGAATTTTGCCCGTTTTTTTAAATGCCCATTATTTTAAAATCATTCAACTTAGATTTTTTTTACATTTGTCTGACAACCAGCATTACTCGCCTTTTCACCCGTTTCCGGGTTGACGTCGAGTTTTGGGACCCCTGTATAGTATATCATATTATCTAACATCAGGTTACACAGCTTATATGGTAATGATTGACATCCCAGTCGGTTGTAAAAATAGAAATATAAAGTTGGGATAACCAATTCAATAATATTTCGATTTGGGGAATTCAAGTTGGTGTTTTCGATAACACCGACAGAATAATATACGTGTGTATTTATTTTGTTCTATTGTGTGTATTTTTGGTTTCGATGAAACATGAAAATTTTAACAATTTTGAATACCTATCGATAAGCTTTGACCTGTTGAAAATACCTGGAATTGATAAAAAAAAATATGAAAAGACCTGATCAGGAGCTTTTGAACGCTTGTTCTCTAGTGGAGCCTCAAACTCCATATGGGATTTGAGATTGATACGAAATATATAAATGCAGAATCTCAGCATAATCGAAATCATATTCTGAAAATTATTCAAAAATGAATAATAAAAAGAATGAATAATTACATACATTTGATTCTATGGTTCTGATGATTCAATCCTCTTGAAATGTTTCATGAAAATTCAGTATATCAGTCTCGATTCACAAAATAAATTTCACTAGAAACAGGTACCATGTTATGGAAATATGAAGTTTCTCTTTTCAATGTTCCAATTAAATTTTCTATGGTTATGTTAACACTATGGTCACAAAATTCTGCATGAACATTCAGTGTATCAATCTTATTTATAAATAAATGTTATTAGAATCGTAGATTTTTTCCTGGAAATATGAGTTTCTTCTTTTCAATATTCCAATTGAATATCTCCTATTTGAATGAATAACTTCTGAATCTTTTGAAACGAATGTTTCTGGGAAAAGATTGGAAATCAATAATATTCATATGAAGTTCAGTTTACCATCTCAAGTATACACTAACGTTATTTGTTTCCAATTCAACGGAAAATATGAAATCTCATTTATTTTCGATTTGGGGATTCTGAGACATATAGGATACTTCACTCCTTCAATAATAAGGAAAAATGGAAAGTGAACATGACTATATAGGACCACGAAGCCTTGTGCGTTCATATTTTTTCGCGATCTAAGTAGATTTAGAGAGTTTCCACTGAAGTATCTCATTGAAAATAAGATCCAATAAAGAAATTCTCGCAGACGTAAAGGTAAACAAGGTTCATCTTATTTGCCTGTTTTCTACTGATGTTGTGTAAATTTTCAATGGAAAGCTTGAAATACATAAGCTAATATAAATTTTCAAATAATCTTGATGAATCATATTCATACTTCTTTTAACGTAGAAATCTTGTTGATGGAATATACAGGGATAGGATGAAGTATGAAACCGAGTTGATATCTTCTGAATGAAAAAGACAATATTTTGAAAGATAAATGCAATGACAATGTACAATTTTTGTAAATAATATACCTACATCCCTTTGTATCAGAAATACACGCAACTTTTAATTCCTGTATGTCTTTACAGCTTTACAGCTTTTTGGTTTTTTGAATTCGGACATATTGGATTCAGTGAACACTCATATGGATATGCAGATATTGTATTGTCCTTCAGTAGAGTTAATCTCTCGTAAGTTTATATATTATTTATTGATTTCAATTGGGATTTAGAGAGAAATTGCTGAAATCAATGGACCAATTAAAATCAATAAATAATAGATATACAGATACATACAATGATATTCACAAGGAAAATTGATACTGTAAATAATGGCTCTGATATGTTCAACTCATTCCCCTGTATACAGGGTGTCCAGTAATTAGACCGACAAACTTCTAGTGGACATTATAGATCATATTTTAGACAGATTCGACCCAAATCATATAATGCAAAATTGCTTCGTTAAGGAGCTAGTGCCCTTTGAAGATGACGTCCTGTCCACACTTTTTGCCACATATTCGCAAAACGGAGTCACATAAAGTGCTGAAAGTTTACACATTGGCAAATATGAAAAATACGCATCGATTAGATTAGGTGCATTTCTTTCATGTCAAGCACAACCGTATCATTTGGGGGGTGAAGGGTATTTTTAGTTGAAACTTTTTTAACTTTCATTATTTCGCGAGATTTACATCATATTCATAAACTGATGTTTTTTCTCGAAAATAGATGCTCTTTTATAATAACGCCCAGATGAACCATTTCTGAAAAAAATAGAATTGAAATTTTCTCTCTTTTCACTAAGTACTCAATGTTCACTTTTGTTTTGAATTTATTTTCACTTGATAATGGTAAGTTTGAAGATAAAAATCAATTCTATCAAACAAAGATCATCTTTTCTCGCCAAAAGTTTCGATATCAATTATTTGCATTCATGTTTTGCGAATATGTGGCAAAAAGTGTGGACAGGACGTCATCTTCAAAGGGCACTAGCTCCTTAACGAAGCAATTTTGCATTGTATGATTTGGGTCGAATCTGTCTAAAATATGATCTTTAATGTCCACTAGAAGTTTGTCAGTCTAATTACGGGACACCCTGTATTTATGAATAATTATCATTATCAAATTTTTCACGATGTAATATTTATTGAATTTACTCATCACGCTTTCGAATAATTAGTTAATTGTGAGTGGATCTTTTATCATATTCCATTCCAAAATTCAATTAAGTTTCTTGCGAAAATTCACTGAAAAGAAACAGTGACAATCTCTGGTTTCATTTCAATCCCAGAGAAATTGCTGAGAAATTCAGGCCTTTCCTGAAACTGCATTGTCCTTTCCTTCCAGGATTCGTCCTGCATTGCCAAATAAGTCTGACAAATTTCATTATTATTCTAAGGATATAGCTCCATTTTCTGCAAAGTATTCCGAGAAAGCAGGCACTCACTATGGCAGATTCAAATTGCATTGAAGATTTACCTCTAGCTGGAGGAATTTACAAAATTTAATTATAGGATAATCTCGAAAATTTCTGATGGAACAATGGTGTCCTCCATAATAGGTATGAGATACAATTACTGTCATCGTAAATATACGTAAATAATGAATATACAGGGTGTCTACTTTTAAAGTTCAGAATTCAAGGGGGGATTATACGAGGGATTTGCAACTAAAAATGTCATATAATATATGGTCGAAATGTTGACGGTTATTCTTCATTACTAAAAACTTTATAGGTTTTCACTCTCAACAGAAATAATTAAAAATGTTTAATTAAGATGAAGTGCCCCTGATAATTATAAAAGGAAAATTAAGGAATCCACATGTATTTTGTTAGATGATAATTGGCCAATTGTTCTGTTGGAATAGATCGTATTTGGATTGATTTATTGAAGAAAGAAATGACATCAGGAAATTTCAAATTAAATAAATCAACATCTCTATATATGACAACCTGCAATGTCAATCAGATTGCAAATGGAAAAATACACAATTCTGAAGATTTTACGAATTTGTTTGAAGAAGGTGTCTGATATAGACACCGAAACGTTACATTATCCTTTTCATTTATTTCCTTTTTCAGTTTTACTGTTAGGCAATAATTTTTTTAAGACCAATTGCTCCTGACAAATAAGTGCAAAGATTCTCGCAGGAGCACTTCATCTTAATTAAAAAGGACCCCGCACATTTCTTATGAGAATTGGGTCCCGGTGGATTTGGCTGAAAATTTCATATGATGTTCTACTAATCCTTCTGATCAAATGTCTCCACAGTCACGAAGCTGAAAAATGCATACTTCTAGGAGTTTTTCAGCGATTTTTTGTATCCATTATGGCTTTCTTGAAAAAATATTTTTCGTTCGATTTATTCATGTTTTCGCAAAAAAACATCAAATAACGTGTCGAGGCATCTCAATTCAAGACAATAACAATTATAATGCATACAAGATATATTAAAGATTAACAATAATTTTTCATTAAACATGAAAAAATGACAAAATCTGCTTTCAATAATCACGAATATTTTCAAACATTTCTGTGTGAAGGGGAATACGTAAGCCATAATGGATACAAAAAATCGCTAAAAACTCCTAGAAGTATGCATTTTTCAGCTCGTGACTGTAGAGACATTTGATCCGAAGGATTAGTAGAACATCATATCAAATTTTCAGCCAAATCCACCGTAATCCAATTCCCATAAGAATGTGCGAGGTCCTTTCTTAATTATTTCTGTTTCAGAGACTGGGAGTGAAAACTTATGAAGTTTTTAAGAAATGCAGAATTCTCCCAGAATATATTTCAATCGATATCTGGTTATTCTTCCATTTTACATTTTTTGATTTCGCGAAATATTTCGAGTTTTTTTTATAAAATGATCATTATTCAATTTTCTCGTAGTCCCATCGAATTTGACCACATATTCTGAAAGGGCAATGAATGAGTATGTGTGCAGAAAAAACTCTTATTGCCTGCGTGGTAAGGAGGTGAATATCACGGTTCTGAATTAAGAAAATTAGTCCTATTTTTTCAATGATAATTTCGATGAAATATTTATAATAATGCATACTTTTTTTTCCAGTTAAAAATACCTCATTTAGTGTACTTTCGAATGACATATCAACTTTTGAGTTAGCTGCTCATGATCACACGAAAAAATTCCAAAAATTCCGAACCTAAATTTGCCATATGTTGAAGCTTTTCATGAGTGAAATCTAATGTAATTTTATGAACATCATCAATTCATCTTAAATCAAAATAATAACGTAAAAATGGACCTCCTTCTTCAATACATTTTTGAGTTCAGTTCACGTAAAAAAATCTATAACTATGTGCGTTGTATGAGAAATAATTAAGTACAACAAAGCAGACCAAACATTCACTATAGGATTATGTAGTATCTGAAAAATTGAAAGCATGAATACTGAAAATCCAGATCAGATTTCACTCTCAAGTTGGAAAACTTATTAAGTGGTAGATAAAAGCGGGAAATTCATCCCATGTTTTCCTTGTTTCTACAGAAACCTGCAGAGATATGAGTTCAACCCTCTCCACACAAAATACTAATCCCGTAGGATCAAATCCACGGTTTTTGCTGAGTCGCAACTTGTTCGTGATGTGTTTTTGGAGTTCTAAATTCAGGAGAGTGACCCAACGGCTTAAATTTTAATGAACAACCAGTGGCCAGTCCACTGAAAAACATGTATGAACAGTTTCATTATGAGAGCTTCAGGAACCGCGATTTTTCCTGGAATATTTTAGCGACTGATAACACAGGTTTTCCGAGGGGAGTGAAGTTTTACATGATGTTGCAGAAAATATTATAATTTTCTCTCATTTAAACAGTCTCGTGGGAAAAATCGCTAGGTATGTTAAGTTATACATATTTTTAAATCCTAGACTCTTGTCTACAGAAAAAAATACTCATTTCATTCGCCATTTTCGTGCGCCTGTTTATAGCAAAAAAGAAAAGAAAAGCTTCGGAACTTTTTTCATGAGATTTTCTTATACCTAAATCTCAAAGTTTCTCAGTAATCCTCGATTTCCAATTCCCTACACATTGAACAGGTATTTGAATGATTCATTCTCTGAGATTCATTCGGCAACTGTAAAATCACTGATCATAGAAATTTGTTATATGATTATCACTACATAAAATTGTTGGATTACTAGTTTTGAATGAAAATCGAACATAGCTGAGAAGCTATCAGGTTTAGGTATAGAAAAACCTCATGAAAAAAGTTTCGAAATTAATTTTTACGTTCAATGAGACGAAGAAATAACGGGCGTGTCATTTGAAATAAGAAAGTTTTCCCCAATATTCGTAGTAAATGTTTGAGAATTAATTATGATCACTCTGTAAATTCCAGAGTTCAATTTTTGTTTTCTCTTTATGAGACTAGCTAATATGTCTACTCAAAAAAAATGTTAGTATCGCTTGCGTAACACGTTCGTTCATAAATTACTATTCGGAATGACTCCACATTTTGAATTTTTCGCGATTTTCTCGTGAATGGTGCATTGTATATACAAAGTGGTCTGTAAAAACTCATTATAATTTGAGCTTGCCTTTCCATTTTTATGTCATATAAAATGTGTCACATTTAAAAAAGTGTAACTTTGGTCTGTACCTTTGTATTGGAAAACCCTGGATTCATAGAAAAAAAGATTTTAAATTGTGATTTTGGTTACCCATCACTCACCACAAAGAAAAATTTTCATAATATCATCATTTACATCTTCAAAATTACCATCGCGTCAGTGGTGGGCCACCCGGTATATAAAATCATTGTTTAACGAGAAAAATGATACATTTTTCAGAAAAACAAGTATATTGGATGAAGACAAAAATAAAAGAGACAACAGAATTTTTTGGAAATAATTACATGAAATAAAATCAAAATTATCATGAAGGGTACAAATAAAGTATACTCAGCACTTACACAAAATACAACAGGGAATATAAACCAAGGAAAAAGGAGAGTGGCATCAATGTAGAAGCGTAGACATCTTACAGAAATAGGTATAGGTGCTAAGAGAAATAAGATTTGAATCCGAAAGGTAATTAATCTTTAACTAAAATTGTATTTAGACTATGGTTATTGTTTTTCGAATTGAAAAGGTCCATTGAACTTTTATGTAGACAGTCCTATCGAAAAGAATATCCAGTTGTTTGAAATGGTTGAAAGATACTACCTTTTATCAGTTTTGTCGGCTCAAAAGTTCGAAAAAAAACAAAAAGATATTTCCATGACAGTCTAAATGGATTAAACTCTACGCCAATGATAAACTCAATTATGACCTCGACGCACTATAGCACTCAGGCAATTTAAAATTGGAATATCTTTTTCTGAAAAACCTTCGGGAATGCCTGGGTTAAAATGATAAAAGTGCGGAATACGAACCTGCAATAATATGATTATTTCGAATTCATTCAATCTCTCCGAATTTTCAACCGAATTTCCCACTCGCTAGTTTCCCGTTAATTCACTTCATTTTCTGAATAAGTTTTATATCTAGTTTCAATTTTAATACAATTTTATCATTTCATCTGTCAGTCTTTCCTTATCTTTCAACGCATTTCTCGGATAATTTTAATTTCAAATGACTGACATTTGTACGTTTTCCTTGCAGTAACAATAGTGTAAATTGTAACAACGTCACTTTATTTAAAAAGAAGTTATCTAAGACGAACAAATCACATTAAAAGTTCTAAATGGCGACAAGTTGTTATAGCATCTTCTGATTGGTTGAAATTATGCAGCGTTGCCATTTCTTCATCCGTCTAGGTCACTTCCATTTTTCAAAGTCATAATCATGTGGTATTAAGATTGTCAAACATGGCGCGCAATTCAAATGTTGCGCACTTATCACATCTTGTTTGAAGGTACTATAAATTACTCAAAAGCCATTGAATAAAAAATATAAATATATAATTGAATAGGAGTAGATAAGAGTTGTTTCAATGAAATGAATTTCTTTACGGTTATGTGACATCTAATTGTTACCTCATAAAGGAGCCAGCTTCGAGAATTTTAATTGAAATGATGAGATTTTTTTCCCAGTGGCGTAAATAGATCGTTGAACAAACCCTTGACAACTCCTGACCTGAGGTCCGTTTTTTCTGGAATTTTCGCACAACAATAAAGGAATCTTCTGTGTTCACTCGCCTCCAAGAGATAGCGGTGGACCGTGAATTCGTCTGTGGTCGCTGTAGGCCCACTTATTCCTCCGGTAGGTAGCAGGTTACAAAACTTTATAATGAAATTTGGAAGCTTCAAACGTGGTTAGTTTGCCTGTAGATGTTTGCTTAACCTTTTGTATGATGGGGAAGAGAACACAGATTTCGGTCGTTGGAACGATGAAAAGTATGGTTGTTTCACTGGGAATACCTATTTCTGCCCGTTTTGTGTGGTTGGTCGGTTTGGGGACAGAAAGTTCGAGATTTTGTTAAAACTGCAAGATGCACAGTAATTTTTTCTGCGTGTTCATTTGAAGAGGTGGGAGATTCATCACTTGATCTTATTCGCATTTGCAGGACATTATAAAATGGTTATTTATCCACTCCTTTAGAGTAATATGTCAATTATTGAACTAATTTCTATGTATAATGATAGCTATAACACAACCGTATAACATGTCTATGAACCGAAAAGCGAGTGTTATTATAACACCCGCCCATAACACACGCTAATAAAATACCTAGGAAAAATGAAATTGCTTACAAAAAAATTTTATAAAAAGTAGGATCGATCTGGAAATCTATTTCAGCCATCAAGATAACGTTCTAGCGATTCATTCCAGATTTATTTTCGGAAAACTTAAATTTTTGAAGTTGCGAAAGTACTTGATTGATTAGAGACTCTGATTTGATTCCCGACCACAGAGTACAGAGGTTAGACGGTTGGACGAAATGTTGTCAACGCTTCTGACAACTGTTCAAAATTTGTTAAATCCAGATTAATTCGAATTTAACTGAAGAAGTCGTGGATAAAGTATACTATTCAATTCGCGGTAATTGCATGAATATTGATGAATAACACCACTCGCCTAACGGCTCGTGGTGCAAAATTCATCTGCGTGTGTTTTGACCTGCATTACCGCTCATCGAATAATATACTATTATTCCTATGACTTTCACAGTACGCGTTCGGTATTTCAAAGATTTGATGAGTGATAAGTAAAATTTTAATACCACATGATTATGACTCTGACAAATGGAAGTAACCTATGACCTAGAGTCCTAGACAGATGACGAAATGGCAACGCTTCATAATTTCAACCAATCGGAAGATGATTTAATACTTGCAGCCATTTTAGATCGTTTGAATAGGATAGGAATACGAGAATAGTTATAGGAGTGGGTTTTGATGTTTATGTTTTCTTACCTCCTCTCCGTAGTTTTTCTCATTTCTTCCAGATTGGTTGGCCCCATTTTAAAGGATATGTAGTCAATGCAATTTGAAATCGATCATTTTTTCTCTTAACCGAGTATGTGAGGTGCAGTTGAAAAATCTGAAAAAGAGACATTTCAATAGAAAAACTCAAGTGAGAGATCGATATATTTTACATATCAACCATGTCGTCAACATGAAATTATTGATGAAGGGCAATTTATAGTACCTGTTGTTATTTGAGGAAGTCAAACAACCAAAAATTAACATATGAAGTAACTTGAGAGTGTGGTGCAGCCTATTCTAGGCTTCGTAAAACTCGAACATTATTGGTTCGACGTGAAGCACCTTGTAGGACCGCAATAAAGAAATTGGTGGGAAAATTCAAGCTTGTTGGGACAAGTTAGTGATATGAAGAATAAAACCGTGCACGTCGTTCAAGAACAACCTAGAATCCATTCCTCGTCGTTCTTCTATCGAGAGATGATTAATGATTTTTATGGCCGAAATTGAAACGTATTGATCTGGACAACGTTTACTTTCAACGAGACAGCGCTACGTGCCACACAAGCAAGATCTTTTGCGGGAAAAGTTTCCGAACCGTGTTATCTCTCGAAGAGGTGATCACAATTGGCCACCGAGATCTTGTGATTTAACACCTTCTGACTTCTCCCTTTGGGGCCACGTGAAAGAGAAGGTCTACCCAATAGCCCGCGTCGATTCAAGACCTCAAGGATGGAATTTGAGAGGCTATCGAGAACATAGGGCAGCCACTTTGCGATTTGGTTATGGAAATTCATTAAAAGGATATGGTCCTGTAAGCGTGGTCGCGGTGGTCATTTGCCTGATGTTATTTTCCACTATTAACGGCGTAGCTTCTTCATTATAATGAAATAAACATCCGATCATTTATATTGAAAATGGCATTTTTCCTTATCAAATATCAAAATAACACCTCTTATTGGAAACCCTTTACAACGAGTGCCCAAAAATACGAACGCGGTTCTTCAAAGCACGTCTATGACATCGTTATACGTGATTGATTTTTTTGTTCTCTCTATAAAACATAAAAGACAACCTCGTTGAGTAGGGTAAGGAAAGACCAAACCAGTTGAAAATTATATGTCGAACGTCAAAATAAACAACAGTAGAAGCGAGGAAATTGAGACATGGGATGTCGGGAATGTGAATTTGATTTCGATCCCTGAACAAAACTCAAAATCATCGCTTCCCAGCCTGTCAGAACTTACTCAGACCTTTCATACCATTTCCTAGCTTTCCAAACACAATATTTTCTTATATACACATGCTCCATTTCCCTTAGCCCAACAATGCGGAATGAAAAAATTTCCTCCAAAACTGAATATTTGAATATTTCGATCAACTGTATAAATTCCTCTGAACCATATCGTAGAAAAATATTCGGGAAATACCTGTCACTCATATTTGAACGAACAATAATATTGTGGAGGGAGAAAAATCTCGGTCGAAAGAAGTCGATATCTCCATTGGGAGCGAAAAGCAAAACACAATGGCTGTGCTGCCATCTGAAGCCGAAATCATGTGGGTATCCCTATTCAGATTTGGCCACTAGAAAAAGAACGAGAAGATATTTTTCAATCCCACGACAATATCGAAAATTTCACCCAGCATGGCAATAAGGTAAGTTGATATTTATCCACTGAATGAATTCAATTTTTATCCACGACCATTGTAAAATCCGTCCATTGTACGTCTCTGTGCTCGGCCTAATAATACCCATTATCACATGCTCGGCCTTAATAATACCCATTAATCACAAGGAAATAACGAGATTATAATTCACTGGTGTCAGATGCTTCATAGATTTGGCTTTGACATAATATTCTTTATCCACTCCTACTAACTAATTTCTATGTGTAATATTAGCTATAACACAACCGTAGACATGTCTATGAACCGAAAAGCGAGTGTTATAATAACACCCGCCATAACACCCGCTAATAAAAATCTAGGAAAAATGAAATTTCTTACAAAAAAACTGAATTAAAAGTAGAATCGATCCGGAAATCTATTTCAGCCATCAAGATAACGTTCTAGCGATTCATTCCAGATTTATTTTTCGAAAACGTAATTTTTGAAGTTGCGAAAGTACTTGATTTGATTAGTTAGATACCTACTCTGATTTGATTTCCGACCACAGAGTACAGATGTTTAACGGTTGGATGAAATGTTGTCAACACTTTTGACAACTGTTCAAAATTTTTTAAATACAGATTTATTCGAATTTTACTGAAGAAGTCGTGGATAAAGTATAGTATTCAATTCGCGGTAATGCTCAAAACACACTTGATGAATTACACCACTCGCCTGACGGCTCGTGGTGCAAAATCCATCTGCGTGTGTTTTGACCTGCATTACCGCTCATCGAATAATATACTATTATATTGGTATTTCTTCAGTATTCAAAGTAGGACAACTAACAATATGGGTTTACCTCGTCAATCGATGGCCAAATCTACTTTCATTATATAAATTAATGAATAGTAATATTACTGAATAAAGGTACCAGTTCTCCGAAAATTTCTCATGTGTCAACTTGACTTTTTCCACCACGCTTGTCATAGAAGGTTCTTCTCGCGGTCGCCAAATGTTAAAATTTTCAAGAAATATATTCAGTAGTCGTGGATAAAGTAAAGTATGCTACTTCCGTATAATGGCTGTTATTCACTCGGTGATTTTTAAACCTCACCACACGAATACAGCTATCATTATACGCTAGTTGCATAATATACTATTTCCTGCCAGATTTAATTGAAATACAAAAAATTAAAAAAATGTTCCTTGATTACACATCAAAAGAGGCAGAGGATTTTGCGGATTAGGAAATTCAATCAAACAAAAACTTATGTAAATGTAATTTAGTTATTCTTTCATACTGAAGTACAACATTTATAGTGTGTTGTCACATCAACTACCATAGCCTAGAATCAGCAGAAAGTCTTAATCTGAATGAAATAATCATATTGCGAAAAATAAGATTTAATATATTTTGACGTCCAAAATTACGAGTTTTGAAAGAAAGTGAGATATAAAAAGTGATGATTCCAAATGGTTTGAATACTTGAGAAGGTATTGGGTCAGATTGACATCATGGCCTTCTTTTCAACTTCGCATTGATTATCCTCTCAGGAAAGAATTTCTTATGTATTCCCTTTCCAGATCCCTCCAGGTCCATTGTTAAGGCTTCAAGAGACTGTGAAAACGACCGACTTCCCCTCTTTATTCCTTTGTAAGAGGAATGGAAGTCAAAATCATTTTTTTTATCTGATATAGGAAATTGAATCGATATTGCGTCATTTCAGATTTTTCAGCTTCTCTGACCTATTAAAGTTTTAGAAGATCTGACAGAAATAAACAACATAACCTAAAATTTCAATATACACAGCGGAATATGCCAAATTGTCATGGCCAACCGACGGCTCAACCTTTCGTGAACGGATTATACGTAGCCCTTTGTTCTTCGCTCCATTTGTTAAACTATGACAGTATATGATATGATTAAATTGTTCGTATATCAAATTTTAGATCCTTTTCAACATAAATCATCGATTCAAATACAAATCTAAAAGTATATTGGTCGATTATTGCTCAGTTGCAGGAACGTCCATTAAAATTTAAAGGTCCATTAAATCCTAATCCTCCATTAGTTCCTTGTAATAATGGAGGATTAGAGTTTAATGGACCTTTAAATTTTAATGGACGTTCCTGCAACTGAGCAATAATCGACCAATATACTTTTAGATTTGTATTTTGAATCGATGGTTTATGTTGAAAAGATCTAAAATTTGATATACGAACAATTTAATCATATCATATACTGTCATAGTTTAACAAATGGAGCGAAGAGCAAAGGGCTACGTATAATCCGTTCACGAAAGGTTGAGCCGTCGGTTGGCCATGACAATTTGGCATATTCCGCTGTGTATATTGAAATTTTAGGTTATGTTGTTTATTTTCTTGTCAGATTTATACGCAATGTTGTCATGTTGCATAAGGTTCTCTGATAACTAGAAAGCTCGTCGGACGAGGCCGGTACATTCGGCAACGTTGACTTTATTTATTTTACGTATGACGCAAATACTGCCAACTTCAGGTAAATAAACAAACGCATACTATGCGCTCAAACTTTCGTGAATGGACTATACCTATTCTTCAGCTATTTGTCTCAATGTTTCATCGTTGTAAAGTCAATATTCCATGGTAAACGCAAATATTGGCATAATAATGACAACAGATAGACTTTATTCAATCGAAGTACCGTACAGGTGTAGATCATGTCAACCAAAAATATATAATTTACATGCATAAACTACCATAATTCTTTAAAATTTTCTACTATAATATGCTTTCTCAATCAAAAATTTCTTGAGAATGGATTTTTGTACTCGACTTGATTTATTCTTGAAATTTTCAGGCAATGTATTCCACAATTTTAATAAGCTATATGTTACATTATTCTGTAGATGAGTAAAATTTGGCTTCTTTTCAAATAGAAATTTTTTTTCCTCTGGTGTTAAAATCATGCCCAAATTTCATATAGCTCAACTGTTCAAAATTATCAATCACAAATACTGACCCGATTGAATAACTAGTCTTGAAAATTTGCGGAAAAAATGAAATAACCATAACTCAGGAACTTTTCGAACTATTTGACCCATTAACGAACCTAACCGAGCTATTCAGCCCCTGTATCTGCCCTAAATGTTTCAAGTCTCTAACTTCATGCCGATCCATGTATCATATCTCAATTTCTACTACTTCGTAAAAGCCAACAGTAGCAATAACGAGAATATTTATTCCCTGATGAAGAAAACAACGTTATTCAAGGTCAATAATGTGGAAACACGAATTCAGCATTTTTCGTTCACGTTTCAGTGAACGGCGTATGCTCATCATCTCCCATATAGATGAATTTATCTCTTCTCGGTTTTCCTGCCTGTATGGTTGCCAATTGTGGAATATTCGATTAAAGTGTTGCACCACTGGCTTAATTTTTTTTCATTAGATCCTGTATCCAGTGAAATGTGAATTTCATCGTTTCAGCTGTTCGAATTTTTCTCCTGCTGAAATTCTCGGTAATTTCATCGACGAAATTATAGGTTTTC